>OZ005740.1:90258027-90342753 GCA_963930735.1 Dioctria linearis | reverse complement strand
CGGAGATTAGCATGTACAAACACAGTGACATGGGATTTTTATATATTAAGATATTATTGGTCTTAGAGGAATTATAACATCTTGTCCCGTTAAAATTATATTACGAGCTGATATCCGGGTCATCGCCCACGTGGAATTAGTTTTATTTTGTTTTTTTGTTTGTTTCGTACGCTATATATTGTACACACTTGATATAAAACCCTTTTACTCATCGTGTCTAGTCTGGAATACACATATCATCATCGGCCCAGTAGGACTGGCGATCATCGTACGAGTAATCGGGGAACATTTTGTTAACAGGAGAGAATCAATCATTTTGAACTCCGAGCTGATCAAAACTGTAGCTCTCGTTTTTAGCTCAGAATGATCATGAATTGTGTGAAAAGTTCAATTTGTTCCCTAATTTTAACTATCCTATTGAAATGAATTCATTTTTGAGAAAAGCCAATTTTAAAAACATATCGTAAATTACATTATAAATCCAAGAAATTATTTTAGCGACATTTATATAAAAGTGAATTTAGGAGGATTGCTTAGTTTAGAAAATATTTTCAAAATGCAGATTAAACTAATTTCGCTATTTTTAGATATTCATTTCTTATTGGCAAAGTTAGTTCAAGCTCCAAATTATAATTTCAACACTAAATAATCAAAATTTAACAAACTAAAACAGAAAAACAAAAACTAATAATTACTAAGCAATTCTTCAAAAATATGTAATAATCCAATAGAATAAAAAGAAAAAAAAAACAAAAAATATATATATAAATGAAAACTAGTAAGATAAGGACAGTAAAGATGATAAAAGGAAACAGGGGTATTACCTGTACAAGTAAATAAATAAATAAGTATTTAACGAGGTTAAGTCCAAGCTCCCAAAGAGTTTTGTAGAGCAATTGGAAGACTATTGCAAAATCTAATGGTGAAGACAAATAATTGGCGTTTGGAAGTTAGTGAGGTGCATCGCGGTATAATAAGTGCAATTATTCTATTGGATCTACAATAAATCAAGCAGTCATGCAAATATTTAGGTATACGTTATCTAAAAAGTTTAGCCAAGAACAAAATACACCGAAATTTTAAATATAGCACAAAGTTGCAACCAAGGATGGAGGAAATAAACTGTGATACATGACCATATCTGCGAAGGCTGTACGCATATCTTACAATTTAATTGAAAGCAACAATAAGCTTATATGACTATTGCGAATCGAGTTCGCTAAACACTTCACATCAGTATATATTTACCGAAATAAAGCAATAAATGTGTGGAGACTAGTATACATGCACTAGATGCCCATAATGCACGAAGACCACCATACACCATATAACATTCGTAATAAACTGTCAACATGATCACTCCACGATATCGTTCTATTAAATATAACTCCTCAGTTTCGAGCGGAAGTCACAAAGCATATACCAGCACAATTAAATATTATAGAGGGGAAATAGCTAGTATCGAGCAAGGCTTTGTTTATTACTATGCACCATATTTTATCAGGATTTAGCAGGAGTCTATTAACCACCGACCTCAAAGCCTCAAAATTCCTATTCAGGCAAGATATTGCATCCTCAACCAATCCAACCGGTCTGGGCAGGAACAGTTGAGCATAATCTGTGTAAAGGTCTAATTGACAATGATTATCACGACCAAATATATCATTAATAAACATTACAAAAAGCAATGGTCCTAATATGGAGCCTTGTGATACTCCTGAAGTGATTTCTAAAAAAGAAGAAAGCTTGCTATTGAAACAGAGCGCCTGAGGCCGACCACTCAGTTAGCTGAAGATCAAACAAGCAGCATGAGAACTAAAATTAAATTCTGTGAAAATTTTTTTGCAAAGAATTCCATGATCAATGGAATCGAAAGCCTTAGAAAAGTCGAGAAAAACAAGTGCAATAAACTTATCATCATCTAATGTGATTCTAATGTCATTAGTTATTTTTAATAAGGCAGTCATACAGCTATGATTGGCTCTAAATACAAATTGGTAATCATGTAACAATCCTTTGGTCACAATATACCTAACCTGAGATTTGTGCAGATAAAATCTCCTCTATAATTTTAGATAGGAAAGAAAGGATAGATATAGGACAAAACTCTGACAAAAAGGAAAAGCCGTTGAAACCAATTGCGGTTTCAGAAGACGAAGAATGATGGTTAGTGAAAAAATAGTTATTTAGTTAATCGGGATCGGCTTGATTGATGTTCAAAACCGAACAGTAGTACCTTTTTTTGCAATTTTAATGGCACAAAAACACGATTATGTACAATTCGATACTCCTCCCAAAAATGGGATGATCGAGGCCGCTTCCGCAGACTTTAAGCTCCGTTTCACATACTGATTAGAGAAATAATGTGATTGGAAAGCCAAGGGCAATGGGTACTAACATTAGTTTTAGTATAAAGGGGTACATACCTGTCGTGCAAATAACTCAGTGCAGAAGACAAAAAATTAACCTGGTCATCGACAGATGAAGACGAGTGAGGAATATGCCATGGAATTGACTCTGCGTCTTCAAACAACACTTGCAGATTAATTCGTTAATAACATCTGAAGGAAAATTTACGAGGAATATTTTATAAATCTAAAAGTATATCATACCTAGTATATATTAAGCCATGATCAGATATCCCTAGAAGAGAAATTTGATTATGAAATAAAATCCGACTCACATAAGGATCAAAAAAGGTAGCTAGAATTGAAGACGAGTGGCTAGTAAAATGCTAGGCTCTTCATTAAAACGATGTAAATCGAAGGACGTAATTATTGTGTTAAAAGAATAACCAGGACCCAAAGGCTGTAGAAAGTTGTAATTAAAACGCCACCCATAACTATTTTCTCATACGCATCCTATTAAGATTTTATTGGGACAATAACAAAAGATGTACTCTGCTCCCATCATTTCATGAGACAGGTTTAAACTTTACACCATTCGCTCTGTGAGGAGGGTATATTTTAAAGCCGGGAATATTAATAAGACAGTTATTAACCTCAGGTTTCACCCAAGATTCCGACACGCAAATCACATCGAGCAATGAATCATACAACATTACATGAATTTCATCCATCTTCGCCTGTAAATTTCTTGAATTAAAATGCGCAATCCTGAGACCAATATATTAATTAATGTTTTTGTGCACACAACTTAGTTGAAACCATCAGGATTAGCCATTTACGAAAATAACGGGTGCACGCACCCACAACGGAAATAAAGTACAAAAACATAACAGGTAAACTTAAACAAAAAGGAAAAAAATAAAAACAAAATGATTTGAAATTAATAAATCTGTAAAAAGGAAAGGCAAAACTTAGCAAAAGTAGTCCTATTATAATTTATATAAACTATGAACATCAAATCCGTCATCCTCAGTCAAGGAAATAATAATCATCAGGTGCTGTTTAATAGACTACTAAACGTCCAAATACGAGTTGGTTCATCCCCTTACTTTCTCCGTATATACACATGCCCAAATGATGTGAAAACAGCTACAATTATTCGTTCCTTTTTAGCTTTAACTCAACATTTTAATTTTTTTTTTAAGAACAAGCAAAACTAGCGCGGGTCTGAGCTGCATAACCATCATATTTATATATATGTAATAAAATGTGATGCTATCGCACAAAAAATATGTGACTCATTAATTGAGCAGAATTTAATTCTATATCAATCCCTTAGCTCCAGTCCAGAACTGCTCCTTTTGGAGTTCTCATAGAACAATACTAAAATCTAACCAAAGTCCTGTTCTTCCTTATTGCATCTAGAAGGAGCAGTCCTAATTTTCTTACTAGGAGGAGACTTAAAATTAATCAATATACTATTAGAACTTCTAAAGTAAAACTGATTACGCGAGAAGGATGGTTTCCTCTAATGTATTCCTGCCACCTTCAACGTTTGTCCTTGTTCCTTTTTTATAGTCATAATGAACCCAGCTAGATATGAACTCTTACTTCCATAAAAAAAAAACAGTTTTCTATTCATAAATCTACGAGGGCTGTCAGTGACTTTGATGTGAAAGAGTTATTTTTGTTATCAAATTTCGTTTTATGTTTCGACCTAGTCCTTTTAGCTCAGTATACTTTGACTACTGGTTTTCAACTTTTTTAAGAAGTGAAATAATTGCTCGATTCCGTTCCTTGAATAAATGCAACTGTGAACAAATGAGGTACCCATGTTTCCAATAGCTTTCTTATTGCCAAATGTTTATGCAGGATATGAAAATCTCATTTGCCTGAGATTTTTTTCATCTTAGATATTGCGTGCATCGTCAGTCGACGGTCGTTAAAAACAATATCATGGTTTTTCTTGAGCATCTATACAGTTGTGTTCTATTCGGACTTCCAAGTCCCTCAGCATCATTCGTGAACTTAAACTTAAAACAGTATGTGCATATGATGGAAGACGAGAAAAATAAAATTACTC
Source organism: Dioctria linearis (assembly GCA_963930735.1). Classification (NCBI taxonomy): domain Eukaryota; kingdom Metazoa; phylum Arthropoda; class Insecta; order Diptera; family Asilidae; genus Dioctria; species Dioctria linearis. The sequence goes on along the minus strand of OZ005740.1, from coordinate 90,338,322 downwards.
TTTCCATTTGTGTGCCATCTAATATCAAAATATCAAAAAGACTGTCGCACCTACATTAATAGTTGAACACCTGTTCCATCAAACTATTTTACAAACTCTGATTACATTTTAATGCTAAATCATCATCTCACCATAGTCCAATACAAGTGAGGCCAACATGCCACATTTGTCCAAATTGTCAAATGCATTGCATTATTTGGAATTTCAAAATACACCTCTGTTGCATATAAGAATGATCTGGATAGACCACATGGATAATATTTTATTGTAAATTTATCACATGACTAAAGCGGACCCTTAAACTCTGGATTCATTGCATATAATTACATTCACCATCTCTCTTTCATTCAAAATACAATTACAAAACAATTTCAGTTCATCCAGACGAAAAGACTTGTGAATATTTTGCCTGAAGCTAAGGGTCCTTTTTAGCCCTGCTCGGTTAGATTAGGGACAATATATTCAGCTAGTATTATCTCACTATCTGGCATAATATGAGGGTGATGATAAACACACAACTTGTACTAGTCGGCAATGGACTAAAGTCAATACTTCTATCTATCAACCTCCCTTGGTAAGCTCTTATCCATCCCCTTGAATCCTCCCAGTGTACGATTTATGGACAGAGAACTAACATAGAACATCTACTTAATTCTATTAAGCTTACAAGTTCCAGTAGTGCCCTGCATGTCCTGCAAGGATTGCAGTGACTCTATTAACTGTTAGACGGGAAGAATCTCTTTCAAGTCAAAAGGATCCTGGTATAACAGTGGTGTGGTGACTGTCAAATGGGTCGATAATTTAAAGCCTTTGTTCCTATGAAAACACCTACCTACTGTAATATTTTCATATAGGCAGAACCACTGACAAAGGAAGCATCAACTGGAATTCCTAGCCACAGTGGCCTCATACTCGACAGTCTATTCTATGCTAACACTTTGCCCACAATTCCACACAAGTTACAACGGTTGTGTGTACACCTTTGAAGTCAAATGTTGAGTATTTCACTTTGGTGGGTGTCAGTGTAAAAAAAACACTTTTTTACGACATTTTTGAACGCTTCTCAAGTAGTTTTATGATGGATGTGTTTGCTCACAAACTTCATGATTTACGACAAGTGCGGTTAACCAAGTACCCAAACATGTCGCCACGGAAAGTGGCTTTATTGTGTGGTTGACGATGGTAATAGAGTTATAGAGTAGATTTTACATTAGCTGTCACTTTAAGAAGTTTTCAGTTTTACTACTTGTAATATATTTGATGTAATTTTCTTATGTTGCTGTGTGTTACGAAAATTCTGATTTCGACTGATTTTTGTACACATGTACTTAAAAGCTTTTAATTTTGTTTTTTTTTTTTTGTTAGACTGTTGAAGATAGTGCCAATAAAAGGAAAGGTACGAAATTTAGGCTTATGGAATTTTATTTAACCGTATTTCTTATAAGACTTTTATATCCGAGATAGATAATAAAAGCTATACTTTGGTTTGTTGACTTGCAAATTGATGTCCTCATCAGCCAGATTCCTTAATTTTTCTAGCGAGGTCACAGAAGCTCAGTTTATTCACGAGAAAAGTGGGGCCTAACTTTTTTGGGTTTCGGCTAGATTAAGTCTCAAGTCAATTGGTTCCGCTTACCAACAAGGAGATATAATCAGGATAATCTAAATCGGCATTTGTAACGAAGAGCGTGTCAGTTGACTGCTATACCTACACTCACTTTGCTGAATATAGACAAGCGCTGTATCTGAGACCTCTAGCTACAAAAATCATTTCCGGGATATGTGTGGGTGGCCGCACAACAATTGCCGCGAGCGATCAGTCGTCTAGGGGAGTCTATGCCACCCATATCCCTTCAATGCTAGTAAACTGTGCACATGTAAATAATAAAATTGTTGAGCAGACAGACGGACGGCTATAAAATATATCGTAGCAAATGAGCTAGTGACTGCAGAAGGACAGACGGACAAAAAAATGTGCTGAAAATAAAGCTACTCTTTCGGTAGCCTGAAAGGTACCTGATAAAAAGGATAAATGTTGCTGCCAACAAATTGAAAGATAAATGAATAAGAGAACGTGAGGTAATTCCAGATGTTGTGGGAACTCTGGCTTTGGAGACTGTTTGGCGCCTAATTACGGGTTTTCTTTCCGGTATTTAGTCACTTCTCTTGACTAAAGTGCAGTTATTATTTTGAAAATTATTTCTGGTCGCCCAATTGTTTTTTTTTGTTCTTATTCAAGCCTGTCCTCTCTGGTCTCTACAACTTTTATTATTTCCATGCACAGCTTACTAGCATTGAAGGGATGTGGGTGGTAAGGACTCCCCCTAGCTGGAAGTAACGTATGCAGCGCCTGTCCATACTCAGGAAAGTGGATATAGGCAGAGCTGTCGACTGACCCGCTTTTGGCTACAAATGGCGCCCAAAATATCGGTAACTAAAAAAACGATAACTATGGTAAGCCAAATTTAACTGCTGTACACAATGTAAGAGTAATATCAAAACATAAAACTAATGTACAATATATAAAACCAAGATATCCGCTAAGATACGATACGATAATTGCAATAATATAAAAAAAAACAATATTGATATGAAGATAACCAGGTTAGCAGGCGTCCTTGATTATAAGGTAACGATAGCTAGCCTAATTTGACGATAACTAGAATATATGAAGATATCTACATTCTATGATCTCTATAAATCCCAAAGCCTGCAATGCAATAAAGATATACCAACCTAAGATGGAGGTTGGTATGCTAACCTCCAGATAACTGTCGTGAGATAGACAATGATACCCGTAAACTAATACTTAAAATTGCGATACGATAACCGAAGTACTATAAGAAAATAGATAAGCGCGCTATCTTAATATCGATAAAAGCCAAATAAACGGTAGTATGCGCTTCTTCCTGGAACCAGCGGAAGTGAACGGAAATTTAATTCGAAACGGTAAGCGTCTCATCACTTCAAAGTAGAGATGAAAGAGAAACTATCTTTCTTCACCTCGGGTGGAACTCCGCTCCGAAAACATCACCTAGGTATTGCATGGATCACTCCGAATCGGATACCAATCTAGAGGATGCTCAGCAGCCATCCTCCCGTCAGAATAACCGAAACAAGTCCTTGCAAGGTACCGGAAGCGGGACCCCACGCAAGCGCGAAGTAAATAAAAGAGAAACTGCTACCTAATAGTCCTGCATTTCATCAGACCAGCAAACTGTATCAATCTTATAAGGTCACAGTCTACAAATAAACATCGTTCATCAACTTCTCAGATTAAGACAGGTGTAGGGCTACTCAGCTGCATCAGCCTGACAAGGACACAGTCTGAGTATGAACATCGTTCATCAACTTATCAGACTAAGACAGTTATGTTGTACTTTAAGCAGGTACAACGTCGAGGGGCGGTTATTCAGTGGCTGAGAAACGAGAAAGGTTGAAATACAAACCTGATTGGACTGAAACCGGATTGAGCTAACAAACATGCAGCAAAGACCATTCACGAGCAACCTAACCTTGATTTTAAAGCATGCGCTGTACAGAAGCAAAAAGAGCTTTACGTAGACTTTGTCACCTGCACTCACGTCTAATCAACCACTGTAATTGTTCAACAAGCTTGGTATGCTACTTCACAAGTAAACCAATTTGAATTGAAACGAAATCGTTTGAATCATCATTCGAAAAATTTTCATTTTTAATAGCAAGAGTTTACAAAAAAATTTAATAATGATAATAATAATAAGAAATGATTCTTGGAATTGTCCGTCTATCCATCTGCAGTCACTAGCTCGTTTGCTACGATAAATTTTATGTCCGTCCGTCTCTCTAGTCAACAATTTTATTATTTACAGGTGCAGAGCCTACTAGAATTGAAGGGATATGGGTGGCAAGGACACCCCCTAGCCGACTGTTCGCTGGCGGCTATGGCTGTGCAACCACCCACATACATCCCGGAAATTATTTTTGCAGCTGGAGGTGCCAGTTGTGGACCTATCCATTTCCAGGCCAAACTAGAGATGGGTAGCGCCGACTACTTACAAGCTATTCTGCGACAAATGGTTAATTATTCCCTTTGTACGTAACATACGTATGTATGTATATGGGGTACAAGTTTCCGATTGCGTTGAAATACAAACGTTACACTTTAATGTTTACTAAATTAATGTAACAAGTTCTCCAATGTTGTCTTGCAATAGTAATTGTTCAGCCCTGAACAAAAATTTTTAAGTAAGTCTTAAAGTTTTATTAGAAATATAAGAAATTTTTAATCCAATTTGCAATATTATTTCTTTAAATAATTTCTGGTCGACATATAGGTCAAATCTGACTGTGCGCATTTCTTCCGAGTGAGTGCATTGATTCATCGCACAAAACAATATTTGAAATTTCATCACTGATAAACTAAGTCAGAAAATTTTCTGACGAACGCATTTTAAGTTTTCAATGAGGCAATACACTCTGAAGAAAACAGATGCTGACAGAAATAAATTAAATAAATTGTCCAAAGAAAAAAGTTCTTCCAAATGTTTTATTTCACTGAAACCAGAAGCTCTTCCACAATCCAACAAGCAGAACTGTAATTGCTAATGCTAGTTCGGAATTAAAACACCGATGATTCCAGCATTTTATATTGCAGATCTGGTACATGGTAATTCGAGCCGACGCGTCGTCACCAGCGGTCACCTATTCATTGGATACAACGCTCACAGAAAAAGTACACTGCTGATTGCAAGCATTTTTCGCCACTGAGCGACATATCACAGTCATCATAGAATCAACAAATTGTTGCTTCTATAAAAGCCGCATGTACTAACGCCTGCGACTTCGCTATTCATTTCAAGATCGAACCATCTGATTCAAATAGTTATCGTATTTCAACACCAAATCAATGGGCGCGAGTGCAGATGAGATAGTCCCCACTCAATTTCGCAACTTCAAAAATGATAGGGTAGAAAGAAAAGCTCAAGAATATATTGTAAACAAGCTTGTAGACATAAAAAAAGCTATGGTCTCAATATAAGCAATCAAACTCAATCACGAACGATCGTCGATACATCACTGAAGGCTTGCATGAAAAGACTCATACCGTGTATCAAATGCAATCAAATTCTGTTTTCACACTTCAAGCCGAGCTGGAAAGATACAGGTAAACGGCAGCAAAGCCATTCCAGATGGTAACAGTCCCCTCGCATTCGTATCCCCCGTAATCACTACGAAAAAACCTTCACAAAGAATCAAGGCCAGTTATAAAAAATATAATTTCCATGAATTTCTAAAATACATTGAGAATGCAGAGAAATCGAACTTTTCGACCCAGCGATCAGAGAGGAATCCAAGGCCAGTTTCCGGGCCAGTTTCCGCAACAACCTGCAATACAAAATCAAGGCCATTTTCCGCAACAGGCTGAGTTGCAAAACCAATGGCAGTTTCCGCAACAACCTGCGATACAGCATCAATTGCCGCTACCGCAGAAACCAGCAATCATTCAGATGCATTATGACGCAAACAGCATTCCCAGGCTCCCAGCTAAGAAAATTCCTAAATTTGCACAAGATTATTAGGATTGGAATTCGTTCATAGATATATTCATAAATGTCATACACAACAACACATCCTTGTCGAACGTTGGAAGGTGATGCCAAAAGTTTTATTGTCTATATCCAGCTTAACAACAATAATCACAGCACAGCACTACACTTAATTAATACCCGATTCAACAATAACCGGAAAATCATAACAACATATGTCAATACAATAATGGATACAAAGAAAACGGAACACAGATGCCAAGAAGACATAAATATATTGTATGTTTCAATACGGGAATAGAGACACTGAAGAACTTAAATTGCAATAGTGATGAAAGGAGTACTATGATGGTGTGCATTGCAATGAAAAAGCTGGATAATGAATCGCTTCGACTTTTTGATGAAAGTCTAGCGACACCCAGAGAAATGCCGTCAACTGAAGAATTCTTAAATTTTCTGGAGAAACGTCATCAAGTTCTGGACTCTAAATTTAAACAACTGAAAAAGCTAGAATTGGTATAAAACCAATTCTTATGATACCCTAGATGAATGCCCGTATGAAATTTCCTATGGTCACCCATTTGAGCAATTTTGATTTTTTGCATTGCTTTCTCGCATATATTTCTAGAACGGCTCGTCGGACAGAAAAAATGATTATAACCAAATTTATAGGATTTCTTATTCTGAAGAAGTTTTTAGTACCATAAAAATATCTAGGACTGATTGTTTTCAAAGTATATGTAAAAAACCAAAATTTTTATATGGCAACACCAAGAATGAGTTGCCCCGATTTAGTCCATTTTTTAAATTTTATTTGCTACTACTATGAAACACAATGTACGAAATTTCAGCTCTCTATGTCGACGTGTTCTCAGGTAGTGTCCAAATATATAGTGGAAAACTAAATTTTTGTATGGCAACACTGTCGTGTCCCAAGGCAATTACACAACGAAAATCTTCTTTAATAAATCAGAACACCGGAATTGTTTTAGGCAGAAAGCTTTATTTTGTACAACACTGACCTATCTTACTTTACTTTACAACTAACCCGAACCGAAACATGATACTGCGATGACTGATAATTAAACGGCACTCGCCAGACCAGTCATTGGTCTTTTATGCCCCGATATTCGGAAGTACTTTCTTTGCTCACAACGCGGATGTAAACAAACGACAACAACCTTGTCGATTGTTCTACCGGTTGCAGCACCAGAGTCGCTTAGTAGTAAACAATCGCTTTACATAACAATTACCATGCTAGGTTAATTGTTATCGTAATCGTCGATTGCTCCACTAAGCGCTCATCGCAGCCAGCTGTTGGGCTAATCAGCAAAACAACCGACAGTTGCAGAACAATACCATGCGAAGTATTATTTAGCAATTGCTGATTATTTCGCTAGAATGCGCCCTTGGCTGCTGGAACAATCTTCCGTATATTGGGCCATCACATTCCTCCCCCCTTGGAAAAACTAGTTTCCGCAGGGAACTAGATCTGGAGAGTGCAATAGTCTTAAAAATTGAAAATATTTTAATCTCTGTTCGGTTTAGATTTTATTTTACATTTTTCGTTACTTACTCAAATTTTTCTTATTCCTTTCATTTTACATCTTTTTTTTTCATTGTTTCATTCTTCGCCAATTCTTATTTACTTTCTCTTATTATTTTCTTTTCACATTTAATTTCTTTGTTATTTTCTTCTAATTTCTTTTTTATTCTGTTCTCCTTAATCTGTATTGGTTTATATTCAATTTTATTCATCTTTATCGTTAACTAATTAACAACAATAACTACATACGTACTTTTTTTTCATTGCTCTATTATACTTCTTTGTCAAACAAAACAAAACTTTATCTGTTCTGATTTACTTAACTTTAACTATTTAACAAAAAAAAATGTATTACTATATATTCGCGTGTTTTTAAATACAAAATTTCCTCTTTACAATATAGGTACTTCCTTATTCACTTAACATTGAACATTTTTTCCAATAACTATTTTCTTTCCTTACTTTCCACGTAATTTACCAATTTATTACTTCCCTTCTATAGCAAAACATTGATCAAAGCTTTTTTCCATTATCTTTTATATATATGTAAATATATCATATGTTTTTATCAATTACACGCACTTGTAACTCTTACCATGTCTAATCATGAATTTTTACAACTATTCTTTCTATTTGATACCTCTATTTTTTTTTACCTTTGTCCTACCTGCAGGTCTATAGAACGTACCTGTTTACAATAATATCTAATGATTCGGTTCGCTAACACTGCTGCATGCTGTTATGGTTACTTCAGCTGTACGATTAACTTTTCAACTACCGTGGGCTCGTTGTGTTGTGTGGACTATTACCTTGATGCTAGTTGGGTTCTTTGTTCCATGTGCTGTTTCAATTGCTTAGGTCGGTGTTCCTAGTTGTCCTCAGAAAAATCTGCAAAGCCAATGTATAGTGGTGTTTGACTCAAGTCAGGTAAACCGCGCTTATGCAACTATTAGCTTGTGGGGCTGCACTCTTCGGGAGTTTTAAAGGGTATTTCTAATAGCGAGATTTCGAGTAAAGCGGACTTTCAGTTTACTGTTGAGCTTTTACTTATAAGGCTCATTGGCTGCTGATCGTCTCTACATGCCTTTGGTCACTCTAATTGTTCTTAGAATCTCGTTATTTTTTTTTCTTTTGTATTACTTCCATATGCATGATGGAGTTCTCCCAATTACATAAATTATTGAGAGTCCACCCATACATAAAAAAGATACATTTCCTCTATTGAAAGTTTTGTAACGTGCTTTCTAAAACTGCATAGAATTCTGCATGATTCCTAGTTCTTTTAACTGATTGGGCTATCTGTTTTAGATTTGCCTTTATGTAACCTTCGCTTTAGTCTTCAATCACATCTTTAACATACAGTGACACATTACGATGATCTTCGGTACTTGAACTTCTTGGAAACTCTCATATATCGCAGTGATTGTGTATGTGGGTTCCTGATTAGTAGACAATGCTTTTCTCGTGAGGTCTAATTTCTGATTTTTCCAGTGGCTCTTTTGTTTTTTAAGTTCATCAGCGCTTTCCTTCTTTTCATCAATCTTCACAGTTTCAGACACTGTGTGCGTAGTAAGGACAGTCGTCGACGGATATCTTTTGTCAGTTTCCCACCAACAGTATTATTCTGATGATCAACTTGCTCCACGTAAATTATACAAAGATGTTTCTGGAACTGATGTAACCAATTCTGTTGCAGTCTCCTTGAGGTTGCTTCAACTTCTACCTATGGTTAGCGACGATTTTTACATTCTATGCTTAAACGTAGGATTTCAATTTTGTACTTAATTATGTATTTATCTTCTTTTTTTTAACATCCCAACGTTAACTTAGGTTATTTATGTTTCCTTATATCCATTATTTTTTATGAGTTTAAACTTTAATCATGTGTTACATATTTTATACATTTACTTTTTCAAAGTAAGGAATATTGTTCTTACCTGCCTTATATCTTTTTACAATGAGTTAATAACAAATTTTTTTATACGTAATATTTTTCCCACTTAACTTTTTTTATAGATCTTTACTACTTTTTTTCTTTTTATTTCTTCTCAAGTAATATTCCCTATTATTTTTTTTTTAAACAGATAAGGGAAATACTTACATTTTCTATATATTTCTTTTATTTAGAAATCTTTATCTTTGTTGTATATTTCAATTCTTCTCTTTTTAGTTTTTTTTTTTTTTTTGAAATCTTGATTTTTTTACAGTTTATTTCTGCAACGCTCTCTTTCGTTTTACTTGAGACCTTTTTTTTATTACTTTAAATTTCTAATGCCTTAGACACACAGCACTCTTAATGAAGAAATAACTAACGACTCATTAGTCTATAATGATTCATTATAAACTGCGGACACACAGCCATTTCTTTAATTAAGTTCTGCTGTCAAACTGGTTTTGATGAACTTATCACATTAAAGAAGCAATATGGATCGAATTAACGTGATAAACTTTGTTTTCATTTATTTTATTTTCAATTTAACAATTTCCAAATGAGAAACACATTTTATTTAAAAAAATATTAATAATATAAATTGTGATTTGCATTTCTGTGCATTTCTTCTTCTTATTTTTCAATTCGGCAGATGCACAGCGGAGCTCCAGACTTACATTATATGCCAAATCTAGCACATTTTTCCTCATTATAGTTATAATGAAGGAGGAAAACACTTCATTAGTGTACTTCATTATCATCTGATTTTCGAGCTATAATGACATATACTATTTGGCACACGGCATTTTAATGAATAGTTAGTACAAATAATTCATTAGTTCGTGCTGTGTGTCTAGGGTATAAGCCTCCCTTTTTTTTCTTTTTAAAATCTCTTATTAATTAACTTCTTATTCCATTTTCTCTTCTTCCAGGATCCTTTTTCTTTTGAATCTCACAAAATATTCTTTTAATAACATTTTCTTACCTTTTAATCTATAAATTTACCTTACGGATTGAATCCACTGGGTTATCTTGGTACCTCGTTTCCATCTCTTTCCGGCTATAGACTGTCAAACTCCACTCATCGATTTTTTTCTGAAATTGGAGGGAATTTGTTGCAAATCTCTTTGGTTAAGTCCCTCGATTCCCGGGTCATAACCGTTAGCTACTTGGTACAGCGCAATCAAATTTGGCTTAAGATTTATCCTATTCAGCATACTTCGGACCGGCGACGCTACTATACCTGTTTGAAAACTATGTTTTGGCATCCTTAACTTACCCTTTTGCTTAATCCCCTGTCCTTTCCTCAGTTGAGGATGTATATTGTTCCTACAGTTATAGCGCCATGTAGATCGTCTGTCAAATTTGTGAGGTTTCGTTTGTCCATGAAAAGAATTAGGACTTTTTACGAAATAGCCTGTTGCATTGGTGATTCTTACGAATGCACGTTCATCCCCCAGCCTATTTTCACTGTACACATAATACCTGTGATGCCTCCTTCTTGATCCATTGGCTTCTTCATTTCTTACTTTATCAAGTTCCGGACTGTCGTATGCTATAGTCCAAGTCTTCTCCCCTTGTTGTGGCTGGACTGGCTCATCCAATATGGGTATACTTTTCTCCCCCAGTCCTGAAGCTTCCTTTACATTACATTTTATATTCTTCCGGTTGCTTTCTGGGTGACTGATATCTGGTCTGATGTTTTCTGCCACGTTCATGTGAGCCTCCTCTATTCTGGCATGGAACTGATTTCTAGGACTGTAATTATTGGATATCACTGGACCACTAGCTGTTACATTTCTAAAAACGGAACTTTCTTTCTGCACTTCGTTGGCATCTTGGATCCACAATTTCCTATTTACACAATCGATCACAGCTTTGTCACTGAGGAAATCCATTCCAAGGATACCATCGGCGGGAATGGAGTCAGTGTCATCAATGACATTAAATTGGCAAACCTGCTGATCGTTATCTATCAGTAACTTTGCCTCACAAGTACCTATAGAGCTTTTCGCGTTTCCAAATAGTGCTCCAATTCTTATTTTATGTTGTGCGTGTATGAAGGTATCTCTTTTTATCCTATTGAGCTTCATTAAGCAACATGTGGATCCCGTATCTAATAAAAGCCTAAAGGTACCTTCTACAGCTATATCTGATGCGACTGTGATGATAAATTTATTACTGGAATTCAATTGTTCTGTTTCTCTATCTGCTAAATACTTTTTTACGCAGATATCCGTGTAATGGTCGCGTGCTCTGCAGAATTTGCAATAAAGCTCCTCTCTTCCTGGATGGAATTTATTTTGAGTACTAGCTGCACAGTTGGCTACTCTTACGCGATGAATTTGGCAATTGGATATCTCGTGCCCATATTCCCGACATATAGTGCAGTAAGGAGGCTGCTTTCTCCACTGGCATTCTTTAGCAAAGTGCCCAGGCTGACAGCATTTGAAGCATTTAGCAACTCTGGATTGCTGCCTGGTCCTTCTGGGAGATTCCCAGTTCACTGTTGGTGCTTGCACTACTTCAAATTGCTTTTGGAATTGTTTCTGCCTTACATTGATAACATTTCCAGCCATCCAGCTTTCCTGTGCTGTTTCGCTGGAGTATTGTGGTACTTTTTCCCATACTCCTGGCGCCATAGCTTCAAGCCTTTTTGAATCTCTTTCGAACTAAAGAGCTTCTTCTCGAACTTCTTCCAATGTACCAAACCTTTTTCCGGTTAGGTAAACCCGAGTGGCTTGACTGCTTACACCGGCTTTGAAAGTTGTAACTGCGTCAGTCTCCAACTCGCCTATCAAGCCTCCATCCCTCTTTGGATATTTAGCTGATACCGAAGACTTAATCTGATCCAGCAGCTCCACCATCCTATCCGCAAACTCTCTAACATCTTCACCCGGCCTCTGCCTACATGCTAACATTTCAGTGCGTAACTCACTGAAAGATTTCCGTGGCATGTAGGCTGTCTTAATCGCCTGTTGCAAAGATGCAAAGTCCTTTGGCTCCTGTGAACTTATTAGGTAATCAGCGTCGTCGGATAAGCGGTACTTTATGCAATAAAAAAAATGCTTTGCTCTGCTGGTTCCAGACGGTCGTGCAAGTCCTTACTGCAATTGAGGAAACGAAATACCTCCTTTGCCAACTTTTGTGACTTTACTTTAAACTTTTCACCGGCTGCGCCAAAATGTCGTGTCCCAAAGCAATTACACAACGAAAATCTTCTTTAATAAATCAGAACACCCGAATTGTTTTAGACAGAAAGCTTTATTTTGTACAACACTGACTTATCTTACTTTACTTTACTACTAACCCGAACCGAAACATGATACTGCGATGACTAATAATTAAACGGCACTCGCCAGACCAGTCATTGGTCTTTTATGCCCCGATATTCGGAAGTACTTTCTTTGCTCACAACGCGGATGTAAACAAACGACAACAACCTTGTCGATTGTTCTACCGGTTGCAGCACCAGAGTCGCTTAGTAGTAAACAATCGCTTTACATAACAATTACCATGCTAGGTTAATTGTTATCGTAATCGTCGATTGCTCCACTAAGCGCTCATCGCAGCCAGCTGTTGGGCTAATCAGCAAAACAACCGACAGTTGCAGAACAATACCATGCGAAGTATTATTTAGCAATTGCTGATTATTTCGCTAGAATGCGCCCTTGGCTACTGGAAGAATCTTCCGTATATTAGGCCATCACAACCCCACGAAGGAGTTGCCCATTTGTCTCATTTTCGAACTTAATTTTACTTTTTCTTTTAATGTCCGCGTACAAAATTTCAGCTTTCTAAGTAAACGCGTTCTCGAGTTATCGTGCGCATGGACAGACGGACGGACAAGGGACGGACGGACGGACAGACGGACATGCAAAAATCAAAATAACTTTTAATTTTGTGCGGGGATGTCCAATCCATTTTTCTCTACCATCATTATTGCTGTGCGTTTCAAACGGAATGACAAACTTAGTATACCCTATAGATTTCATCTAGGGTATAAAAATCTGACAAGATGTTGAGAGTTAATACCCAAGATAAGTCCATATAATTTCAAATGTGATATATCCCCTTTGGCATTGGTAAATATTCATAAACCAGAATTGTGTAACTATATATGTATGTACAAAACTATGTATAGGTATACATATATTCATGTTCTACATATGTAACGACATTACGAGCATTTTTTACTTAAAGTTTAAAAAAAAAGTCAAAACATGAATATGAAGTTTCAATGTTCAGAGTCACACAAACAAACTTCCTGCTTACAGATCCTGTATGCAACTCTCCACCGCACACAAATTGTCATCAATTTTGTTAAACCTGTAGCAACAGTGCATCGAATAAATGCATTTATCTCTGTTCCAGTGAAAGCGTGATTTACGTAGAAAACGACTCGTCTCGTCCTATGACCAAATATTCACAGAAAATCGAAAACATGGAAAAGACGGGAATTAATGAACTTCTGCACTTCTAAGTAAGTACGAATGTAATTTAAAGAAGTGCATCATTCTCTTATACGGCAAATGCATATGCACATGTAGTGTTTCACATTTCTCACCCTTTTTAATTTCTCGAGAAAAGAAAACACACATTTTTTTTCTCGAGATTTCTTGAGAAAATAACTTATTAAAATAAAAATCTAATGCACTCTATAATATAAACTGAAATTCATATTTTTATTATACAACAAAATAAAAAATAGTAACGTAAAAATAAATTCTTCAAGTTTTACAAAAATATATAAAAAGGTTTATAAAAATATAATAAATTTATTCATTTTTGTGATTTAAAATAATGTTTTAAAAAACACAGAGCATCCAAAGTTGAATCTCCGATCCCATCCTTGTTCTTTTTTTGGTAACATAATCTGTTACATAATCCGCACATTTTGCGTAGAAGTTGGATTAATGGTCAGAAGTGCATCCAAAAGATTCTGTAAATTTGAGGTTCTCTTCCCATTTGCTTCAAATATTTTAAATTCCTTTGTTAATGATTGAAATTTGTCAGCATTCGGACTTCCATATTCTTTTAAACTTTTTGTAATTGCAAAATTTATTTGTTGCTGTAGACTTGCTTCTTCTTCTCGATCTGGACATTCTTCAATAAATTCAGTTTCACCAGTTTCTTCAGTATTATCGTTATCACTGTTTTTAGTTTCAAAAATTCTAGATGATATAGGTTTAGTCAATTTATATATCTCTTGTCTTGGTGCCATGTCAAAAAGACTATCATTTTCTTTATGTAACATACAATCAGGATTCTGTAGGAGCCTAATAACAGATACTAAAGTATAATCCCTCCTTTTCGACATTTCCTCCCTAACAGCGTTAAGGAGGTCTCGACTTAAATTAGTGTTTAATTTTTCCAAAGTTGTAAACAATGAAACTAATTGTTTTTACCGGGTGTTCAATATTTAAGAGAAATTAAGGAAAAGGTTATTTTTAGATATAGACGTGTTATTTTATTACTGTGATCTAGTCTTGTGTCTTTATTTTGTCTACATTACATTTGCCGACCTAAATTATTTTAATCGTTTATTCATTTATTTTTCAACATGTGTTTTTCATAATTTTTTCTCGTTAATTATATATTTAAGTGTGAGCGACATTTTTTAAACAAGATGTAAGAAATATTTTTATCATCATCACCAGATTAGCTCCACGTAAGTTTTTAGTGTATTGCGTAGATGTCTTTTTAATTCCTCAGAGTATTTTGTCACATTTTTACAATTTATATTTTTTGTCATTTGTATATTTGTACTCTATATATCCAATATCCATAAGGTTTCTCATTCATTTCATTTCTTTCTTTTTTTACTTCTTATTTTAATTAATTCAATTCACATTTTTCTGATAGCTCTATAATGTAAAATAAAATAAATATTTTTTCTATATTTTTTATTTTAACACAGAGCCTGATGATGGATCAAACCTGACCCGAAAAAAAGCTACATTAAAAAACAAGCCTTTTTATACAGGAGAACCCCGAATAATAACCTTTTCCTTAATTTCTCATAAAAAAGTTGTAAACAAAAACCTAAGAACTCCTTCAGCAGATAATTGTGTAGAATCTTCTCGGCTAAGAGTTTCAATTGTAATCCGGAGTGGTTTTAATGTTGCTAATATTATTTTAGCAACCTCAACATAGTCGTCATTCCACAAACTACCCAAATTTAATTCAATCAATAATGCTTTCTTAATTGGGCCGCTAATTCTTACAAATCTTTCTACCATAGCCTCCATCGTATTCCATCTAGTAGAACAATCTAAAATTACCATTAGCCCCGTTTTCTCCTCTTCGCCTACATATTTTTGTAATACAGCATTTTTAACGGGGGAGTTTTTAAACATTTTTGATATTTTTCGAATGGAATTAATAGCTTTTTCGATTTGGGGTTGGAAATACACATCAACGTCTTCCACAACTTCTATATCAGAATCATCATGAGAGTTATTATTTTCATTTTCTAAATCTTTTATTTCAGATACGTTATCAGATTCCAGTTTCAAGCAAAGTTATCAGGATGCCTCTTCTTGGTATAAAATACTTTCAGAACAGCCAAATGCAACCCGTGATTGTAACAAAGTTGGTGAAATTGAGAAGATAATCTTCCAAATTTCTGCATTACAGTAGCACCATCAATCATTGTAGCTACTATATCGTCATTAAATAAGATATTAAACGATTTTAACTTTTCTTTTACTAATTCCAATGCTTTTTCAGCAGGGCAACTACCAACGACAGGAACCATCCCTAAATTGTCTGAGTCTTTGTTATTTTAGTAAAGGTGTACATCCATATATCTTTTATTTTTCCTGCAGGTCCATTCATCAATGGATATACTGAATTTTTTACCACTATCTTTGTGTTTAATTATTTTGTTGATCAGCTGTTGTTTTATATCTTCATAAAAGTTCAGCATTAATTGCATCATTTTGGTAGAGTTTCGTGGTAAATTAAATTCCTTGCCACTCATAGATGTTCTAATGAATTCACTTTTAGTAGTTCTGTGAAAAGATATTCCATCAACAGCTGCTGACTTTGAAATTAATTCACCCATAGTTGATCGCGTTTTAAGAAAGATTCATTTACTGATTTATATCCGTACCTGTATCTTTTGGCATTTTTTGAGGTGCTTTGACCATCATTATTTTCTTCTCTTTTATACTCATGTACACCTTCAAGTCGACGAACCTTTGCATGAAAGTGATTTAAGACATATCTTACATATTGCCAAATCTTTATTCCTTTCACTTTTTTTTAAATGTTCCCAACAGTCCTGGTAAATTTTACTCATTTTGTGGGTAATTGTTGGTTTCTATTTTTTTAATTAGAATTATTTTAAAAACAAAATTTATAATAAAACAACTTCTTGCCGTAAATTTATTATATAGGTTTATCTTACATATGTATATGGTACTTCCTTTTTTTAAAAAAAAAAATGTTTTTACATACAAAAATCTTTCACAACGCAATTAGTTATAGCAATTGCTGATAACTGATGATTTATTTATTATATAAATATGCTATCGGGAATTCCCCGAATTGTTAAGTATGAAACAACTACAACCACTGAAGTTTGCGACAATTATGAATAACAAAATAGAAAACTAACGGTGTTTTTAAAAAAAATTGTATGACAGGGATGAATAAGCGCTATTTACAAACAACGATTTTACATGGATATTGGATCAATATTGAAAGGAAATTGGTGTGTGTAACTAAATTTCTCGAGAATTGTGACTTTATAATTTTCTCGAGAATTTCGAAGAAACACTATGCACATGGAATGTAGGAATCTGGAAAAAAATTAATAGAAATATTCAATTCTAAAATTACTACAGCTCATTGATCCAAAAATGCATGAAAACAAATGTCACCACTTTCATATTCCTGTCTCTTTCCGTGAGAGCATTCATTCCCACTGAACTGTAACAATTGGGAAGGAGAAATTGCTTGCGGTTCAGCGTTATTTGCAGAATTGGATACTTAAGTAATATATTTGACAGTTCATCACTAACATTTGTATTTCAAATAATTGAATTTATATACATGTCAGTGGTCATGATGAATATCTATTTATGCAATCTGAATATCGTTGGGAGCCAGGCTAAGAGAAAACATGGTAAATAAAGATACGCCTATCAATTTCATGCAATTTCAAAAGTAATTTTATAAAATTTCAGGGAAGCAATGAAAGAAGATGACTGCTTAAATTATTCAAAAAGCAAAGCGATAGCATCAACCCCAGAACGCAGCACAAAGCCGCTTAGGAATGTTGAGGAATTTTATTACCCTGACCAAATTAATATACTCTATATTTAAGTTAAATATTAGAAATTTTCATTGAAGAAGGCAATTTATGATTTCTTTTATGTATTTCAGGCATTAAAAAATGACTGTGTTCCCTGTTCAGTTGTTAGCTTATCAGCGGAGATACGTGTTTCTATATGCACCTTTATGATGCTCATCTGCTCAAACTCAACAGAATTCCGTGATAAAAATAGGATTATCTTATACACAGTCAGATGAAGGAAAAGATCCACCGCTATCAATGTGCATTTGTCACATTGATAATACTGAAGAGCCTAGAAAAATTACATCTGGTGGATATAACTATCCATAATGTTTAAGTAAAAATTGTCAATTAGAATGTCAATTTGTGAAGCTTTTTCAATGATGAAAATATTTTTGGGACAACACAATTTTGTGGTCATGTAAATAAAATGCGGTTTAATGAATTCCACAGGAAGCTAATATTTTAAATGTATCTTTTCCAATGCAGTGAACGATCGCTAATATATCTACGATTACGACTCTCAGCACTGATGATAATTTGGTTCCAGTTGAACCTCCAGTTTCTAAACCACAAAACACCTTGAAATCTGCGAAACACTGCGGTTGCTATCATGAAGAAATGAGTGTAGCTCTCTAACATGTATATAGATGGTGGCGCTGTGAAGGCTTGTCTTAAAAATAAATCTTTGCGCCTTATATTCTTTGCATTCATATTAGGGCAGAGAAATGTGTGCTTACAGCTACTTATTATCGTCTAAATGGCTAAGTTTGCAACAATTTGAAAGACGTCGAGGAATTTTGTTTCATACTTTTGCAACATGTTCCAGACCAGATATACTTTTGCGTTTAATATATCAAGGCTTGGGAAATATCAGCCTGGATTTTATGGTGCGAATCCTCTCAACCACTTCCTTCGACTCATAATTAAAAAATTATAAAAAAAAAATCGAAATATTTTTAAAAAATCCGGTAGATCAAATCCCACTGGCATATATTTAAGTAAATCAATTGGATCCATTGACATTAAATTCCGAATAATTTAAATTTCGCGCCAGTTTATTACAGTTGGTAGCATTGACAGTGAGAGCATGCTTTCTGAAATCAAAACTGGTGCCACATGAGACAGGAGATCAGTCAGTCCATTTATATATATGTCAGTGGGTACAACCAATAGAAATTTCACTTGCTTTAATCCAACAAAAATTATTTACAAAGGTTGTTTAAAATTGTTTGTTGTTGTTGTTGTTGTGACTTGAAAATTATGAACCTTTACACTAGGATTGTACTTGCTTGTCATCTTTGCCGCTGTCGAAAATTAAGTGATATTGATGATTAACAGCAGCGCTCTTTATAGCCGGTATATTTATTGAAAACTTAGTAAATTTTACCACCTTTGAAATAAACTTTGAAAATCTGTAATCAGATTTACGTGAGGCATTCTCTGTTGTTTAATTTCAAAATTTTGAATTAATTTTTCTCTATCAACGAAGCTGAGATAATCAACTTTTTGATAGCGTTTCACCAAACTGCTGTGGTGGTGGTTATGATTTTTCCGTTGTGGAACTTAAATGCTGTATCCTTTTCTGCCCTTCTTACTTATTAAATAGGTATAAGATAAACTATTATTTATCAAATATAATTTTGTATGGATGTTTGCGGTAGGTTTTGCCACAACCACTACATTCCTCAGGAAAACTCACTACAATTTCATATGGCATACGTTGACAGAAACTAGAGAGAATGTCAGTTCGCGGGTTTTCTGTTTTTGTTTGGCGGGTTTTTTACGTCGCCAATTTCGTGTGTTTTTCAAGTAAATTTCAGGTGAATGAGGATGAATACACTTCTTGAGTTCTGTTGCTATGATTTTGATGTTTTTCTTGCCAAAAAATACTCAATTTCCTTTAAATTGAAAATGTCAGGTTATGTGTCATTGTTTATTCAGTTTTTAAACATTAAATTGTTAATATTAGCAATTTAAGTGTCCACTTACACACTTGAAATGCTTCATGAGTGTTAAATTGAGATAAATTTCTTTCTGTAGTTTATCATGTTGTCCGCGACATCTGTCAATATGTGACTTCAGTCGAAATTTCTAACTGAGCTGCTCACGGGTCCATGATTAAATGTAGAAACAATGTAAAAAAATATGTAAGGGAATGTATAGTCACCTGAAATTTACCCAATTACGTGTTTTTTGTATTGTTTTCATATGTATTAACATCTGGTGAAAGAAGTCTGTATCATACACCTTCATATAAACAGATATTAATTTCCGTCTTTTATTTTATTTTGTTGACTGAACAGGTGTATTACACATACAACACATACTGAATGTGTTCCGGAAGATCCTTCTAACAAATAATATTTTGAAAGAAATTTCGACAATTCCATTCTAATTTGGGATTTGTTTCATTAAAATAACGAATAATTATTTCTGAGTTTCCTAAAATTAAACGCTTTTGGTTTACACATGGTCCCGTTTTCCACCAATCTAGGAAAAGAAAATATGATTGATTTTTTACCAAAATAATGTTATATGATATAATATCAACCGTAACATATACTAAATCCTATTTTTCGGACATCACTCGACTAATTTCATCCTTACAGTAAAGGTGTTTTACTTACTGCTTCAATGAAATCAATATCAATACTTCTACTAAGCCGCTTCAGACATGTCTTTGTGATCAGGTGACGTATTGGGGAATTCTTCCACTATTTTTTTACACTGCATTTTTCAGGGATCAATATATGAATATTGTCGCTTGATTATATTTCGTTTTCAATTTACGAACTATCTCGTTCTCTTCCTAAGACGGTTGCTCGGTTTCATCTTTTAATCCAAAATCTTTCGAAAATGATCTTTTTACTATCAACAAGATTTTTCCATATATAATTTTCACTGGCAAGTCTTCTTCCTCCAATCACCGAAAGCACTCATTGAGTGATTTTAATATTCATCCATATTAAAATCTGTATTATCAAACTGTTCTCAATTTTGCATATCATTTATATCTAAGCATGATGTATCTGGTGGTTTATGAAGCTCTTTCCTATGCCCAGAACAATTTTTTAAGTTTAAATCAATTGCGAATTTTTTCAATCAATTGAGGTCTTAAATATAGAATTCCATGACAGTGGTCTATTACATCATAAAAATTATAATAGTTAACTATATAAAGAATTTTTTAAATACTTCTGGCTACTCAACACTTCTTTTTCTTAAACAACTTGGGGCTTCGTACGTCTATTCAGCCCGATCGTAAATCCCGGAAAAATCTACAGAGCGCATTCCAAAACGTTCAGTTCAATTATTCTGATATACGAGTGAGTCACTTCCCCTGTATTTATGCGCATGGCACTCCATTGAAAAGTACTTGAATTCCATTTAATTTATGACCATTTGTCATCATCATTATTATGTGTCAGGAAATTTCTGAAAATTTACAACTTTCTGTAGAATCCAGAATTCTGTTGGATCAAGTCTCACAACTTTCACAGATAATCACTTAATACTACTTTGATGACATTTTCAAAAGACTAAGCATTTATTATGGGCAAATGATTGGTAAAACTTTCACATTCTGCATTAGATGGAAGACAGTTGCAAGCATGGGAATTTTGAAGGATGTAAAAGCTTTGCTGAATTATCCTATGATAATGGAAAACAAATATCGAAATATCAGAAACCTGAAAAAAATTCTATGTAGTCTACAAGATGGTCAGTTTGCTCTGCGTGAACAAAATTGCACAGGACAATAGGTGAGCTCTGTGTGTTCCAGGAATTTAAAAAGCAACCCTAAGACTATTGTACCCAAATAAAAACACAATCTAACTTTTATTATCCAAAACATATTCAACACAGCCATTAAAAGCAAAACTCATTTTGTGTGTCTACTTTAGCAGCCTAAAGTAAACTGGACTATCACAATATATGCTTTTGCCAATTTTAATTAAATATTTAATTTGACTTAAAATTATAACCAATAGCTAAATCTTTGCTGTATTTCCTACATCTTTCTCCGGTATTCATATTGGCGAAGCACGTGATACTCGAGTTTACATTAACAAAAGCCGATTCCCCCCGCAAATCTAAAATCAAATTCTTTTTAGAGATAGGTTAAAAGTGACAATTTTCTAAGCAGATGCGGATGGAGTCTAGAATATACTAAAGATGTTTAGAATGTTATGGTTAAAATATCAACACGACCAATAGGGAGGACTAAACTTCAACTAATATTGATTTTTCCCAGTCTGAGCTTCTTGCAGGTAGATCAGAGTTAATCTTGATGTTGCAGAAATCAAACTTAGTAACGCGGATAGCTGCAGAAGCTCTTAGTGTGATTTAATATATCCAAAAAGTATTTGAACTATTCAATATTGTAATCAAAAAAGGTTTCACCAGCATGGTCCTTATATGATTGCCTACTATGGCAGTTCGTCCATCTAATGTAAGAGTTTAAAATAATTCACAATATGTCAGTGCTCATAACCAATTAGTACAAGAATCGGTACAGAAGATTTTGCCATATATCAAAAATAAAAAATACGTCATCATAAGTCCATTGAAATTGCAGTTAATTAGGAAAGTAGGATACCCAAATTAATCCAGGGTATAAATATTCTTACGTTTCAAGCACAGGTTCATTATTTGGTTGACATCTGAAGTGAATAAACTAACTGAACGCTTATTTCCTGAGACAGTGAGCCACCGAGAACCTTTTGTGCATCGCATTGTATTTGAAAAATTTATGTTGTGATATTGTGATTGTAAAATGAAGTTTAATAAACAAGGAGAGGTTTACGCATTGTTATACTTGTTATCATCCTACGAAGTTTAAATTGTGTTAAACAAGGGTTCTACATACTTTAGTTTTTGACAATAGAATTTTCTGTTTTCTTGTATTCATCGAGACTTTTAGTATAGTTCTTAAAACTTTATAGATTTGGTTTAGCTCTCAAATTGTAGATAAAAACTAGGGTTTGAGTAGGAAAATAATAATCTTTGCAAATTTCTCACAACAAGGGGTTTACGCCGTCATAGATGTTTCGTAGCAAGCATTCTACGCCGATGTAGTTTACCGCTTTGGCATTTGATAGAAGATATTTTAATTCAACGTGTGTTTTTTCATTTATTTAAGGTGCCTACTTCTGCGCATTGCAAGTTTTTAAGGATGAATATCTACGAGATATGGCACTTGAAATGTGGTAGAGCGTGTGAAAAATGCCGATATGTCTCGGAAGATGTATTGAAAACAACCCAAGAGAGCGATCTGACAAATTTTGATTTCGATAATCTAAAATATAGAGTGAAGTATGTATGTACTTCAATTTCAGTCTTTTGGAAAAGTGCTTCGCGTTGCAAGGCTCATTTTTTGCATAAAAACTCCGATTGGTTGAATGTAGTAGAAGATATCACACTAGAAAGTAGTGAGTCAATCTTTTCAGGAATATTCTTTGCATTCAAAAAGCGATATACCAAAAATCGAAACCGAAGAATTTGTATCTCTTTTGGCCGAGGCAAAATTGACTAAACACCAGTAGTTATTAGTTAAAGATTTAATAAATACAAAATTGGGGTTTTTATGGCAGTACAGGCTACAGTGAGTACAAGCAGTGTTTAGTAATCCGGAAACCAGAGATGCGAGTCTGTTTGTTACTCCATATGTGCCTTTACGTTTAATTGACACATCATCACAGAAGATCACATGGAAAAACAAGCGCCATTTTTCTACGAAAGAATGGAGATAGATCCTAATTTGGCTTATCTTCACTCCATTCTTGGATCCGCTCCTTCGAATATTTTATTCACATTGCATACAGACTGAATGTAAGAAAATGGCAAGTGAGATCCCAAGAAGATAAAGACCAATTTTTAGCTCGAAAACAGCTTATCCAATCGCAGCTTAGGGCTAGACTAGGCCTCATCATAGATCAACCTCGCACGGGGGGAAGTCGAACATATAACAACGGTAATACCGCACGAAAATTGTTCGCCAACTCTGATATTTCAGCAGAAATAATAGGTCTGGACAAAGGTCTGATTGATAGGTGTGCGATAATTTTAAAAGCTCTTTCGTCGGGTTATATAATAAACTCTTTGAAATTTAAAGAGTTTGCTACGGAAACAGCCAGATTACTTGTTAGCAAATATCCGTGGTCCTATCTGCCTGCGTCAGTTCACAAGATTCCTATCCATGGATTAGATGTGATAGACTTTGCACTCCTGCCTATCGGAGAGAGGCGGTTGAGGCCAAAAATGAAGATATAAAATCATTTGGAGTTAATCATACGAGAAAAACGTCGCGAGTTGCTATAAATACAAACTTAATCAAAAGACTTCTTTTAAGTTCCGATCCGCTTATTAGGGGCTTAAGAAAACTTCCGCGAAAGAAGAAAAATACTATGTGTAAGGATCTACTATCATTATTACTGTAAAAATATATACAAAATAGACTAGTTTTACAAATATTTATTAGAATACTAGGTAAATTACTAGGACATACAAACTTTGGGTTAAAAGTCATTAGGCAAAAGTAAGCACAACATTATTATTAAAAGTATTTTCTTATATATATATTCAAAATCTTTATTGTAATTAAAAATTATTAAATAATAAATATTTTGTATGTTTCTTGGAAATACTAATAGTTCTACTGAAGTGTAAAATAATATTTTTTATTACCTTCTATTATCAATTTTTAATATTTTGGGTTTTTATGATAAATTATATGCTATTAATGCAATTTTTTGCTTTTTCACTCCCAGCATTTACTTATTTCTAAGAATATATTTATATTTTTGACGCGCCTCCTATACAAAGAAATCCACTGTGCAATGTGTAAGTTCTACATGAAAGAAATTTAATTGGCCGTGCTTCTGAAAGAAGTGGAGTTGTCAGTGTTAAATCCTAGAGCCTCCAATACCGAAATCGAATCATCGATAAATGAAAGCTTTCTGAATTGAGAAATAATAAAGGCTTTATCTATCGCTTCAATTTTTAACCCGAAGTAGGGAGAAAGTTATAATTGATCTAAAACAAATTTCGCTGATACATTGCTAAAATAATTTTTCTTTTCTGGAAAGATTCGTCGAACCGTAAAAATCTTAAAACCAATTTCATAGGTTTTAACCTTCTGGAGAATTTATTAAGAACCACTTGGACTGACCGTATCCGTAAAAAAATTTAAAGTTTGCATGACAACCCTACGAAAGGGTTGCCCAATTTATCTCATTTTCATAGCTATATCTACGATTTTTCATAGCAAATTGACATGTTTAAAGTTTCATCATCTCTCCGAATTGACGCGTTGTAGAGAGAACAGATTCACTTATGGTCGTATTGACATGCTTGATTCAAACGCCTTGGTACATAAGACATGAATGTCTAATAGTTCAATCCAAATTTTTCATACCCTCATTATTTCCACAATCGAAATGACAAATTAGTTCACATCTACAATATAAAAAGGAATAAACAAAGTTGTGGACAATCAAAATATACTTTTCGTTATAAGTATGAAAGCTTTCAGCAAGGAGAAATAACTTGAAAGTAAGTTTTTTATCATTTCAATAGATAACAAAAAAGCATGGAAAATTCGAAGAAAAAGCCTGAAAAATAATACCTCTACGAAATGTAGCAGGAGCGCCATAATCGTTTCTCGAGCTTCCCTTTCTTACGGCAATGCAGTGTAATGGGGCGGACTACAATCTGTACATTGGATAAGATGCCTCATGATGATTCTTGTCTTTTTTCATTCTTGTCCTTGGCTGCTTCTTTTGTAATTTTAAGCGTCCATTATTCCGTTGCTGTATTCCTTTTAATGGTTTTTTTTCATGCTTTCTTGATAAAATCCTTGATAATGACAGCTTAAAATGAATCGTTCTTTCTCATATATATCTACTTAGCAGAGAAGGGAGAACGAGACGTTGCATTTTAATAGTGGCGAAAATTTGTGTTATCTCTGTAACTCTATTAACTACTAAAGTTTCGGAAAGGCAAAAATTTCAAATTTATTTTTAAAGTCCTAACATATTCATATTTACTACAAAGAATTATAAAATTGTACTTTGTTCAATTCAAAGTACTTTAATTTATATTGTTAGCATATATTTCGTTCTTTGTTGTTTTTAATTGTTGGAGGGGCGGGGATGAAGTACTCGCATCAACTTACTGTAAAATCAGATGTCCTTACCTTAGTGCAAGTTTTGAAGATTTCAGTTTGATTTATACATTTATTTTTTCCAAGTTATAATGGAAGTGACAAAGGAGCATATTTGGGATATTCTGCTTTAAGTGCGAGGAATATTCATGCAGGATAAATGGAGATTAGATAAGAACAAATCGGTATCAATGGTGGTTCCATAAATTCACACCCTATCAAAGGAGCCTTATCTTGGAAGATGCTGAGCTTGATGAGGCCGTCTTTCAAACCCTGGTGGAATAAAAATCATGGATGCTGTTGAGGAGCTAGCCAAGAAGTTTGGTCGTTTAATCATTCATCGACGTCGGCATGCCATTGGAAAAGTCAGCAAATTGGGCTATTGAGTTCCACACAAGCTTTTCAAGTCTAACCCGGGGTTACACGAGTCAGTACAACTGACCCTGACAGCGTTTTACACTTATATAGGCTCTTGTAAGTCCCTACTGACTAGTCTGTACACACAAGATTTTTGACCAGTCAGTACAGACTAGTCAATAAACTGTCAAATATGAAATTAAGATGGCGGAAATTGAAAATGAAAATTTAGATGCTAGTGGAAATGTGTCTTTATATTTCTAGTCTTCTATCTTTTGAGTAGGAATTGACTGAAAAGAGTTTAATATAAATTGTAATTTTTATCTATTAGAGAAAAATTACGGATTAAGGAAGAAATCGTTAGATATGCGTATAGAATAGGAATGTCTGCACCACTTGACGATATTTTATTATGAACTGACTAGTCAAATGATCAAACGCAAATCGTCTTTGTCAGTAAAATTTACAGACAAAATCAGGGTTGTCCGTTAGCTCTATCCACTCGTGTCATCGCGCCTAGATAGTGAATGCGTGCTATTCTTTGCTTCACAGGAATGAACCCTCTTTATGACGAATTATGACTGGTAACGAGAGGTGAGTTTTTTATACAAGTATCAAGCACCAAAGGCAGTGGGTGGAGAATGGACAAACACCCGGACCTCGGGCTAACCCGGAGGTTACACGAGATTGAACAGTTTGCATATGAAAGCCTCCCTTCCAACGTGACTTTAAATTTGACAGTATAAGGCAGTTCGCTTGTGTATGTCGGAAATTTTAGAAATAAAGGAAGAAGCAGAATTGCAAAAACAGAAAAAAAGGAAGAAGAAGAGATGTTGGTGAATGATCCCAGAAAATTTCATTTTCCCGGTATAAATTTAATAATGTCTCTCAAGCATTTCTGTTCCACCATCTTGAAAACAGTATAATGTCACACACATTACTATCACCTCAGCTGCCATGACTTTTCATCATGCAAGTTCGATGAAAGCTGAGCCCTGCATGCCAGTAGGGATTACACGTGCAAGAAGAATAGCAGTGAAAATTGCATGCAAGTTGTACTATCTCGTGTAACCCCCGGGTAAAGAAAGTCTTCATCCACATAAGGAGTTGTTATCTGTTTGGTGGGCGAGAGGTTTAGTTTTAAATCCAAAACGAATGATAACAAAGAAGGTCAACATATTCTAGCGCTGACTAAGCTAGAAGCAAACTGAGTACTTGTGGTTGTAAGCCGAATCTGCCGAAGTATTAAGACCGCATTTTTATGAGATGACTCACCGTAGTGTTCGGTAAATACGTTGTAGAATGTAGTATGCCAATAGATTTCTTGCTTTTCCTAGTTACACTTCTGCTGTAGACTCTCCCCACTCTCCTCACCCCCTCTGCTCTAAAACGACTTCAACCCTATCGCGCTAAAAGTATACGTTTTTGTCTCCTAAAAAAATTTTAATGATTAAGCTATGTTAACTAAATTTAGGGAAATTAGTGCAGTTTTCCTTTTTGATGCCTAAATTACATTTTCGCTAAAAAGGCGGCGTAAACACCTGTAGTCTGGCCAAATAGTACCTAAATTGGAGTTGCGTTCATTTCACAAATGCTGTAGCCTTTGCAATACGGGACTTTCTAAGGCATATTTTGTAAAATGGTCTCTACAAACAAGCAAAAGCACCAACATAATTTATTTCCATTGTCGCAGTCGTTCTTATTTTCTATTCGGAAGACCAATTTGTAATGGTGCTATTTAATAGCCGATTGCATAGTTAAATTAAAGTTGCAGTGAGACAATAATAATAAACAACGATTAATTTTGAATAAGTGGAGGTGGGCTGGCACTTTGTTTCTTCTTTTTACACCCTAGATGAAATCATGTACTAAGTTTATCATTCCATTTGTAATGCACAGAAATAGTTCTAGTAGAGAAAAATAGGTTGTACACGCACACATAATATTAAAAGTTAATTTGATTTTTGCGTGTCCATCAGTCCGTCTGTCCGTCCGACTGTCTGTCCATCCGTCCGTCTGTCCATCCGTCCGTCCGTCTGTTCGAAAATCGGGTAACTCCTTCGTAGGGTTGCCATACACAAGTTTCGTTTTTTACTCTGTATTTGGACAATGTTTCACAATGCGTCCACGTAGAAAGTCGAAATTTTCCACAACATTTTTTAAAGAAAATGAAAATATGAGTCCAAAAATACGACGAATCATCGGGCACATCCTTCGTAGAGTTGCCATACAAAAATTTCGCTTTTTTACTATATTTGAACACCGCCTGAGAACGCGTTGACGTTGATAGGTGAAATTTTGTAGACTGTGCTTTCATAGTAATAGTAAATAAAGCATCAAAAATGGACTAGACCGGGCAACCCTTCTTAGTTGGTTTTGTATGTGTACTGTAGAAAGGATGTACTAAAAAGTTCTTTAAAATATGAAAACCTAGGAAATTTGCTATAATCAGTTATACTGTCCGACGAACAGTTCTAGCAATCTATGCGAAAAACCACTTCAAAAATCAAATTTTCGCAGATGGGTGAACATACGAAATTACATTCGGGCATTCATTTAGGATATCATAAGAATTGGTTTTAGACCAATTCTAGTTTTTGTAATTGTTAATAACCAACTCAGTCCTCCTAGCTTCCCCGATCACGATATACTGTTTTTAAAGTATAACTTTTCTCTAAGTCCTGGTCCTCCCAATTAAATATTTAGATATCCAGACTATCACAACATTGACACCACTCAATTAGTAAACAATTGTGGTACATTTTCATGGGTGCATGTCACTAATATACCCATCGTGTATGAAAAAGTGGCTGCGTTAGAGATCCTTGTGTTGTAATTGCTAGATGAATTTACTTTATTAAATTCTAAACATGTGCGCCCTAAATTAGTTCGTTTACGGTTGAAAGAGAATTTCTGTTTCCTCAATACCGCAGGGCAGAAACATTGAAAGAAGTGAGGCGTATGTGAGGAATGGAACAATCAGCGCAATCTTGGTGTGTGCAAAGAAAAGGCTACAAGCTGTGATCTGAGCCCTGATTTTTTAAATCGCATGCTTCACATGCTTCTTTGTTAAATATTAACACGAATGATTTAAGTTTTCGGTGTATTGATGCGAGCTATGTGCTTGGTAAGCTGTGTGCTATTAAATCACTTGCTACTGGATTTGACGGCATTCCTCCTAACTTTATAAAGATGTTTGCATTTAACATCCTGCCCATAATTCCACACTCATTTAATGACTGCCTCACCAGTTCAGATTTTCCCAAGCCGTGGGAGCATGCACTTGTACAACCTACCTCTAAAACTTCTTGCCGCAGAATTTCCTCTGATTATCACCCAATCAGCATATTTTTTTACCTCGCTCCCTAGAGAAACTTATGGCACTTCAAATTTAAGAATATTGTGAGTTGCATGATTTTCTTTCAAGTTGGGAATCTGGCTTTCGGTCTAACCACAGCTGTCAAACTGCTCTCCTCAAAGTTACAGCCGACATTCGATTTGTAGGATTTCTTATCCTTACTGACTTCTCGAACATTCGATAGCGTTGATCACATAAATCTGTTTAAAAATCTGATTAATCATTTCCACTTTTCCTCTTCTGCACTGAAGCTATTGACGATCTCTCTTTTAACTCGAACTAAACCCGGAAAATTAATGACTGCTTATCTGTTAATTCCGTAGTAAAGTGCGGAGCTCCACATGGGTTTATATTTGGTCCAATATTTTTCACATTGTACATTAATGATCTCTTAGAAGTTGTTGCAGATTTATCTATTCTTTTAAATGCGAATGATGTACAGCTATACATGTTCATGCGTATTGGACTTAACGATTATTATTGTGCTAAAAGACTAAACGACGATTTAGTCCGCATCATGGAGTGGTCGGTGTTGAAATGCTTGGAACTAAATCGAACTAAATCAAATTATATCACTCCGTCTCGCACAGATATAATTAGCTTCCCTCGCCTAATTTTAGTTGGCATTAATTTACATCATATAAAGAAGATATTTGTTCAAGAAGGAATTTATTTGGATTCTCCGGTATATAGCAAAAGCTAAAAAATGTTTTTAGTTTGTTATTTCATCACACAATCTATTATATTTTTGGTGACAAGTTTCAAGTCTGGGTTTGACTCATCAATAGGTCCCAAATAGCGAAATTGAGTGAGTTGAAAAACAAATAAAAAAATAAAACAAAGAAAAGAAATGAAAAAATTAAAAAAATTGAGAAAAATAGAAAAAAAATTTAAAAAACCAGATTCATTCTAAACGAATCGCACCTGTATACTCCCGCAGTGGGCTGAAAAAAGAAAACGGAAGAAGAAGAAGCGTTTCTCGTTAGAAAAGAACCTTACACTCATCGGTCGATACCCGCAATAAGAATCTTTATTCGGTCGAGACCCGTAATAAAGTGGTTAATATTAGTAAATATCTTATTCGGTCGATACCCGCAATAAGAATCTTTATTCGGTCGAGACCCGTAATAAAGTGGTTTAGATTTGTAAATTTCTTATTCGGTCGATACCCGCAATAAGGATCTTTATTCGGTCGAGACCCGTAATAAAGTGGTTTATATTAGTAAATTTCTCATTCGGTCGATACCCGCAATAAGAATCTTTATTCGGTCGAGACCCGTAATAAAGTGGTTTATGTTAGTAAATTTCTTATTCGGTCGATATCCGCAATAAGAATCTTTATTCGGTCGAGACCCGTAATAAAGTGGTTTAGATTAGTAAATTTCTTATTCGGTCGACACCCGCAATAAGAATCTTTATTCGGTCGAGACACGTAATAAAGTCGTTTATGTTAGTAAATTTCTTATTCGGTCGATACCCGCAATAAGTATCTTTAGTTTAATCGCTATTCAAAATAAAATCTTTAATCTAGTCGATACCCAGAATAAAAATAATTACTTGAACTGTCAATTAAATAAAGTATTTAAGCTGTTAATAAAATTTAGAGTACTTGGAAATAACACTGGGAAATGTTAATAAAACTTAAAGCACTAGGAAATAACACTAGGAAATGAATTACCAACTTGATCACTGCACTGCTAAACTAAAAAAGAGAACGAGTCATGTCAGATTCCGATTAATATAGCCATGGGTTGCTCATGAAACCAAAGAACGGCATTCAAAGGCGCATGGCAAATTGTTATAGCAGCTGCACTTCGTTTTCTATTGTTTAAAATGCAACAAAATAAAGAATAATAAAAAAAAACTTGTTTGTAAATTCTATTCAGTCAGAAATATCCCTTGCCTACTGAATTTTTTCTAAATAGATTTTTATTTTCAACTTACCAAGTGCAAATGCATTGTACTACCCATGTACAGTTGTTTCTGGCTGGCTCACTTCACTGCAACGTTGATAATTTAAACTTCGGATGCAATTTTGCTTTAGGTCGACAAAAAAATGACCTTGCGTGAACAGTTATCTGGCTCATGTCTCTGCGAAATTATTATAATTTAGACCTAAAATATTTGTTTCTTTAGGTTGGTATATACATGTAATTTCGTTAATATTCAGGATTCTTATGAATCCTGAACATAGTGTCTCTGAAGGATACCAATTTTTTAGGAATCATCCACTCCCAAACTCTCCCAAAAATCCACATCCTATCCGCTGTTATCTCTTTCCACCGCTCCCCTCCTAACAACTAACTCAAAAAGGAGAACGACATGCATGACAGCTGACATGGTGCATCATTTGTAAAGGAAAAGACAACAGTGAAACGGAAAAATAATAAGTTACCAAAGGACAACTGTCAACAATAGGACAAGAGACAACATCAAACCGAACTAAAGGCTAAAGAGAAGGTCGAAGGATGAAAAGAAGGCCATAAAGAGAACATCGAGGCAAACTACGAAAACCATAAAAGGAAAGAGGCGTAAAACTCACTTGACTTAAAGCATGAATTCACTCGAATGTTAAGCGGTCAACAGGGCAGATCTGGAAGTATTTAAACCCAGTCAGTTCCAATATGAGCAGTTCATTGAAGGTCATTCGGTGAATGTATTTATTATTTCTTTTCACTAATCATTCTGTCCTGTTCTTGCTTTACAGATTAAAGACACAACCAAAAAACAAAAATTTGAGTAAAGAATTGTTACCAAATCCCTAAAACGGTTAGATTTGGAAATTAGTAAGAAGATACAAGACAACAAGCGTATTGCAATGCAACTCACCTACCGATAGACTTTGCGGAAGGGCAGAAAGAGCACCTTCCATCCAGTGACGAACCACGGCAGTATCCAGCTTATGCAGCTCCAAAGGAAAATTATAGACCTAAAAAATTAAATTAAGAAATTAGAATAATGTTTTACTAGTTACTAATGTTAATTAAAATTGGAATTTGAAATACTAATGTGAACTTAGTGTAATTAAAACACCCGAAACTCGGAGTAATATGTCATTGGAAAGAACGACCGAGCCCATTGAAAAAAATGCGATTTCCGGCATCTCGAAAGAAACGGTCATATAAAAAACATTCTGAAAAATCACATCTTGCTCTCGGTTTTTTTTAATAAGAAGTATTAGAGTATAGACGTAGAAGAAATTTTGTAAAGACAATTAATTTGATTAAAGTAAAGCAGCGATGAAATTATTTGAAAAGTGTTTAGTTAATTTATTAAAAGCCGTGCGATTCTTGCAGTTGTTGTGAATTCGTTTTCTTAGAGTAAAACAAAGAGACAGGGTTGAAAATTGTAAGTTTTGATGTAAAGGGCGGTGAGTGCATATACTTATAGTGATTTCTATTAATGTGGCGAATTTTCTGATTCTGTAAGTTTTATAAAATCTGTGAGTCCTCCCGAAAGCGGATTACCTTACAGCAAGCGGGAGATAGGCAGAGAAGTAAAAGATTAAAGAATCGAAATTAACAAAATAAAAGGAAATATACCCAGCACATTTCCCAGGGCTCTTGTGCATTTATTTATTTATTAGAATTTTTCACGTAATTAAAATTTGTTTTCTTTAAAAAGTCATCACAAAGAAAAAGCTTTCTTTTAATTCCACAGTCTCAAAGCTTTCCCCACGTTGGACTTGAACTTGCTTATCCCCTCATAAGCATGAAAGCTTTTCCGGACGACAAAGGCCAACAAAATAAGCACGCACACCAATAAAACTATAAAACCAAACAGGGCCTTTTATGTTACTTACCATTAAACTGGATCCGCCATTTTTGGTAATCCGTCGGTCGCATCTGGTGAATTGCATCAAGTTGAATGTATCCGTTTTGCCACAAAACACCGAACGAGAAATTCTAAAACAAATAAATAAAAATTAAAAAAAAATCTCCCAGCCCGGTGCCTCATAGTTTCACGGCGTATCCATTAATCCTCGCAGGAGTCTACTTACTCCATAACTCACTTCACTGCATTTACATACTGCACCAACTTCGCGGAGAACTAAAAAAAAATACACAAAAAGAAACAGAAATCGGTGACTATTAAAAACGTTTGCGTAAATCACTGATATTCACGCGCGCTCAGACACTAACTACGTACGAGCCAATTAACTTAAAATACAAACTGAACAGTAAGCGTTTACGGGGGCCCCTTCAGTCACCAGCAACTTAGTCGCTGACTACTCAGTGTCTCCAACCTGAAGAGCAACCACTCCACGCTCTCCCTTCAGTGAGCAAAAGTTGCTAAACACGCTCCTCCTCAGATCCCAAGCCGCAAACAGCAGCCACTGATATCCAAATTATATACTGAAAATCAGCTGTTGTGGGGAACTTGCATTCTGACCTATTTTCAAGCGGTGGTGAATTGCGTTTATTTACTTTTGCCAACGTACGCCCCACTAGAAGCTGATCGCATTAAGCAAAGTCTCCCTCTCGGCTTTATAATAAACCTTGATCAAAATTTGTAACAGTATTTTAAATAAACCAACGTATGAATTTTTAGTGAATTTCCTGATTTGATTGAAGTAAATTTGCTATAATTATTTCAGTTAGCAGACGAAATAATAAATTATATTGTAGTACCTATATGTCTGCGTCGGTTCGATCATTTCCAAACTATCATGTAAATCGGGAAACATACATATATTCCAAATTCCCGCTAGTGATACCTTGCTGAACGTTTGGGATAATTTGTAAGAGAAGGCACAAAAATACAAATAATGTAAAATTATTATTGTTTAGATGTCATTCAGCAAACGATTTAGTGCGATACATTTTGTGAACGAGTACAAGTCAGTACCTAAATAAAAATAAGATAAAAACAATAAAAATAAATTATCTCCATCACAGTAATAAAATCTTAGCGGATTTATCTAATTATTGGGACTACATTCTAATGTCCTTGTCAGATAAATCTTATTTCAGGAGAACTTTCGGTTTAGCTCGCAACACAACAAAGAACTTCTCGTAGTGAAGCCGGTGTTGTGTTATTAAGAACAACACCACACCTGTCCGGCTGGGGCAACTGTGAATTAAGTCCGGCTGACTCGTTAAGCTATCGCATCCAATATTGCTGACCATCAAGCCATGTCTTCACTCCTGTTGCACCCTCAAGAACAATTTGCTATCTCACTATTGGTATCTTTTCAGGTTGTCATTGCGACCATGCGCGTTGCTGTATTACTCCACATTGTATACTATCAGTTCTTCAAACGAGGTGGCACAGTTCCCTCGCCCACCGCCTACCCCGAGATTTTATAGGGATAACCGAGCGCAGCACCTATATCTCAGATTCGAGCTGTCCTTTACCTGCGGACTTGCATTTATACTGCCTGGCATCTTATCGTCTTATTGGCTAGATTTTCCACAAGCTGTTCATTATCTGAAGGATCTATTCAAATGCCTTCAATCAACTGTGGTCTACTCCTTACCGAACGTCCTGCAGTTTATGGACCTATAGACTAAGTACAACGTATCCAAGACAGGAACTTATCGCAAATACCCACCACTAACGACGTCCAGTCGTTTGCAGGGAAGCCTTATTCATTGCAAGTATCCAACACTAACAGCTTCACGTCATTTGTAGAGAATCCATAATTAAACGATCTCTCACAACAGCACATCTGCTTATCAAATACGAGTTACCTCCACGGAAACATATAGTTATAGACGTCTTTTACGTGACTGGACTATTAATTCAACTGGTGAACCTGCAAGGCAAATCCTGCAAGTTACCAGGGGTGTTAACCCCTAGGCTTAACCGTTGGACTATTTCTCTCATTAGAAACCGTCCTAGACAAGATCTCCTCAGCACCTCAAACACAGCCTCTTACCCTACCAATTTCTAGAACTGACACGCACACTAAATATAAGTTAAGTTAAGTTGTAGTTCAAGGTTGTTTAAATTTAAACTAAATTCTTCTGAGATAAAAAAAGTTAAATATATTGAATTACTCTGAAATTTTGTCTAAAATATATCTCATGTAATTTTAAACGGGCACCTCCCACTTTTTTTATGATTAGGCCCAGAATTTGGACTTAACAGTAAGTATTTAATAAGTGACGAGTAAATACTCAATTGTAAATATATAAGTTTTTGTAAAATCGTTAATTTTTCTGCACATTTCTAATTTTAAATAAAAAAAAATCCGCCAACAAATTTGAGTTTTTTATGGCTTCTAATTTTTCAATGGTACAGGTAGAGGGGTAAAAAAGTACTCAATTGAAAGTGTCTGCTTTGAGTTAGGTGTTAAGAGGATTCACCCGATGAATAGTTAGAGAGGATCATCCATGAAGACACACCAAACAATTGTAAGTGAGGTTATCTCGAACAAATGAATCAGTTTTAGTAAGGAATGTCATATTATGAAGTAAATGCACCACAGCTATGACACCCTATATAGATACACTTACTTATATATATATTAAGGGTTATTGCAATCGCTTTCAGTTATTTCTGTAGATCACGTACTTACTTCATAATTGAGGGCAAGTTAGCTGTCATATTATCGTTGAGAGGTACGATTGTATTCAGTTGAGTGCTTTAAACTGCTTCATTCAGATTATTTCAGAAAAATCAGAAATTATAAAAAAAATTCTGCACCCTTTCTGTGATTTTATCTTCTCATCGCTGTTTGGTTTGGGACTTCTAGGACCATTTTAGTTGGCCTTTCAAAGTAACAAAAGTTTGAAGCAATAGGTACACACACCTCCATAATTTAACATGTTTTAAAAAAGTTTTTCATAGTGAACGGCAGTTCTGTCACTATTAGAAATGAATAAAACTTCTGAAAAGTTTTAATTAAAGGTATTTAAACATTCTCATTGTCTCGGAAAGCTGCTATTAGAATTTTCTCTTATCTTTCGCAAGAGAAGACTCGATGAGTCGTATTTAAACTAGAAGAATAGGAGGGGCGAGAAGTTCAGAAATAATTCAAGACGGAAAGTTTTAATTGTTGATGCGAAATCAATGGGAAAAGTTAGTCTTATAGTGGTCTATCTTTAACTCCGTTAATAGCCTCACCAGTTCTAAGAGATACCGAAAGAGCGACAAACAATAAGTTTTGTTTTATATAAGAAGAGCTTCGAGATCAATAGCAGATGAAATATGTTCTATTCGTTTTTGTAATGGAGGCAATGGAATAAATGTAGATATCTAAATTTCGCCGGCATTAGTTTTGCACAGATGTTAATTATTGATAACTTTATTGATCATACGGCTCCGATTATCGCAGTACCAATTTTATTTCTAGAAAGGTAAGACATAAACGTATTGGAATCATTGTAAAATGAATCCAAACTGTAGAAGAGGGAGCACTAACCTCATTGCGAAAATTGAAAACTTGACAAACATCAAAAGGGTTTCCCCTTATACATTCATACATACGACGTCGAAACCATTTAGGGGGATATACATGAAAAACAATAAAAGAGATTAAAGCAACAAACAAATTAAAATGAAGTTTAGTAAAGAAACCCATACCACCTGACAATGAATGCTAAAGATAAAGCAAATCTTTATTATACCTAGCCAATGAGTTATTTCGGTAATTTTATGAAAATATTATGTAAGCAACAACTTCTTCCTGCTGCTACATGTTCGTAATCGTATACCATATATGTATGTGGTTTTTCTATTAAAGCATCAGGCTTTTCCTTTACCTATTGCAATTAATCACGTTATGCTGTACGAGTGGGAAGAATGGGTTTTGAATGGAGGAAGTTTAATTGACTTTCTTGAAAATTATTTCAAAATGCAAAAGGGCAATTGTATCCCTGTATAGATAGAAATCTGAAGAGATGGATAGCTGTGCTTCAAGAATATTTGGAGGAGAAAGGAGTTCTATATATCGCTCAGCTTGATTCGCAAATGTCATAACTTAGGATATGAAAACCCATATACAGGGTATTGCAAAAGTATCGCCTTATTGATTGACACCGTTTCATCTAGTGAACAAATTTAATTAAAAGCAAATATTATGTTAGCTGCAGTAGAAGGTAGACATTAATTACGTGACTTAGCGGATATGGTGTATTTTTATGGGTATTGTCGTTGAAATGCGCGTGTATTGCACAGATTGATACTTATTAAAGTGCTCAAAAATGTTCGCAGTATTACAGAACATAAACAGTTTAGAATGCTTTAACGCTGCGAACCCTAAACAGTGGCCGATCCAAGAGATGGGGGGGGGGGGGGGTCACAGGGTCATGGGAGCCACCCCCCCCCCC
This sequence comes from Dioctria linearis, assembly GCA_963930735.1. Lineage (NCBI taxonomy): Eukaryota > Metazoa > Arthropoda > Insecta > Diptera > Asilidae > Dioctria > Dioctria linearis. The sequence continues at coordinate 90,300,858 of OZ005740.1, read as the reverse complement.
CTGCAAATCTAAAATAAAACTAAACGATGAGATGAGAACTGTTGTACTGTGTAGTGTAGTGCCGGGTTGGAGGAAGTAGCTCAACTGAATTCTACTGATAAGAAGCGACGTGATGAGCCATGAGATGAGATCAGTGTGACTGAAGATAACGGATAAGCCTAGATGCATATTAGAATGGGTAGGTCTGGTTGTACTTCTGTAAAAAAAACTGTTCGATTAGAATAGATCGATAAATGATTAATTTTCACATTTTCTCTCTTTTCATGAAGCTTCGAACATCCTGGGCCACCTTGAACCTGGAGGCTTCAAAATATTTGATGATTTGTTGTTATGCTGAAGGTAAGCTCCATCTTCTTCTGCTTGGGAACTCGAACCATTCGTTTCTTTGTATGTATTTATAACACACATTTATATGATTAATATTGTTAAATTCACTTGTATTAATTACTTAGCATTTTTATATTATAATATACGATGAAATATTACTGGTTCTTCAAGATGTGATTATTGTCATTGTCTAATATTGGTAATACACAAAGTTTAGCGATTGGTCGCTTTAAGGTTACACTAGTAGTTTGAATCGTCGCAACGTGAGTAAAACCGTCCGAACCGGGATGAGTAGCGATAACGCGTGCGTGTTGCCATCGTGTGGGGGGCTAACGAGAGTCCTTTCCGTGGGCTAGATTGCCAATTTCGATATTAGGGTATTGTCTTGGCCATTTGGGTCGCTTTTGTAATCTAGTCATATATTCCATAGACCATCGCTTCCAAAAATTTTGAGTCAGCTGCTGAATATACTGCTAGCGTGTCAGGAGATGAGGTTTCCCGTTTGAAATATCAAGTTCGGGGTGAGCTAGTAAAGAATCGCCTACTAGGAAATGTCCAGGAGTTAATGCGGACATATCCGTTGGGTCTGAAGACATAGGGCATAACGGCCTTGAGTTAAGGCAAGCTTGGATTTAAGCTAGAACTGTGGAGAGCTCGTCGTAAGTGAGATTTGAATATCCTAGTATCCTCTTCAGGTGATATTTAGTTGATTTCACTCCTGCCTCCCTGAGACCGCCAAAATGTGGAGAGGCAGGAGGGATGAAATACCACTCTATACCCTTGACAGTAAACGTATCCGCTGTCTTTTCATGGATTTACTTCAGTGAGTGTTGTAATTCCATATTTAAAATATTTTTTGCACCAATAAAGTTTGTGCCACAATCTGTATACACATGGGAGCAAATGCCGCGACGTGCGATAAATCGTCTGAAAGCATCGATGAATTCGGAAGCGGATTGGTCACTTACGGCTTCCAAATGGATCGCTTTAGTACTTAAGCAAATAAATATTGCCAGATAGCCCATGTATGTTTTTTGTTCTCGTCCTTTTGAAACGCGTAGGTTTACAGGTCTGGCGTAGTCTATTCCTGTATCAGTAAAAGCTCTCGACGGTACCCACCTGGGTTGAGGAAGATTACCCATTATTTGAGATGCAGTGGTGGCTCTGAAACGAAAATATGTCAAGCATTTATGGAGGACACGTCGTACAACCGCTTTTGCGTTGATGATCCAATATTGTTTTTGAAAAAGAACGTGATTTGCGTCTGTGGTGTTGGGCCCCAATATGGTTGTCCAAGCTTAATTGAATTCCTGATCCATCGAGGGATCTGTATGTTGCTTATATGGTGTAGTCCAGTCCTGAATTCGTTCCAAGTATTTTTTACATGGCTTGGTAGTGGTTCATCCCAATCTAGGCTTAACAGCCATAATCTTTGGAATAAGATCTTGATAGTGATCGTAATTGGCGATAACCACCCCCGAGGGTGACTGGTTCTGGAATCACAACCTGGAGGTAGAATGTGTCATCTGCAGAGTTCCATTGGAGCCCTAATAACTTTTGTATTTCAGGGCTGTCCATATCCTTTGAACTGTAGGATTTGTTCATTGTGGCAATACGTTTGGTTACTTCCGCTGACTTTGATCTCAGTTTCCGTAGCTGAAAGCCTGCCGAACGCAGAATCAGTGTTAAATCTTGTTGAAGTTTGGAAGCGTCTTCAACTGTATTTGCACCAGCCAAGAGGTCGTCAACATAAAAATCTGTTTACTTTCTGATGCCTTTGAATGGGTTTTGAATGTTTCGATAGGTAATTGTTTCAGGCATCTGGTTGCTAGAAACGGAGCTGATGTAGTACCATAAGTGACTGTCCTACGTCTGTAGTGTTTAATCGATGCTGCAGACTCTTTTGTCCACAGGATCCATATGTCGCTGGTTCATATCCGGCTCGAATGACCATGAAAAAGAACGTGTTTTGAATGTTTCGATAGTTAGTTGTTTCAGGCATCTGGTTGCTAGAAATGGAGCTGATGCAGTACCGTAAGTGGCTGTCCTAAGTCTGTAGTGTTTAATCGATGCTCCAGACTCTTCTCTCCACAGGATACGTTGAAAGTTCATGTCATGTCTATCTAGTAGAACTTGTCTATACATTTTCTCAATGTGCCCGGAAATTGCAATTTTATGTTTTCTGAAACTCATGAGAATTGAGACTAAGTCCCTTTGAACTGTCGGTCCAACTAACAAACAGTCACTCAAGGTATGTGCGGCAGTACCCTTAGCAGATCCGTCGAAGACTACTCGTATTTGTGACGTTGAGGAATTCTCAAATATTGCGTGGTGAGGTAAGTACACAGAATCTGAATTATCCCGTTCGCTATCAGGAACCTCCTGCATATGATTCAGTTCTAAGTATTCGCGCATAAAGTTGCAGTATTGTTCCTTTAGAGATGGATTAGTCCGAAATCTTCGTTCTATAGATTTTAGTCTTGTTTCTGCTAATGCCCTTGAGCTGATGTTGAGATTGGGTTTAGATTTAAAAGGCAAGCGAACGATGAACCTTCCCAGAGAATCTCTTTTATGACTTGACTTGAAGTTCTCTTCGCAAGTTCGCTCTTCATCTGACATTAATGTCTTTGGAACTGATAATTCTTCGGTCTCCCAGAATTTGTATAACAGATTGTCTACATTTCCTGATAAATCAAAATTTGCTGATGCGGCCGGTAGATTGCTTGTCGCTCCCGCTCTAATTATTACCCAGCCAAAGATAGTAGCTTGTGCTAACATGGTCTGATCTCCATCTCTAATTTGACCTTCAGTTATCACGTCAAAGAAAACGTCTGCTCCGAGGATGATGTCAATCTGCCCAGGTCTATGAAACTCGGGATCAGCCAACTCTAAATCCTGCAGCATTTGAAAGTTCATTTGATTTACCTGCTCTGCCGGTAAGAAAGCTGTAAGTGATTTCATTATCAGTGCTGTCACTTCTAGGCGAGCATGTAGATTGAAACGAGATGTCACTGCCAACGAAACTTGACCCTTTTTAATTCCTGCTCTACTTTGAGCTAATTCAGTAATCGTAATTCTCGCATGATTTCGTTTAAGGCCTAAACTTAGAACACAATGTTCCGAGATGAGTGAAACCTGTGACCCTGAATCTAGTAGTATTCTGCAATGCTGAAGTTTGCCTTGTATATCGAAAACATTGCCAACTACTATTGGTAGAATCGTAGAGACGGATTGGATTTTACTGCTGCTATGACAAGCATGATCTGTGTTTACATTTACAGCTAAGCATGTCGAGATCTCTCCCAAGTTCTTGGATTAAGCTTGAGATGGAGTAAGTTGTGGATTAGTACCTACTGAGTGTGATGAGTGCTTGCTGTTCGAGTCAAAGGTTGTGCATGACTTTGGTGAAATTGTACTCTTTGGACTAGTTGCTTTGGATTCCTGGATGAGGGTATGATGCTTGAGTTTGCAAATGTTGCATCGGAGTTTTGAGCGACATTTTTTTCACTGAATGACCCTTATATAGGCAATTTTAACATAAGGACGATCTTTCAACAAAGTCTCTTCGAAGACTGATGCTGTCATTCATGAACTGAGCGCACTCGCTTAAAGAATCATTGTGTCACTTTGGGCATTCAACCGCAGGACGAGTAATTGTATGCATGCTCCTTAGGTGCAAGGGAGCTTTGCGTGCTGTTGATGTTAAGTCTTCGAGATAATCAATGCGATCAGAAATTTAATCCCGAATTAGTAAAGAAAACTGGCACATTTCCAGCCTGAGTCATATCCGTCAAAGGTGAACATAATTATTCTTTAACTTTCTCATTGAGATTAAAGTACACATTGGATATATTTTCTTAAAGCCTTTCATTATTTTCTAGGTTTACCAGAATTTCACCATATGTATGTATCTTTGTGTCCAATTTTTGGAAATTATAATACTATTTAGTAATTCTGGAATGAATGGCATTTATTTCTTCTCTAAAATATTAAATCAATAGAAAAAATACCATTTTCGCCTGAGAGGTAAATAGATTAAGTTTATCTCCGAATTTTCAAATAACTTCCAAAGTATCCCGAAAATTTATGTGGCAATCTATTCGCAACATATAAAACCATGAAAGGAAATAATCCAGGCTATTTATAACAGTTAATTCCTAGTTCCTAGTATACGAAGGAAAACATTGTGTTTGGGTGGTACAAAAAAGGCTGCTCTCAAGCACATACGTGTACATTTTATGTTTGTAAACTTGAAATAAAAGCAAAGGCATATCTTGTTGGTCTGATTAAAAGTTCTCTCATTCGCTAAATAGCTTACATTCAGTATCAAGGCCTTTAGGGATAGCTGCACATAGTTTGATACCACAAGGAAAGAGATTGGTTGAATTATTGTAAACCTCCACTGTGTTCACCTACACAAATAGTATACATATATGTACATATGTATATAGGTGTATACTTAGTCTTCCTCCATATACGTTGGCAACCACATAACATCATACACACGAGCAATTCCCGTTTGGAAAAGGTTAAATTGCGTAAAAAGTCGAAAAAACTGGAGAAATTACCTCTGGGATTTTCCCTCATCCAAGTTGAATTTATCTTCAATATTTTCTCTCTGGCCCTGAAAATCCAGTAAAGTCAATTCCTTACAGTAATTGATTTTTCTTGGCCATGAACAAATAATTTGACCATTGGGACCGGGAAAAAAGTTTTTCACAGATCTTTTTGGTTGTTCTTCTTCAATCTCTTTATATCAAAACGATTGTCCTATTTATGTTGAGTCGTATCTGCTTTGCTATCAATAAGAAGCAAGAATAATTTGCAATAACTAGAATATGCCCGTACATAATATGCGACGCGACCTCTTATCTTTTTCAATAATTAGAATGTATGTTTTGACCGTTTACGGTCCATTAATAAATCGCGATTCGTATCTTTTTTTATATAATACACGTTGCAAGAGACATAGCAGCTGCCTTCTTTGTCAACTTTATTCTAGAACACCCATTTATTGTCAAGAAAATTTAGTTTTGCTGATTGCAGGAATTCTTTCGTTATGTTTGTTTCATTTAAATCTTCCATGAAAACTAGATGGCACTGTGATAACATTTGCTTAACTTTTCGCATAGAAGTTGTTGGATAGTTATGACAAAATGAAATAAATTAAAAGGCCAAAGTTTTTGATACAAAATCAACATTCCCACGTCAATATTGGTGTTAATTTCTTTCTGGTCAGTAAATACTTAATTTATTTCCGGCTCGAACGACCCAAATTTAATGTTGATTAATCTTACTGCTTAATGATCAGGTGTATAACAATAGCACAGACATCTACGTATTCGACACACGCAGGGGCAAACTCTTGCCCAGAATTTAGGGTATATGAAATAATTTTCCAGCAATTAGGAAATAGGATTAAAAATAAAAACCACTTGTATCGCTTAAACCAATTTAATGATCCGTAATCGAAGTGCGAATGAATTTGATTAGAAACTCAGCAAAATTTACAAAAACGAGAATATATTATGTACACACATATTATACACTTTATAGAAAAGTGAGACATGACAATGGAGATTATATACTTTTCCTGAAGCAAACGCTAAATACATTGAACTGAATATACACTTTATTTATAGTGAGATAAAAAATTATGTAAACAAATTTTGAATCAAATCTGAACATGCTCCAGCACCTTAAGGAGTCTTCCTTAAGGAATTGGTAAGCGATGCAGTCGTAAAATGGTCTCCCAAATTTTCCAAGTTTTGTTTTTACTTCTACGCGATCCAGATTGTTTTGTCTTGATGTGAGTTAGATATTTGACCCAGGAGCCTTTTTTGGGTGGTGATTCAGCTTCTATAACTACCAAGACACCTTCCTTCAACGGGCTAATATCTCTTTCACCTTTTCCAGAAATGTGGAGTAACAGGTGGATGCCAATTAGTGCCTATCTGCGAAATAAAGTTTGTAATTAAAGCATTGTGGTTTTTTTGACATAAGTAAAGCATACAGTTCTGAGAGTCGGCAACTAGCTCCTGGGCTTTTTGGAAGGTACCCCATTAATTGCTTGTTTGATTTTCATTTTTTCTTGAAACATTGGATGAAGTTGTGGGTGAGCTGTTTCACTAGCGTTCCTATACAAATTTTCCAGTAGCTCTGACGTGCAATGCTAACCAAAACTGAGGCTGGTGGATGTAGATATTGTTCATGAAGATTACTAATGACTAAGATATCACCTTGTGATTTTTCGGGAAAGCGATAGGATGTTTGGTCTCATAGTTACATGGTACTGTGGCGATGTTCACCATTGCAGCCGACCTAGCGTCTCGTTCTGTCGGATGTACGTTCTGTCGGATGTACTCGACACTCAGTTCTCGAATCGACCTAAAACACTTGTAGGTTTTTAGGACCGAATAGTTCTCGAATTTGCTCCATTATTTCTCGAGGCATCTTTTAAGTAGGCGATGATTTGTGAAATCAAAAACAAAAAAATAAAAATAGTTTAGTTGTTGACAGAAGTCTTAGCTACAACCAGATTGTAATTATGAGTTATAGAAAATTGCAATTTTAATTGTCTAGAAGAAAAAAAAGGAGAAATACAAAATAATAAATCAAACTTGCTGATAATATTATTATCGCACGACTGACCTAGAGGAAGACGGCTGTCCTTTTCCCAATCACTAAGAAGAACCCGTGCTTTCAGGAGCATAAGTCTGCTGGCAATTTATTGTGTCCCTTGACCGGATTGATGCGATATACGCCTTCCGAAAGGACTGCAGGTCATATCCACCGTTTGTCACATACTGGATCCTGGTCAACAAATTCATTAATACTAATTCTCACGAGCAGCCATAATATTGGGACAGGCGTGTATTTTAAGGTACTCCATATCAGGTATACACCATTACTCCAAAGTACATATTGAAGGTAACCTCGTATTCTTAGTATGCCTTCATGAACAATCAAAGGACTATGTGATTTTAATTTCTTTTTTGATTGTGACAGCTGATTTTGGTTAGACATTTGAAAAGTTCTTCAAATGTTGATTGTTGTACCCATCGATAAATTATTTGTGTTGCGTTGTTACAAAGCCTGAAAGCCTACCTTGCTTGTTGGCCTGGAGATTTCTCAAGTAGTGGAGAGCAGTCGAGAATATGAGTAATACTCAGTTACCGGCCAAAATGATACCCTAGATGTTGATTTTTTCATGACACATTTGCCAAAATATTTTACGTTCCTTTCTTTTGACCAAGTTTTCCGATCTGTACGAAATATGTTTACTTGCGTTGATTGATGTGTTGTCTGTGAGAAATTTTGGTCCGTTCCAACACGTATCATGATTTACAAGAAGTGAACGTGTTAAGCCACGGGTGGCGAATTCTTCTGGGCTTTGCTCGACTGATGTGAAATTCTTCTCGCATTTGTCTCCATTTGATGATTACCTCGGTGGAAGACAATCATCCCAAATTTTGAAGAAGAGTTTTGATGACTATGGTAAACGGTGACAACCAGCCGAGTGGATCGAAGATTTTGGATGCTAGATGCTGGTAGCTCCTGGTAGCAGTTCTTGTTTTGTAAATACAGAATCTGAAATATCGTTAGTTGAATAAAATAATTGGTGTCGCGGTCTCGATCCCATAATAATCCTAGAACCTTTCCATAGCTCTTATAAATGTGAATTGCAAGGGTTGTGTTTGATTTTTTGACCGCAACTAGATTACGAATGAATTCATGTGCATTTGACTACAACTTCGGTAGTACAAAACTGCTACATTTGAAAATTGTGAACAATATCACAACCAGTAAACAGATCATCTATATAGAAACAATGTTTGATTGTTGATGATGTAGTATGGTATGGTTGTTTGAGCTATTTGCTGAACTACCAGTGTAGCCAAGAATGGTGCCGTAGGTAACTGTTGTGAGTCGATAGTGCTTAGATGTTAAAGATGAGTCATCTCTCTCTCCAAAGCACTCGATGATATTCATGATCAGGTGTCGCCAATTGTACTTGGCTTTACTTTTTTCATTTTCTCCGTCTATGGTTACTTGATGTTTGCGAAACTTTATTATTATCGAAATGAGGTCACGCTATATGTGGGTCCAACCATTCCTTCAGAGATAGAACCGATAAAGTTTTCGCTGAACCATCAAACACCACTCTAACCTTTTGCGATCCACTTTGCTTAGAAACAACGTGATGAGGTAAATAAATGCTCTTTTCAATTCGCATGTTTTCTTTATCTTCTGAAATTAATTGCATGTGAACCAATCTTCTTATTCGCGCATGAAATCGACGTATTTTTTTCATAATGTGGTGTTAGATGAAAACTGTTTTCCATTGATTTCAGCATTTAAAATGCAATGAGTTCAGATTTCCCAAGTAGAGCAGGTGATTTTTTGAATGGAAATGACATCACATATCTTCCAGGGTCTGTCGTGAGTATTTTATCAATGTCCGCGAACTACTTAAACCCAATGTAATGCCCTAGATACACAAACCTCTTAATGAAGAAATAACTAACGACTCATTAGTCTATAATGATTCATTATAAACTGCAGACACACAGCCATTTCTTTAATTAAGTTGTACTGTCAAACTGGTTTTGATAAACTTGCCACATTAAAGAAGCAATATGGATCGAATTAGTGCGATAAACTTTGTTTTTATTTATTTTATTTTTCAATTTAACAATTTACAAGTGAGAAAAAGATTATATTAAAAAGAATATTGATAATAAGATTTGTGATTTGCATTTCTTTGCATTTCTTCTTCTTATTTTTCAAATCGACAGATGCACAGCGGAGCTCCAGATTTATATTATATGCCAAATCTAGCACATTTTTCCTCATTATAGCTATAATGAAGGAGGAAAACAATTCATTAGTGTCCTTCATTCTCATCTGATTTTCGAGCCATAATGACGTATACTATGTGACACACGGCATTTTAATAAATAGTTAGTACTAATGATTCATTAGATCGTGCTGTGTATTTAGGGTATAAGCTTTGAATTGTTAATGACTGAGTTCATATATCCTTCTAAAACCCGTCCAAAAATTATTTTCTGCGTAACTGGATAGCCCTTTGGGCCGATTATTTTCTCTGGACATAAGACTACAAAGAAATATTCAGCACCTATACTTATGTAGATTGGTTCTGGCTGTCAAAAGCCTGGATCAGCTGATTGGATTGCAGGAGATTCAGACTTATAGCGCGAATTTGACATTACTTGCTTGTGAATAACATAATTCACACGGAGATCCGCGACGGTACCAGACGTGCGAAAGAGTACGACGTGTATCTCAAGCATTTTATCGCAGCAAACATCTGCTGAAATCAAGTGATTGATCTATAACAAAATTGTCGACAGAACGTTAGCTTAATATGGCAATATATTAAGTGAAGGATTTTTGTACTTTGCAACTTTGATTTGCAGTACAACAAAATTTTATTCACTAGAATATCAATGTCAAGACAGATTTCGGATTTCGTTTTTGAAAAATAAAACAAAGTCACTTAAATCCGCATAAAATATAAAAGCTGCAATAGCAAAACAAGAGCGTTAAAAAATTAATTAAACTTAAGGGGCTTGCTACTCGAAACTTCGACAACTTAAACTTAACTTATTTTTTACTACCCAAAAGTTGGAAAAAGTGTGAATGAAAAGTTTCACTAAAGTACAGACAGAGATAGATAGAAGAACATAGCAACTAACTGCAAGGAAACACGAGAAAACTAAAAGACTCTTGAAACCAGAAAAATTAAACGAACCGGAAGATATGCAAATTCGAGGCTTTTCAATCTTAAATGAATTGTTTGTTTGTTTGTTTATTTATTTATTTATTTTTACGTCTTTGAGGAAAAAGCTTAAATGAAGCTCTATTGCTGCTATCCTCCATCTCAGGCAGTCCCACAAGATGTGAAGTAACTTTACATCCTCGTCCATTCTGATTTCCTTTGTTTAGTTATATCGTTCTGTATTATTGTACGTAGTACGTATATAGAGTGTCCGATCCATCTAGGCAGTAGAAACTGAAGAGGAAAACCATTTATGTATATAACTAAAAAATAAGCCAAACCTTTTAGAAGTGAGTGCAGCTTTTATTCGGTTTGGGGTGCTCTTAACTTCCTTCTGTGAAAGACGGACATTTCAATTTGCATAGTAATTTTACTTGAGGAAATTAGCAAAGCATTGGCATTGTTGAATCCTCGGATAATTTTTGGAGATGAGGGTAAGAAAAGGTTTTTCTTAATTGAGTTTTGCCTCAAGGACGTGACTGACTAGAGCTTTGCCAACATAAGAACGCGAACTTCTTCCTTTTTTTATAGTGATCTACCAAGATTCAGTAGTTATCCTACGTAAAGATTCTACTAAGAAATTGCAAAGAAATTATTTTTTTCAATGACGGCACCTACTATATAAAAAAGAAAAACGGAGAGTCAAGAAAAGTTTGAAAATAAAAATTGGGAATTACTTAATTACATATATTAATATAAATAGGGAAGAGATGTTTGATGATCTCGAATGATCTCAACTGGGTGAATTAGAGAATTTCCAGCACGAGGGCCATCTCGAACTTTTATTGGATTCCTTAGAAATAGAATAGAAATCCAGGAATAAAAACTATAATAAATCAGTAAACTCCTTGTGGGAAACTCCTTAGCTGAGTATGTGAAGTATATACATATGTCCATGACCCGCGTATGGAGCTCTGCAGTTCGTTTGAATCAAATTCAAATTCAAATTGCATTTATTCATAAACTCTACACTTGTAAGATAAATCTTATAGTAAGGTGTAGGTGAACAAAGTATAGAAAAAAAATCTAGAATTTTGCGACCGTGTGCAGAAGAGACTGAATATGCCCAGTCGGTTCAAAAAATTGTACTATAATTTACTAGGACAGTCCGGGTCTCATTGGACCACACTTTTTTCCGCGTCATAAATCATAAAATACTATAAATATAAGTACTATACTCTACAGTAGGGTAGTACAAGAGACTCGTTATGATATTACTAACTGTAAAGGAATGAATTGAAATGGCTTATATGACTATTAAAACAACTTCGAAAACACACATTGGGTAACAGTGAATCATTGACATTCAAGGTGAGACAAAATCAAAAAGCTATTGAAAACAAACTTTAATTATATTATTAATACAAAATACTATTTCTATTTTATTCTAGTCGAGACCTCTCCGACAGCAGACGGTCTCAGCTTATTACCAAACAGTGAAATAAAGTTTCCTACTACAACGAATTTTATCAAACGTTCTCGTTCTTCGTCTAACGAGCGATTGGATGGCTCTTTAAGCCATCCTAATAAAAAGTGTAATAGTGGTAGTTGGCTATGCAACACACATCTTGCGAATATGAGTGCTAAAAAACCTCGTACTTCACGTGGTGGTAATAAAAAACATGCCGCAGCTATCATTTCTGTTGCCTTTGCATCTAGCAGCAATTATTTCGCTCCGCTACAGACATTGAATGTAGATAGTGATGAACCAGTTGAAGAACAATCAATACCCAACATCTCACCTCGAAAAATTAAAATTCCACCAACAAATGTAATTAAATGCACAGCGGATTACATTCATGATACGCTGAAAAGCAGCAATATAATGGTGTACACTGTTAAGAGAATATTAATAGGAATTAAAGTATTCTCCAGCAATTTTGAAGTGTTTACGCAAATCAGTGCCCTGTTAAAGAAACTTAAGTGCGAGTTCTATACTCATGGTCGTAAAACAGATCTACCATTTAAAGCAGTACTCACTGGACTTGACCAACTGGATCCACACCTGCTCAAGAAGACTGTATGCGAATTGGGGCTTCAGGGCATCGACGTCAAACTGGTAAATAGAAAAACTAAGCATTCCAATCACACTTTGTATATTGTTTACTTTGAACGGCAGCCTACTACTATGAAAGTGTTAAGAGAAAATTTCCGCGTCATTGATAAAACAATAGTCAGCTGGGATTACCAGAGGAAACCTCCCCATAAAGTTACGCAATGCCCCAACTGTCAAATGTACGGTCATGGCGAAAAGTTCTGTGCCATAAAAACCTTTTGTGCTCATTGTTCAGGTAATCAACGCTCTAAAGATTGCCTAAATCAGGAAACAATAAAATGTGCAAATTGTGATGGAAATCATAAATCCACTGATCCCCAGTGTCCTAGCAGATTGAGCTACATACAAATGCGAGCAAATACATTCCAACCTAATAAACGTCCGGCAAATCACAGACGCCTTCCGAATTTTATTAATGACAACTTTCCTCCTCTTTCAAATAACGTCACAAGACCTACTAATTTTACTTCTTCGCGAAAGATTTCATGGTCTGACATGGTAAAAAACAACAACAATTACATCACGTCGGACTGTTCTAACCTTTTCACTAACAGTGAAATTTTAGCTTTAACCAGCGAAATGACTTTCAAATTAAAAAATTGTAAAAATAAGTTTGAGTAATTTAATGTCATAACAGAATTAGCTTGTAAATATTTATATGACTAGTAAAGCTTGTAAATATTTATATGACTAGTAATCACATTAAAATAGTCACTTGGAATACCAGAGGTGTTCGTAACAAATTTTTGGAATTATTTAATTTTTTACACAGCTATAAAATTGATGTATTATTATTAACTGAAACAGGGCTTAACCCAACTATCAAGTTCTCTAATCCTAATTACTATTGCTACCGTGAAGATCGCCGTAACTCCAAAGGAGGGGGCGTCGCCTTATTAGTTAATAAAAAGTTGAGTTGTTCTGAGCTACCTTCGCTTAATCTTTTTGCTATTGAATCAGTTGGAGTCGAACTAAGATTAAATAATAATAACATATTAAAAATCAACTCCACCTACTTTCCTGGTGGTTCTTCTGATCAAAATAAGAAAATTTCACTTAAGAATGATCTTCTGAAGCTGTCTCGAATTCAGGAGTCGGTGTTGATTGGCGGGGATCTAAACTGCAGACATCAATCCTGGGGTTGTTTACGTGCTAATTGTTGGGGAAACTTGCTCAACGATCTACTTTCGACTATTCCGATAGCCATGCTTTATCCACCTTCCCCGACATACGTTCCAAATAGTACTGCTACCAATCCTTCCGTACTCTCAACCTTTGGTTATAAATGAACTTTCTTCTGACCACTTGCCTGTTTTTATTAAGTATAGCTCCGACGTTATATTCAATAATCGAAGATTATATGATTTCAACAGAGCTGATTGGACGCGATATTCTTTACTTATGCATCGTGACATGAAGCAGAGAATTAAAATTTTTTCTTTAAATAACATAACAACTCCGGATCAAGTTGATACGATGGTTCAGTTTTTTACGGACTCAATTCTCAATAATGCAAATCTCTCTGTACCTAATCGTAGCATTAACACTATAACTTCTCTTAAACTACCGAATTATATTATCAATATAATACGTCGTCGCAATGTAATCAGAAGGGCGTGGCAACGATCTCGTATACATCGTCTTAAAACCTTATTAGTGCTACTTAATTATCGACGTCGTGTCGAAATTTATAAATTCAGAAATACTAGATGGAATAATGTACTCTTGGGACTACAGAAGGCGTCTAAGCCATTTTGGAATATAACTAAAATAATTAAAAATAAAAATCGTATAATGCCTGCAATATCACATCAAAACAGACTACTCTTGACCAACAAAGAAAAAGCTGACTGTTTCGCCAGTAAGTTCTCTGTAAATAGTATAACATCTCAGCATCTTAGTGATTCAGATACCATATCAGTAGTAACTAATGCAGTGTCCTCTTTCCAACCCCTTATCAATGCTAATGCTCCATTTATTAGAGTTAGCGAAATAAAAACCATATCAAACGATTGCGAGCCCGTAAGTTGTCTGGCATTGATAAGGTACCCAATTGTTGCATAAAATCCTTACCTAGGACCAGCATAATTTATTTAACGCACATAATAAATTTATGCCTTAAATTGTGTTACTTCCCCGTTATATGGAAGAAAGCTAAAATTATACCAATTTTAAAACCCGGGAAACCCTCCGACAATGCTACAAACTACAGGCCGATCAGTCTGCTTAGCGGTCTTGCAAAAATATTTGAAAAAAACAATTAAGACCAAAATAGAGGACTTTGTGACTGATAATAATATTCTACCCAACGAACAGTTTGGCTTTCGTAGTGAGTATTGTACGAGCCAAGCCATTGCCAGAGTAACGCAGTTTATCAAGGATAAGCTTAACAAAAAAGAATCTATTGGACTTGTTCTATTAGACATTCAGGCTACTTTTGAAACGGTTTGGCATAAGGGCCTTAGCTATAAGTTAATTCGCGATGAGTTTCCGATCTATATCATTAAAATGGTCCAAGTGATATATTCTCAACGGTTCACGTTGGACAGGAAATATCTGCACCCTATCCAACCATAGCTGGCGTTAACCAAGGCTCGGTATTGGGTCCTCTTCTTTATATTATATTTACTGCTGATCTCCCAACATTACCCAACTATTCAATCTCAACATTTGCGGACGACACAGCAATTTTTCGTCTTCAGAAGACACGCCAAATATAATTCGTAGCCTCCAAAATGGTCTAACTACAATAGCTGAACATTTCGATAAGTGGAAGATTAAACTCAACGGGACAAAAACGCAAGCAATTCTTTTTACAAGAAAACGTAAACAATGCCATCTACCTCACACGACCCTGACAGTGAATGGCGTTAGTTTTCCTTGGACTGATAGCATTAAGTACCTAGGCATACATCTGGACAATACTTTGACCTTTAAGAATAATACCTCTAAGGCAGTACATAAGATCAACATATTAACGAAAATCCTATACCCTTTCATAAACAGAAGATCATCCTTAAGTATCGAAAATAAACTTATCCTTTTTAAAACAATTTTCCAATCTGTTCTTACCTACGGTGCTCCCAGTTGGTATAAATGCACAGAAACTCATAAACGTAAATTGCAGATTGCACAAAATAAAGTGCTTAAGATGATATTGAACTTGCCATGGCACTGTTCCACCAGACAGGTACACACTACCGCGCGTGTCCAACTAATCCAAGAAAGATTCAACACAATTGCTTTAAAATTCATTGATAAATGTCAGCTATCACCCAATCCTCGTATTCGGCGATTGCAGCCTAGTTAGATATTAAGATAGGTTAACTAGGATTAAGTTGGGTTATATAGGGCCTTCTTAATGAGGTTTTTTTGAAAAAGTTTTTCCTCGACATGGATCTGTTATCATCTTATTATATGAACTCACTTTATAATCTACCTAAATGTTCCAGTTGCAAAGAACTATATAATAGTCTAAACTCCTTAATTATTTCCCATCATATGTATGTATACCCTGAAATGTTATCATTGGTTAAATAAATAATAATAATAATAATAATTTTACCGTACCTAAAAAAATAAAGAGAAATATTTCAGTTTCTTAATTTCACATGAATAGGTAAAATAAAGATTAACGATTATTAATATCACCATTTTAAAAAGGTAGTACTCCCAAGTAACAATTTTTGCAATTTCTGGTGACTGAAGGTGATGGGTAGTTTTATTACGGGTATATAATGGTTACTCGGTTATATAAGAATTTCAGTGGTTATATAGGAGTATTATAATATTACCAATTGGTGATGTAGTTATATTAGAGTTTTTTAGGTTACTAATGGTTATCGTGGAAGTAAGTTACTAAAGGTTATCTAAGTTGGTGATGGAAATGTTTCAAGCACCGGTCTATATAACTTAGAGTAACCCTTACTAGAAGGTATATAAGAAAGTTTTATAATCGTTTTGATCACCACGTTATAAACTTATTGGTAATAAGTGTTTATTGCGGTATCCGTGGATACCCTTATATAACTCGACAACTTTCAGTAATTTAAGTGACTTTAATAAAAATTGGGAACTTTCGGTAATACATATACCCACTATAAAATATCGTAAAAGTTTTTGGTGGCCCTTTAGTAACTACGGTGATCGTTATAAAAACAAATTACTTTTAGTGACGAATTGAGCCATTATAAAACTGTTTTTATTTATATAAGATAATATAACCAAAGGGTATATAAGAACACTAACCTCTGTTTTTCGTGACTATAATTAAGATATATAACATTACCAAAGGTTCCATATTATGACTAAAGGGTATATAAGGACCATTTTCGAAGCATGGTAGTGCCTTTAGTTTATATAATATTTCTAGAAGTTTTATAGGGGTCATTCAGTTTATATAAAACTACTTGAAGTTTTATAATAGTAATTTGTTCATTTAAGTACAAGCCGCCATTTTTTCATCTGTCCATTGCAGATAAAAAAAAAATGTCGGTTAAGCCAATTTTTTAAATTGCTTCCGTTTTTTTTTTATATGAAGAAAATACATCTTTTTAGGTACATAACATTTCTAAAGTATGTTAAGTAATTTTTCTGAATTAATGTCACATAAGTGAAAATCTTAAATTTTCTCATATTTAATTAAAATTATTAAATATTGCTTATTTTTGGAGCGGTTGTATTTTTTGGAAATATCTATGATGATATTCACAGTAAAATTTCAATTGCAGCTGAATTTCACCATATATGCCGAAAAATTGTACTTATAAAATGTAAAAATATTAAACCCTTACATTATAAAAATACAATACAAAAAAACAATCGAAATTCTATGTCAAGGTAGGTTTCGTAAATATCTGCATATTATTTTTTTATAAAGGTAGCGAAAAATAATTTCGCTAACATTTCAATCACTGAAAGTAATCAGTCTGAGAATTCCAAGCGTTGTGGAAACGTTACCATCACCATTATAAACAAAGTTTATAAAGGTAACCGAAATATTACCGCAACCACTACTATGAGCAAAATAAATTAATCGAGAGCACCTTGGGTTATAGAAGGGTTATACAAGAAGTTATATTAAGGTAACCAGAATATTTTGGTTACACATTTTATAAAACTTACGTTACGTTACCTAAATCAAGTCACGGTAACCTTTATATAATCCTCCATTTAAGCTCTATAAGGGGTTTATAGTGGTTACAAAGAAGTTTCGAGTACCAGTCTATATAATTCAAGTTATATAATTTGGTAATGGAAACCTTACGGTTACTACTATATAAAAAAAATTGTTTCTTGGGCTATAACGTAAGTCTAGTAGGGAAAGATCGAGACGTATTGCCACATCAGGAGCAGAAGGTTGAGGTAGAATGAACTTTATATCGGTCATTGGATTAATAGAAAGATCTGGAGCATCTTGCAATTCATCTTCTTCATTTTCTAAGACTTAACACGTTCACGCCGGTGCGTACCAACACTGGTTCGCATAAGACTGCCCCATCGGGCAGCGCGTACCACGCACCGGTGGATCGCATTTGTATATTGAAATTTAGATGCTTAAGTAACTAGAAAAAATTGTTATATAGTTCAATATTTAAATAATGGAAAAATAGCGTAAGTATATTTTTGATACAAAAAAAAAATATTTTCAACTCAAATTAGCTGCGTTTGTTATCTCTCTGATCTGATCCGGTTCAATTTTATGTACGTAAAGCAATACCAACAATGCGTGATCCATTGTTGTTGTTTTACGTACCTACATACAATTGAACCGGATCAGACCAGAGAGATAAAAAACCGCAGCTATTATAAACATAACTTATACTAATTTTGTGACTTTACGACTAAACCTCGTTTTCAAAAAATCGTATTTCGAGAACAGAGCAATCGATTATTCGGATTCAAATGCCAAATGAAGCTTAATTTTTCATAAAAAAATACAGGAATACCGAACGAACCAATGTTTTGTTAATAATAGAATTCCGTCATATTACAGTATACGTGGCTTTAATTTTTTTTTAAATCTATAACTGCATGGGAGTACCGCAGAGTAATGCAGTCTTTTTAGTTGCATTTACGGAGAAAATGATAGGTGCAAAAAAGATTGTTGCTTGAGGTTTCGGCGGGACTGAGGCTTGTATCACTCCATAGGGGGGTTATCCAAAATAGGACGTGTGAGTTATCAAATTATAGATGGAAGTGAGCTTGTTTTTTGATCCCGTTAACTTCATACGGATGATTTACATTTAAAGAATGCTTTTTGGCACTTGGGTCATATACG
Source organism: Dioctria linearis (assembly GCA_963930735.1). Lineage (NCBI taxonomy): Eukaryota > Metazoa > Arthropoda > Insecta > Diptera > Asilidae > Dioctria > Dioctria linearis. The sequence goes on along the minus strand of OZ005740.1, from coordinate 90,282,390 downwards.
CCACCCTTCCTTCATTTTGCATATATTTTGCCTGTTCTGTCTTTCGTATGCATTAGCAGTCTGTTATGAACGTTTTTTGTTTAAAAGGAAAATTTCGCCGACTTGACGGTCTTTTGAAAACACGAGATGAAAAGAAATGTTAATGTTGTTGTCATTAAGCTGTTGTATATCATTTCACTAATATTCCATTGAGTTTATTTTGATTTCTCTAGACGTGATATCATTATTTACCAACATCCCTAAGGATCTTTTTATATACATAGTCAAAGAGGAGTGGACAACGATATCTCAATATATGGATTAGAATTAGATATACTCCTAGAAGTAACCGACTTTTTGTTCAATAGTAGCTACTTCAAATTCAATAATAATGTGTACCAACAATTATATGGAACAGCTATGGGTAATCCTGCTAGCCCATGTATTGCCAACATTGTAATCAACTACTTAATAAAACATACCCTAAAGAAACTGGACTTTTCCATACCTTTCTTCAAACTATATGTTGATGATTCCATTTTAGCAGTACCTAAAGATAAAGTAGACATGGTGAACAAGTTTAATGATTTTAACGAGAAACTGCAATTTACATTTGAAAGAGAGTCAGATAATAGACTACCATTTCTAGATGTGTGCCAAATTAGGAAAGAAGATGGCTCCTTAGATACTGATTGGTATATGAAACCGACAAGCTCTGGTAGAATATTGAATTTTCTCTCGGATTGTCCTCTACATCAAAAACGAAACGTGATTTGGAATATGTTGAATAAGATTTATAATATATGCTCGCAACATTATATAATACAGAATATTATAAAAATTAAGTCAATTCTACTGATGAACAACTACCCCAAATTTTTCATTAATAGAGTAATTAATCAATATAATGCAACGAATACAAACATCCATAACGTTGATACAACCGATTCAAAATAAAACATATATTAGACTGCCGTTTATGACACCGATATCTTACAAATTAAAAGACTTAATGTCCTCGTATTCTAAGAATATACAGGTAGTTTTCCTTAATACGAAGAAATTTCATAATCTATTGACCAGACTTAAAGATCGGGATCCAAATGAATTATAGTCTAATGTCGTATACAAAATTAATTGCAAGTCATGTGAAGCATGTTATATTGGCCAGACTAAACAATTATTAAAGAAAAGACTATACCAACACGGGTATGATTGCAGAACTACCAACAGTCACAAAAAAGAGATGACTGCCCTAGCCAAGCATCATTTCGAAGAGAGAGACCATGTCTTTGATTTTGATAATACAAACATCGTGGACTATGAAAATAATTGGTACAAACGGAATATTAGTGAAATGATATACATACAGCTTAATGACAACAACATTAATTTTCGGACTAATACTTTAAACCTAAATTCAGTCTATAGGACACTATTAAGCTCATACAAAAACACTTTAATGATTTATGATTGATGTTATTGTAGTTTTGATAAGATCTTACTCCCACTTTGTTATACCAGTACTAGACTATCTGTTTTCCTGTATTTTTATCTAGGATGCTATCTGACAGCCGTAAACAACATTTTTTAGATTTTTTGGATGCTCCTTGCAATTTGTTTAAGTCTTTTTTAATGTGTAATTTTAACAATAATTATTATAATTCTTACTTATAATTTCTTGAGGTAATTGATAGATAATTTTAATGTATTACTTTACTGTTGTAAATGAATTCTTTGTTATGTATATTTATAGCCCTGAAGAAGCGTTGAAATACAACGGGAAACGTTGGTGAACAGAAGAAAAGTTGTTTTAATTTCCCATACCAGCTACATTTTAATTATTAAACTTAGGGATACTATAATTCCTCATTTAAGAAAAATCACAAGTCATTATATCCAGTCCTTTAGGAATAATTAACAAAATTAGATTGCATGGCTCGCTTAATTATTTTCTCATTAAGTTGCTGCACACATGGGTGTGCTACTGAAAAACCACTTCGCTTTATTTGTGCCAAATACCAACTTGTTACAACGAAGCCAAACACTTTCGCAATTTTTGGTACATAGGTAGGTATATGAGGCTTCTAGTTTCAAATAAAAAATAAAAAAAAAGTATTAGAAGTCCTCAGTGGTGAACAATACTGTTTTTTTTTTGTAAAGAAATACTATTAATAACAAAAAACATTTTTCATTCGGTACTGCTATATTTTTTTATAAAAAACATAAAGCATTAGGCTACATTTGGCATTTGAATCAGAAAATTCGGTTGCTGCGTTCTTGACATATGATTTTTTTAAAATAAGGTTTCATCATAAATTACAAAATTTTAACCCCCCTAGCGAGGGGCGGAGCGTAGTATGTGGACCAAAAAACTATGGGTGAATTAGTTTGGTATTCCTGTGAAATTTTCATCCAAATCGGAGATTGTCGGGTGCGATATTACTGCGCCACCAGATCTAGCAAAACATGAATTCGAGTGCCGTCTCACAGTGAAGAGCAAGAATGTCGGCGCCACGGCGTGAACGTGTTTTAAGCTACATAAAAGATTTAAATGTTATTAAGGTTAAAATCCACAAAATACATAATCTCTTCTGCCGGTAATCTTCGAAACTTTCGATTTCCTCTAATGAAAATTCGTAGTCCTAATGAACACCGAATTCGTTCTCTATTTCTGCATTTTCAGGTTTTTGTAACAGTTTCCCCTTCTTCGATTTTTTTTCACCTGCCTCTCATTATTACGTCTTGCATTTTCTGACAATGATAGTATCGCGACTCTAATATTTTTGACCATTTCGATAACTTACAGGATTGTCTTTATTGTTGCTGGTATATTTAATAAAGTAATTCATAACTTCTATAAATAAATCTGAATTGGTCCAACCGGATGCTCTTGCTCAATTTAACATGTGCTGCTTGAAACGAATTCTGGGGAAAATCTGCGCAGGTGGAAGATAATATCTTTTGGTGTTTATTATGCAACAGGTTGTTACTAAAGTTCATTTTTCCTTGCTAACTTGTTTCATTTCTTTGGCTGCCCGTACCTTCTGTCACAGTACTTGTTTCGTCAAGGTTGTACATTCTGCTACCATTTGCAAAACGCAAGTTTCGCTACATGACTTCATGCAGCTTTTCAAAGAAAATATTGACATTATGCCGGTTGAAAGCTGTTGCTTTAGTTACATTAGAGCCTTCAGGTAGTTTCAAACTCAAGTTAGGGGGCCGCTCTTTAAAATTGTATAGCCCTACAATACCAGCAAGTTTTTGATCATGTCAATTTTGAGGAAATTCAATTTTAATGATAACTGCCATTTTATAGTTTATTTTCCAAATTCAAATAATGGCTTTCATTTTATAATGCCAATGCCATGTCAATTTTAGTGTAGTAGCTATATTATACAGCATAGTTCGCTATAACCCATGTGCGTTTTCACATGAGGTAACCTGAGCCATGTTTCACTGTTACCTGAATCACCTAACAAAATTTAAAACTAGTTTGAAATTACTTACTCTCCTTTTTTCGTAAAAAAATTATGTGATCTTAGAGACTCGAACTTGTAATTTGGAATTATTATATTCTGCTTTGAATGATTGCATTTAAAAGCTATGGCTGTTTACATCCATCGTTCCACCTTGGGTTTTAATCCCCAGGTGCCACTAAAAATTATCCTGCAGGTGTAGGTCACACTGGCCTTCTTAAACCATTCTTCTACGTTAGTCTTCCAGCTCAGCTTAAAATCAAGTATGAGTCCCACATACTTTGCTTCGTTGAAGAGTGGTATTCTCTCGTCCCAAAATTCGAAGTTTGAAACTTAGCTCCTGCCTTTTTCTAGTAAAAGTATCTTCGAGGGATTTACACTCAATCCACTATTATTATAATAGTTATTTAATAATAATATTTTTTTTATTGTCTATAATGACTCTTTTATTGTTGGCTGTTTGGCTCTTTTAAAAATTCCTTAAAAATATATGGCAAATGGCTCTACAACGTGTAAAAAAAAGACGCTAGCTAAACTAAATGGTATAAAATGTAAATAGGGACAAATCAAAAAATTTAAAACAATTAGAACAACTAATACACAACAATAATGACACAAAAATGAAAACAAATGACACAAAATTTTCAAAAGAGACTATAAAACGGACACAAAAGATCCAAAAGATAAACAAAAAATTTCGAAGTCCCAATTTAGACAATTGGGTAAGTGGGAGTTCCAAGAGATTCCAAATTTCCAAAAATAATCTAGTAAAACTTAATTTTCTAAACGAGCGATTTTTCAACATAAAATTTTGAAATTTAACACCGGTACCGAAACCGAATTAAAAGCTAAATAGCCGAACGAACGAAAAAATTAACCCGAAACCGTTATTAAGTCCCGCGAGAGCAGCCTGTAGTATCATAGACCTCTACAAACTGCCATCATCATCCCTCCAGCTGAGGATGTCTAACGGGGCGCTTGTCCTTCCCATACTACTTGAAACGGTTCACAAAGCTACGAGAAGCCCCGTGGACTAGTGTTGCAAATGCTGTGGCCTGCTATTACCAGAAAAAGACAAGATCGCCATCCTCCACCGACGATAGTAGCTGCCATGTGCAGTTGAATGTGCGTACATTGCCAATATTCAAGACGTAAACGTCGTTTTAATCTGTCAACGAAGTGGCGCTTAAGTGCTTGTCTGTGGTGTTGTGGGTCAGTGTTCTGATTCCTATCTTCGACTCTCCTGTAGTACAAGTGAATTGTAGATTTGACCAGTGTCAGCACAGAGCCAATCAAACAGTTCACCCGACTACAAGCCTTTGGTCCCCATAGAAATGATCTCCTGGTAATGCTGAAATTCGGGTGGATCAACTGACACATATCGCATACGAGTTCCATTAGACCTTGCATAATAATTGTAATAATTTTATGAGTATACCACATACTTTTTTTAACAATTAAATGCTATAACTATCAGACCTAAAAAATGTTTCATTCAAGTTCTTCTTCTAATCAATTCAATACATTTTCTTTTAAACTGACTAAATCTTATTTCATAGGGTTGAACCTTACCGACGTATTGTACATAATCACTAAAGTAGTTAGGGAGTTTTGACTTCCTTATGTTATGTATGAACAAAAATACGGTTAAGACTATTCTTTGCTTGACAGTCAACCACTTTAACGCTTTCAGCATCCAATGTATTAGTGTGTATCTATTACACCGCAAAAATTAACCGCGTTGCTTCGTTTTGAAGCTTTTGAATTCGCTCAATATTACCTTGAGTGGTTAAGTATAGAATTGTCGAAGTACTCAAAGTGAGGTTTAATAATTGCATTATATATCTGTATTGAACACAATTAGGTGAGTCGTTTCCTAATCTATCGAAATAAAACTTCCTTTTTTACCTATCTTTTTATATAAATAGTCAATATGGGTTTTAAAGCTTAAATATCTGTCCACTCTCACTCCTAGATATTTCACTTCACTTTCATTCTTAATTGTTTCCCCATTAATTCTTACTTCAAATTCATCTCTAAAATTAATAGTCACAAGTTTGGTCTTGTTCACATATAACTTCAATTTGTTTCTCCTGAACCACAGACACAACGGTTGTTCTAAGTCCTGTTCTAATTTAGTTTTGCACTCTTCTGAACTTTTACCTTCTGTATATACTAGTGCGTTATCTACAAACAAATTTATCTCACAGAAAATTATTAGCCCATTTATATCGTTTATCTATATAAGGAACAATAAAGTTCCAAGAACGAGGCTTTGAGGTACTCCAAGTCCATTGTATTCGAGCGATGACAGAGTGCCATTAATATTCGTTCTTTAACACCGTTCACTCAAGTAATCTTCAAACCATTTTATCGCACTATCTTTGATTCTACATCCATCTTATAGTTTTTAACAAAATTTTGAGTTCCACCATTTCAAAGGCCCGGTTTAGATCTAAGAACACTGTCAGGACGTACATTTTCTTGTCTACTTTTTCTTTCAACCGACTTATAATTATATTTAATGCCGTCTCGCAAAAATGTGTATTACGGAATCCTGATTGGGTTTTCAAAATTAAAAGGTTCTCTTCCATATATTTTTCAAGGCACACTTTGTCTACTTTTGTTAGTACTTTCTCTATTAATGGTAGCATGTTAATTGGTCTATAAATCTCCGCACATCTTAGAATATTTAACTTTTTCAATCGGGATTACTAAGGACTCCTTCCAAGAATTTGGAAATTCACCTCTAGACAATAAATTGTTGACTAGTTTTGTAATTACGAATACCAGCTCACTATTTTCAATTACCATTTTTGCACTAACGTGATTATAATGCGGCTTCTTATTTAATTATTTAGAATTCCTTTAATTGTTTGCAAATCTACCATTTGAAATTCAGAGCTGTCGGCTTTATATCGTCCTGATACGCGCATGCCATAATAGACATATAATTTCAATGACACTATCTATAAAATACTTGTTAAAGTTATCCCTATCGTCTGTCATAAACCAATCTCCATATTTGATATTGTTGATTTCTTTTCTTAAGACAGTTTGTTTGATTACTTTTCACATATGCTTCGAATCATCGGTATTATCCTTTCTGCTATTGCTTTATTTTTTGTCAAGCATATCTCTACTTTGTATTTTTTTTGCACACTTCTGAATTTACTCCATTAATCATTATTATTAAACAACCTAGCGTTTTTATACTTATAGTTCTATTCTATAGTTCTATTCATTATTTTGTCTAATTCACTCGGGCATAAAGTTACATGATCTATGTTCTGTACTTTAGATATTCCCACACACATTAACTCGTTTCCAAAAAAAAATTTATCGTACTTAAATATGCCAACTAATTTCTTAGCCTCTATATCTATTGCACTTTTTATGATTATATTTATTTTTAAAGTTTCACTTTCAAATTTGACTCACTTTAGGCTCTATATTAGACATGTTAGTTGGCATATAATCGATTAAGGTCTTTGAATATTGTGTTATTCTAGTATTTTCTCGGACTATTTGATTGCATCTATTTATTATTTTTTAAAATTGATTCTACATACCTTATATACGTTGTGCTTGTATTCCAGTCAGCTGCAATTACTACATCTTCAGCCAATCCTGCCAAACTTTCCTTAAGTTCCTCAAAGTCAATACAGAACTGCACCTCTGATCCTCTTGGGATCTGTATATTGTGACAATATTAATTAATTAATGAATAATGCTGCCACTACTCACTAATGAACACTGCTGCACCACCTGTATGACTAGATAGTGAATCACATCTCACAATCTTATATCCGTAAATGAATACTTCACTATTTTCAACCTTATCCGTTAAGTGTGTTTCTGACAACAACATAATATCAAAGCACCAAGAATTTAGTAATATTTCTATATCACAAAATTTGTTCAATAGTCCTTGTACATTTAAATTAAGGCATTTAACTGACGCTGGTTGCTATATTTTAACCAAATATCCTTTCTTGTCAATTTTTAATTTATGTATGTACACTGGATACTCGCGACTCATTGTATTATAATTAATATCTAATTTGAGATTTATGTTCTGATTCGCTTTCGCACAATTAACAAAATTCAATATTTTATCTTCTTATTGGCAATATGTGGTATGAAGTTGGCCGTTAAACAGGGCCGGACTGGGACTTCAAATCGGCCTGAGCAAATGACGACAAACCAGCCCTTAAGGGTTTTCAAATATTACTTTTTTATAAGAGGCAAACAACCCAAATTACTAGGCTGATTTTCGACTGAACTGGCACAAGAAGAGGAAAGCAACGTTTTCTATTCGCAAATCATTTTACACTCGATATACGTGTCGGTAAATGGAACCATTCCCACTAAACCGAGTAAAATACAATTAAAATTTTTGCAAAGAGAAGTGATCTCACATACGAATAATGTCATATTTCAAACAAGGAATGCTAGATTCCATGCCAAATACCAAACCAATAATCATAAATAATAGATGCAATTGGATTTTTCTCTAGAAATTGCAAGATTTAATAAATTACCGGGCAAGTGCGAGTCGGACTCGCGCACGAAAGTTTCCGTACTTTATGTTATGCTCGGCAAGCAAACGTACACGTGAGACTTTAGTTCAAACCCTGAAAGATTTGTCGATAGCGCCAATCTCTACTGAGACTTCCAATATCCCTTTTTTGTTGTTTTTAGGCAGCAGAGCCCTTCCAACGAACAAATATTCTTCATTTTTGCTTCCACGAGTTGTAAAGAAATTAGAGATTCCCGTGGCAGAGATTACTACGAGAAGGTTAAATTAAAACTCGTGGTGGCCTGGTATTCAGAGATCGCATACTAGCGACTAAGCACCCCCTTAGCCACGAAGCTTGAGTTGGAATCACGTTTTAGCCCACTAAAAAATGTCAAGCCCAACGGACAGTGGCTATCACCTCACACTATATGGAAGTACGTGATTAAAAGCTGACATCTTCTTCAATTTATCCACCACTGGGCTGACACTATAGCGGAATCCAACTCAGTATAATGTGAGATTATTAATCTCTTTTTTTATTTAAATCAATAAATTAATGCACAAAGTATAGTTCTGTGGAGCGGAACCTCATATTGGACGCTCATTTTTCAAAAAATAAAATAATTAAAGGTATTAAGATGTCTAAGAAAATAAAAAGATTTTTTGTGCTTCTATTCATGTGCTCCGAAGTGTACCATAAGATCTTACTGAGGTTCACTAAGAGGGGTGGCCTTTATAGCATCTTCAACATCAGCATCAGAAAAAAATCAGTTCGCACAATTTTCGCAATTGTATTGGGATTGTAAACTCGGTGTTAACCCTTACGTTTACATGCAGAAGTCAACTTTCCCTGGTCTCCTATTATAAGCATTTTTGCGAGTGCGTACATGAATCTTTCCGAGTAAATTTAATCTATTTTATTTTGCAGTGCGAAATACAAATTTTATATATGCATTACAATTTGGCACCCATAATCAAATCAGGTAAAGCAGTTCACTTAAGCTTAAGCTTATCCTCTTAATTTTTTTTTTCACCGAGCTAATTAGCGAATTAAGTTCATTTCCCCTCCATCATTGCTGTTTTTTTTTTTTTTTTTTTAGATTTTGGTCGTACGATATTTATTTCGTTAAAGTCTTAGAGCCTTAAAGACCTACTTGAAGTTTCAACGATACAAAGGTTAATGATTCATCTTAAGATATCCCACATTAAGTGTTAGAAATGCGGTTGCATTTATGTTGCCTTCTCACTACGTCCTACCCATTTATAATATCACAAATTTGTAGAAAAGCATAAATAAACCTCCTTTTGATGGGAGCCCGACCCTCCCATTCGAATCAAGTGGCAAAAGAGCAAGAAATATTTGCTAGGTCTTCAAATGAAAATTCCCCTGAAAAGCATTTGAACTTGAAAATGCTCTCGAAAATAACTTATACTTTCCCCCATGAAATACTTTCAAAATGTTGAGTGGAGACATACCATATAGCATTTCTGCTAGAACTTTTCAACTGAAAAAATACAGCTAAAGAAAATATTTGTCAAGAAGAAAAGAAAGTGTAGGACCTTTACATTTCGTCTCGGATGAGCAGAACGTTTGTAACGTGAAAAATGATTTTAATATCTCCAAGAAACAAGAAAAAAAAACGGTAAACGAACTTTTGGTTTGAATCATGCGAAAATATTAAGACTGAAAGGGGATCATGTTCTAATTTCGTGAGTTCAAACCACTTCCATGATAAAGATCTGTTTTTTTTATATTGACATAAAACCTCCGTTCAATATTTGCCTTAAGTTATTAACAAAAGTTTGGCTATTCAAAATTCAGTTTTAATTCACTACAAATCCCTCAATGAGTGCTATTAGTTTAGAAACTACAAATTCCAACTGAACAAAAAGAACAATAAAAATATTTCCTATGTACATACCTTGGAAAGACAGATATTAATCTATTTTTCAGTGAAATCCTAATGAACCTATTAATCTCGACTAATTAAAAAGGACACTTAATTAATGATAGTGTTGTTCTGCTGTTGAAAGTAGGTTTCCGTTGCTCCTATTACGTGACTTTTGGGGCTTTCCAGAGTTTCGAAAATGTACTTGAAAGCATCAAAGAAAATGTACCAATGAAAAAACAAAATCAATTAGAAAATTATAAATTTTAAACATGATGTTATTTCCATATAAAAAAAAATTAGATTTTAGGACTTATTATATTATCGAGTAGTACACTTATGCGGACAGGGATGTGAAAACACGTCATGTGCTATACTGCGAGATACGACGAGAATTCACATCGAAATTTTGGAACTGAAAAGAGCTAAAATAGCATATTACGTCCAGATTTTAAGAAGAGCGAAAATGAAGTGTTCCTTTAGAAAATATGAATATCCCTACAGAAGTATACCTATAAGGTCAAGATTTTTTTTTATACCACATGTGTCGACAAAATTCTTCCCATAGGTATCCTCATGACATGATATACCATCACAGATACTTTTGAATCACAACAGTTCGAGAGTAGGTGTCCAGGAATGCGGTCTCTTTATAGCTGTGATAATTGCTAATATTTTTCTTAAAAATTTATATAAAAAATGAAAGCATTTGGTGAGTGAGTAAATTTTAAATTTTGTGAAGGAAGGGATTAGAAAATTGACAGGTTTGAACAGGTGCGAGATAGAGCGTTGAAACTGTATCGGGAATACGGTAATTTGTCTTACACTGCCAAATCTGAACCTGAACTATTTAGCGGACTTAGTGATGTAAGTCCTGCTTTTGTACCTGAGAAAGCTCGCAAGATAACAAGAACGACGACCAAGAAGACGTGAAGGTCCGTGAAAGTTTCAGTTTTTCTTTGTGAAAATGGAGGTGATGTAGGTTAGGTGATCCATAGAACACCTGTACTGACGAGTGTAAAGTTGATACAACATATCGGAAATCTAGTTTACATTGAATGGAATGCTACTCGAAGAGAAGTTTTTGAAATACTACTTACAACGATGTACGTAACTACTTACTACACTGAAAAAAAAATTTATAAAGATTATCTAATCTGGATTAGTCGATTTCTTTTTAGGTGAAAAATATACAAATGTTCACAATACATCTAATATAATTCTGCAATTTTACAACTGCATTTAGGTAAATCACCTAATCCTCTTTAGGCGAACATAATATTAAAATAGGAAATTCATCTATAAAGGCAATTTTTCACCTACTTCAATGTAAACAAAACGAGTAAAAATCATTATTTCACCTAATGTTGTAAGTAGCTTTACAATTCATTATAAGAAAACATAAATAGAAGAAACTGTTTATATTAATAACAATCCACATAAAGTGATTATGAGACAAAATCTTCAAAATTGGTAGCTGATTTTCCTATAAATTCATTGTGATACATTTAGGTAAAAGATAAATTTCTCAAAACCTTACTGTCCAAAACAATTTAAAAGAAATTCCCAGAATAACACAAACCCGAGATATGTGTGTAGAAGTTTCACCTATTTGTATTTTCACTCCATCATCGAAAAAGGGTAGAAAAACATCTACTATTGTAGTTGCCGCAACTACTAAGAATGGAAATTTAGCTACTTAAGGAGTTGTTTTTCTTACTTGTTGTAGGAAGAAGTTCTTTGTTTAGGTGATTTAAGTGCTGCTTATAGAATAAGTAGAAAATTCGTCTGCTTATATGTGCAATTTCACTTCATTTTTCGGAGTATGTACTAATTTAGATTGTTATGCATGCACGCAGTTTTCAGTACTGCAGCTTCATTCGTATTTTTGCATTGACACAAAGAAGTGGTTAGTTTCATTTGTATGAATTATTAATTGAATTTTCAAAATAGATTGTCTGCTATTCGAAAAAGTAAGCGTGGAAGAACTTTTGGAAAGTTTGGCTTCTGCCGATATTTGTAAATATGAACATTTTCTTAGAAAAAGGTGTACTGGACTATGAAGTTCTCACAAACCTTACAAGGGATGGCTTAAAAATTTGGTTTACACATCAAATTTCGGACAAGGCTATTTAAACACTAAACAACAAATTTAGAAGCACTTTTTAATAACCCCCCCAGTACGTGTCTCCTAAAAAGATACAAAAAAATCCACATAGAATTCAATTCTTAAAACAATGTAAAAAAAAACCACTTATCTAATACTAGGGAACTTCTTCCCTTTGGTCCAACGCCGTCCTAAACTTCTTCCATTACATTTCCACCTAAAAATTAAAAGAAAAACATATTAATAACAAATTAATAATCGTAAAACATCGTAAAAGTGACCATTTCCTCACTTCAATCCAATTATTTATATTTGTAATGTTATTCAAATGACATCAAGTCAGATGGTTTTCGCCGCAGTCAGAGTTGAGTGAGTGAAATGAAACTTTTAGATCGACAATGGTCACAATATGACGTCAATTCGGGACGCCTCAGTTCAATCGAATACAATTTTGAGATCAAGCGTTGCCAGGGCAACCCATCATGAAGCCGAAACGTAGCTGTTCACAGCGGATATAAAAAGGAGACGAGCCACAACAGAATCACCATTGTTATAACAGACAAGAACACAGCTTGCCGTCGCGCAACAGGCTGTAATAATTTCGACATCGTGTAACCTTAAGTTAATATAAATTCGAACAAATAAAGTGTAAAGTGAATCAAAGACAAAAGTGAATTCTAGGACAAAATTAAAGCCTGTACGTAAACATTTTCAAATATCCCGGGATATCGGTTCGGTAATAAATTCGCCATAATTCGTTTTATTTCGTTAATCGCGTGTGAAGAACACTTGACTTGAATTGACAGAATCACCATTCCCAATTCAGAATTTAATCTGAACACATCGGAATATTCTTTGATTTATTTACAAACTGTGGGTGTTTTCTACCGGAATTAGAAAATGTACCTAACGGTTGTGGATAATTTGTATTCCAGTGCTATATGGGCTGTGGAAAATTTGCTTATAAAAGGCTGTGGAAAATTTGTCTACACTTATAGAATAATTGTCTACGAAATGTAGATAATTTGATCCCAGGGTGTAGAAATTGTGTCCATTTACAGCTTGCTCTATGTTCGCCTAAAACTTGAATAATACTGCACAAAATTTTCCTAAAGGTTATGGTGAATTAATCTACGTTTGTGAAACCTCACCTAGGTGTAGTAGAAAAATTTTCTACAAATTTTGGAAAAGTAGACGCTTTTTTCATTATTCTAGCAATTTTAGCAACAAAATGTCTACAAAGTGTAGAACGTTCACCAAAATATTATACGAGATTTGTCTAAGGGCTGTCTACAGGTTGAAAAAATTCACCTAAACTTTGTATGAAAGTTAACTACTTGTTAGTTATGTACTGTGCGATATTTGTCTACATTCTGTGAAAAATTTGGTTTAAGGTTGTAGGCAATTTGTAGAAAACTGACCTAAAAAGCATTGGAGAACGACCTATTAATATTGGGAAATTTATATTCCTTCTATTGATAATTTAACTAAACCCGGTGGTAGCCTCACGTATAAAAGTAAGTGATTTTCCAAATGAAAATCATCTAATTCAACAAATTTGAACAAGTGAAAAAGCTAGAATAGGTCTAAGACCAATTCTTATGATACCCTAGATGAATGCCCGTATGAAATTTCGTATGGTCAACCATTTGAGCAATTTTGATTTTTTGCAATGGTTTCTCGCATATATTTCTAGAAGGGCTCGTCGGACAGCAAAAATGGTTATAACCAATTTTATAGGATTTCTTATTCTGAAGAAGTTTTTAGTACAATAAAAATGTCTAGGACTGATCGTTTTCAAAATATATGTAAAAAACCAAAAAAAAATATATGGCAACACCAAGAACGGGTTGCCCGATTTAGTCCATTTTTGAAATTTTATTTGCTATTAGTATGAAAACACAATGTACCAAATTTCAGCTTTCTATGTCGACGTGTTCTCAGTTACTGTCCAAATATATAGCGGAAAACGACATTTTTGTATGGCAACCCCACGAAGGAGTTAAAGGCAGGGACCGAATATAACTGTTATTATTTTTTTGTGAGCGAAAAAACTCTTTCATAAAATTTTCTAGGAAGTAGCGTAGTACAAAAGTTGTCTATGTACAGCACTTAGACTAGCTGCCTACGTTGAAATCAGGAAAGTTGATTTTAATATATATATCTAATCCTAACTGTTATTGTAAGACATATTTTTTATATTTCAATTTTAACTGTTAAAAAAAATACTTGTAATATTTTACAGCGATATAAAACTCTTTGCCAGAGTTTTACATATTTCGCCAATTATAAGAATTAAAAATTTGTTTTATTTTTTTCCTCAAAAAATAAAACTCACAATTCCAGTTTTATATTTTCCTCGTCTTATAACAGTTAAAAATGAGTTTTATTTTTTTCCTCAAGAAATAATACTCATAATCAGAGTTTTTTATTTTCCTCAGGAAATAAAACTTATCAATGGACGTTCTCTATTTTTGTTGTCATATATTTGTTAGAAGATACAGTTTGTCAATTTTTTAAACAATTTTGTATAGCAACCGTACGAAACAGTTGGCCGATTGGTCCGTTTACAGTGAAAAACAAAGCTATATATAGCAACACCAAGAAGGGGTTGCCGATTCCAATTTTTCTTTCCCTAAGAACCTTACTCGGACAGGTTATTTCTTGAGGGAAAAAATAAAACTCATTTTTAACTGTTAAATGCTGAGAAAAATGAAAAACTCGAATTATGAGTTTTATGTTTTGAGAGAAAAAATAAAACTCATTTTTAAATGTGAAACCGAGAGAGAAATATAAAACTCGAACTATGAGTTTTATTTTTTCAGAGAAAAAATAAAACTCATTTTTAAATGTTAAACCGAGAGAGAAATATAAAACTTAAGATAAGACTGTTATTTACTCAGAAGAAAATAAAATTCTCTTTTTAACTATCTCATTAGAAGATAAAATATAAAATATTAATAACAAAGTGTGAAAGCCAGACTTTTAAAATATTTCTTATAACTCTTTCGGTCCCTGGTTAAAGGATTTGTCTCATTTTCGATCTTAATTTTACTTTTTTTTTAATGTTCGTGTACAAAATTTCAGCTTTGTAAGTGCATGCGTTCTCGAGTTATCGTGCGCACGGACGGACGGACAGACGGACATGCAAAAATCAAAATAACTGTTAATTTTATGCGGGGTGTCCAATCTATTTTGCTCTACCATCATTATTTCTGTGCGTTACAAACGGAATGACAAACTTAGTATACCCTATAGATTTCATCTAGGGTATAAAGATCGGCTAAATGGTTTAGTTGGCTGAAAATCATCTACATAAGGTAGGTAAGCTGCTTATATTTTTATGAGATATATCTAATCTATCATTTCATTGTATGTTGACGGTTTCAACTAAGGAATATGGCAGGAAATTATGTAGTAAAGATAGACCAACATTAAGATGGTCAGGATAAGTAGTTTTAAACGAAGATACAGTAGAGCTCCGAAAATCAAAAACTTCTTTAGATCTTTTGTATCAAGATTCAGTTTTTAGAAAAACTATATTTGGAAGACGTTTTAAACAAGTTATTCGATGTTTCAGTGTACGTATTCGCAGGAAAAAAAATACATGTAAGAATAATAATCAGCTAGCAAAGTTACGCCAATGTCTATCTCTGCTGTTTAAAGGTGGCAATTATTTTAAACAATAAATATCCAGTAGTAGGAGGCGATACGGAATAGTTTTTATGAACGTTGGGTGTCCAACTGTAGACATTAAATATGGACAGACTACTTCTTCTCTAAAATTTATAAATAAGTGATGAAATTAATGGATCCATATATATCAATTTTTAGTATAGTGGTAAGCATAATTATCATTTATGTTTTATGGTACAGTTTTCTATTCGTTGCCTGGTTTATTTCCAAGAATACTACACTTTGACTCACTACGTTTTGCTATAAGTTAGTCGCGTAGGATAGAGCGCAAGATTCATTTAGTGTGAGATAGAAATGTAGTGGTAAGAATACTTACCAGTATATGCGTTAACGAGATATTTTTTTTTATATTTGTACTTGTGAGTATGGTACTATACTTCTTTCACAATATTTATTTTGTTTGAAAAAAAATTTCTTTCAATTACAATTTTACTTGGGTCATACCAAGTACTTTTATACAAATTTGATTTTTGCGCTCAATTTTGAAGCCGTGGGAAAAGGTAATATTGCACATAAAATTTTCGTTTGACTTCACATTTGTACATATATATAATACCACATTGTTGTAAGAATTAGTACGAAATGATAACAATTTAATGTTAAATTGTTACACATAGGTATGTGGTATATATGCATGAACCAGCCAGTTTCTCGTCATTTCAGTTCTGTTACGCGAAATTGTTATACTCATTGCTCCGTTTTTATTGCAATTTGCACTTTATATCTGAATAAATTTTCTACCAAATGCTTTTATAACATTGATTATAAAATGAAGGTGAAAAGAAACAGGAATTAAAAACCGCATCATTCTTAGATCCCAATTGATTGGATGTTTCTCTAGTCGGTTGAAGCAAGATCAACTTGCCAAAATTGCAAGACGTTTGAACATAAATTATTGGGATGACTGATGACTTTGTATCACAATGCCACATGACTCTAGAATGACAATCTAGAAGAA
Organism: Dioctria linearis; assembly: GCA_963930735.1. Taxonomy (NCBI): domain Eukaryota; kingdom Metazoa; phylum Arthropoda; class Insecta; order Diptera; family Asilidae; genus Dioctria; species Dioctria linearis. Next base: position 90,265,760 of record OZ005740.1, on the reverse strand, counting down.
ATCCAAAAGAAAGGTTCTACTTTTCGATCATGTGCATAATATAGTAGCACAAACTACCAGATAGAGTCTACAGTCATATGTGCAAATTCCTTCCTTTTCACAAGCCTACCTAATTATGTTTAAACACAGACAAGTAATAATAGATATTCAGCGCCTATGGGCCAAGGTGATCTGTAGTATTCAAGAACAAGAATATGAAAAGCGCTCTAGTGTGAAATAAAAAAAATGTATATGCTGGAGCTAATTTATATAATATAATAATATATTCCCTTCGAAAGAGGTTAACGGGTAACTAGTAAAGAAAGAAACCAGGCATATGACAAAGGGCTACAGTCCCCCAGTTTTTTTTACTGTTTTGAAACATGACATATTAGCTCGCAACAACGACTAAATTTATATTGACTGAAGTCATGTTTTCGATTTTGATTTTGTTATAACAGCAAAGAATGATTATTATTTTGTTTACTGTTTTTTTATATATTTTTTTTATCCAAGTGGTATAACCTGATGAATAAACAATATATATATTGTTACGCGCCACAAAGTGATACCAGCGACATCTGTTGGAAATGGAAACAACTTTAGGTTAGTGACATCCTAGTAAACTATGGGCTCGGAGAACGGAATATTCAGGAAGGTTCTAGGATAATTTGTAGAGTATAAATACGGCGCTACTCACATCCAGGAGGCGAGTCTTATTTCAGACAGCGAAGTGAACGTAGTAAACTATTTGGATTGTGATAATTAGAAGTACAGTACAAGCGATAACTAAGGAGTTGATTTGATAATTGTTTGTAAATGTTATAAAAGTAAATAGTGAATTTGAATAAAAGAAAGAATTTGTTAATGATATCTGAAATTTTGTGTTTTAAATAACGAACTAAGGCTACGCTCGTAACAACTGGTGTCAGAAGTAAAATAGAATCGCGAAATAAAGTGGTGGCATTTGACTTTGAAATTCAGAGAGTGATTAATTTTGTGAAATCGTGTGTACAAAATTCCGAAAGATAATTTTATATTAAACTGTGAGTGAATTACAAAAGACGCAAGAATGGGATGCGAACTAGAGGAGCTTCGTATACAGAAATTGAAATTGGAGTTAGGGAAGCGGTCATTACAAACGACTGGCCTAAATAATGTTCTAGTAGAGCGACTTAGACAAGCTATGATAGAGGAAGAAAAGATACCTGAGACATTCGTTTTCGAAGAAGAACCAGAAATTGAAGAAGAGCCTGCAATGAACTCAGAACAGCTTTTAAGTACATTAATGAGCAAAATGGAAGCCCGTTTTGATGAACAAAAGAATTCTCTCCAGGAACAAAAGATTTCAATCCAGGCACAAAAGAATTCTCTCCAAGAACAAAAGAATTTCGTCGAGGAACACAAGAAATCTATATAAACCCGTTTGGACGAACAAAATAATTCTCTCCAGGAACAAAAGAAATCTATGGAAACCCGTTTGGACGAATAAAAGAATTCTCTCCAGGAACAAAAGAATTCCATAGAATGCCGTTTAGATGAACAGAAGAAATCATTGGAAACGCGTTTGGATGAACAAAAGGGTTCTCTGAAGAATTATCTAGAAACTCGCTTAGAGGCACAAAGAAATTGCCTGAAAAATTCATTAGACGAACAAAATTTAAAATTGAAGGAATCGAGCAGGAAGTGGCGGAAGTTCAACAAAAAGTCCCCGAACAGCTTGAGAGCTTTAAATCAGATTTGAAGATGATGAAGCATCGATAACCACGGCACGAAGGAATTGAAATATCCAATTCAGGCAGAATGAAACCTCCAATATTTGAAGGCGAAAATTCGTGGCATATTTTCAAAAGACAATTCGAGGCTGCTTCCGAAGTAAATGGACAGACATAGCTACAGCTCTGGTATTAGCACTTCGAGGCTGTGCATCAGAGCTATAACAAACTACACCGGTAGAAAGGCAACGTGATTATACTTCATTAGTACAGGCGATAGAGTTACGTTATGGAGATGAACACATTCAGCAAGTATATCGCCTGCAAGGCTGATGTAGAAAGATTAGCTTATCTCTCATACTCTAGCGTAAATGCGGATTTCCTCAATGAAGTGGCAGCAGAAGCATTTGCGAACGCTATTGCAGATCAAAATTTACAACAAGCGTTAAGGCTAGCAGGAAAGAAATCAACAGCAGAAGCACTAGCCTATGCACTACCTTATGAATCTGCCAGGTAAGCTTCTCGAAGTGCAGTAAGAGTGAGAGAAATTTCGGTGGAGGAATGTACTTGTAATAGAATGCAGCCATCACAGAGCAATTCTTCACGTGGAATTCTGCGATGATGGAATTGTAATAGACCAGGACACCTCCAAAGGGACTGCAGAAAACGCCGTCGAATGGAATCACCAGAAGAGGAGGACAGAACAGAATGCCAAAGTTGTCGAGCTAGGGAGAAAGCTATTCGGGGAGAGACTAGAAATCAAAGAGTGATTAGTCGCATCAGCTCCGCTGTTCAGCAGTCAGAAAACATGTAAAAACCAACTTCGGGGGGCAGAAGTTGGTTGGTAGAGTCGGCAGCCCCGAAGTCATCATTCAGATAGCCCAGTTGCAGAGAAATAATAGCAGTCTTGTTGTATATGGAAGTGTAGGAAAAAATGACTGCGTTGTCGCTATCAACACTGGAGCTTCGAGATCAATTATTTGATCGGATCTTGTCAGGAACAAATGGCTTCGCAACACCACCAAATATCTAGTTAGAACAGCAACTTGAGCAGCAGCACAAGTTTTGGGAGAAGTAACTTTGGATATTCAACTAGGCGAACTACTATTTCGTCACACTTTCCTAGTTTCAGACATAATGGATGAATGCATTCTTGGAGTAGACTTTATGACCACATATAAAATAAAATGTATAAAATAGATGTCGGAGAACGAATACTCAAATATGGCAACATAGAAATTCCTATGAGACTAGGAGGAGGAACAGATTATCCTGCAAAAATTAGGATGATGGTATGTGAGAATATTACTCTCTCTGCATTCTCGGAGCAGCTAGTATGGACAAAGCTTACTGATGACATCGGGACCTGCCGATTCTATTTGGTGGAAATTCAACCCTACAAAAGTTACATCGAACATCATTGTAGGAAAGATTTTAGTTAAAGCAGAAAGTGCAACATTAATTCCAGTCAGAGTGCTCAACACATCCGAAAATGAGGTACAACTAAAAGAAGGTGCTATAATTGGAAATTGTGAACCCGTTTATCGGATTGTTAATTTGAATAATGGTAGTAATATAAAGGAAGCAGTACCTATACCAACTATAACACAACAGGTTCAGAAACTCCTTTCATCTTCTGCCTTAAGTGAAAAGCAATACAACGATGCCAAAGAGGTGAGCGAAGAATTTTCGAAATTATTTGCAATGAATGACGAAGATTTCAGTAAAGCAAATCTTGTCCAGCATCGGATCAATACAGGAGATTCTAGGCCCATTCAGCAGATACCACGAAGGCTATCATTAGCGAAACAATCAGAAGTTGCTGATATGATAAACTCCATGAAGGAACAAGGCATAATAGAAGAAACTAATAGCACTTGGACATCGCCAGTTGTTCTGGTCAGGAAAAAGGATGGCAGCACCCGATTCTGTGTAGACTATCGGCAGGTAAATAACGGAACGAAAAACGAAAGCTATCGTTACAAAGGATTAACGACACACTAGACACCGTTTCCGGAGCGCAATGGTTTTCCACCCTGGACTTGAAGAGTGGTTACTGGCAAGTGGAAATACATCCCGAGGACCCAGAGAAAACTGCTTTCTCAGTTGAGAGTGCCTTATGGCAATTCAGAGTTACATATGCCATTTGGATTATGTAACGCTCCAGCCTCATTCAAACGACATGGAAAACATGTCTGGTCTACTTAGATGACATAATAGTAATCGGAAGGACATTCGAGGAATATAAAAACAACTTACAGGACGTACTTCAAAGACTGATATATGCTAAACTGAAGCTCAGTACGAATAAATGCGCTCTATTTAAACATTAAGTAAAATATTTGGGACACATAGTTTCATCTCAAGGAGTAAGAACTGATCCAGAGCAGATAGCAGCTGTTAAAAATTGCCCAGTTACAAACGACAGACATGAATTAAGGACTACAGACGATTCGTAAAAGGTTTTGCAGATATAGCAAGGAGCCTACATCAACTTACAGAAAAAGGAAAACCGTCCATTTGGTCAGGTAAATGTAACAAGGGTATTGCAAACTTGAATAAACACCTCTGTGGAACTCCAATGCTTCACTATCCAAAGCTGGGAAAAACTTTTATATTGAACACGGATGCCAGCAATGTAGGTATTGGTGCAGTGCTTTCACAGGAGGAGGATGGTGAAAAAGTGCCAGTAGCTTATTTTAGCAAAGCACTTTCAAAATCAGAGAGAAATTATTGTGCTACAAGGAACGAGCTACTTGCCATTGTAAACTCAAACAAGCACTTCCATAAATATTTCTACGGGCAGAAATTTATCCTCCGCACTGACCATGCAGCGCTTAAATGGCTTTTGCAGTTTATGAACCCTAAGAGGCAAATGGCGAGATGGATAGAGCGACTCCAAGCTTATGACTTTGAAATCCAACACCGAAGAGGACGTATCCATGGAAATGCAGACGCCCTTTCACGACGTCCATGCAAAGTTGAATGCAAACATTGCGTTCAGGTGAAAGAAAAAGAAACAGAGGCAACTGTACAGCTGATAACGCTGGAACCATTGACAGGCTGGGACAACGAGAGCTTGCGCAACGAGAAGACCTCGACATATCACCAATTCTCGCTTGGAAAGAAGACATGGAAAGAAAACAATGGGAGGATATTTCGGAGAGGAGTGAGAAACTGAAGAGCTACTGGGCTCAATGGAATTCTCTTCACGTGGAATGTGGTATATTAAAACGCAAGTAGGAATCAACTAACGGCGAGTCATTCCGAATGCAGATAGTCGTGCCAGCATCCCAGGTCAAAGATTGTTTAGTAATGTAGCTGCAATTAATAACTACAGCTAGATTACGGCATTTAAGTGGACAGTGTAGCGGTATGAAAAAATAGATAGGTGTGCTTGTGTTTAATGCTGCATTTATTAAATAATTCTTTTGCGAAACACTCAAATTCATAAATTCACTACAATTTAATTCTGTTCAATTAACCTATATTCAACTAAATGCAATTCATAGCCTTTTCTAAAGTTTTCACGCTTTATGCACTTATTTTTAATTCACTTTAAACTTATTTTAACTTAACTACTTAACTACGTTGTTTCGTTGCATGTATTATTAAAATGTCGAAAGCTGGCATATATTGAATTTTTATGCAAGAAACCTTAATAACTAAATTAATTGATATCCACACAATACTTATCTTAAGAAATTCCAACCAAAACTTCTTGTTAAATGCCAACACTAACTGCACACAAATTTTCAGCATGTATGACAATGTACCTTAAATATGGCACTTTTTATCGTATGCTTAATTGCTGGAACTGAAAAAAAAATTGGATTTAAATTAAACTCTTGGATCTTATGCTTAGGCATGTGTGATCACTGTCGAAAAACTGAGAGAGATCTTAGGAATTGCCCCCTTGTTATAGGCTCTAAGCGGCCATTTTAACATACTGTTACGAAGTCGCTAAAAAATGTAAAATATGTTATCAGTTTAGAAGAAATTTTCGAAGTACAGCACCACAGTATTACTGCAGAAAACTTACCTTTGGGGCCGTTTCCACCTCATGGGACGTATCCACCATCCGTATAGAAGCAGAAAGTGTATCGAAGCTGTCCCAGCTATCATTAGCGTGACACTTCTGTGTCTTTATGTACCCTAAAATGGTTAAGAGCTCCTTAGTAGACGAAATAGAAGTTTTCTAACAAGACAGACTACACAAAATCCCAAAGAAACCTCCACCCATTTAAACTCACCTACATATAAGATTCCAGATGTACAAGGCTGACCCGCAACAGACGAATGGCGATAAGGGCTTCCTTGTCCTCGCAATTAGCAACACTCCTGAAATTTAAAGATAAAGCCCAGATAAATTAACAATGAATTTTAACTTAAAAATTGAAATGCTAATTATTGTAAAATTTTCTAACGATCTAATTATTATTGAATTTGTTATTTATTTATTATAAGACAAAAAAAAAATTGTAAAAAAATAAATTGTAAAATAAGAAACGCAAGCCTTGTAGAATAGCTCAAATTCGGAGTAAGTCAAATTTAGCCATATTAGAACAAAAACGACCGAACCCACTGGATAACCGATTTCCGGCATCTACGAAAGAACGGTGATAAAAAAACGTCCTGTCATGATCCGCAGATGACTTACAAAGTGACTGGCGAATAAGATAGAAGTGTAAAACCAAAGAATCAATTAAAGTGAATGAACAGTTTTTATTATGTTTTAGTGAAGAATCCGAAGAAGTCATTAGTGCCTTTATTCTTCGTTCTTTCGTGAGAAAATAGCACGGTTTTGGCGTTAAAACTACCCAAGGTTGCGGTGAGTAGCTTACGTATCCATTTTTGTCGAAGTGCCGTAAGATAGTACCAAGTACAGGGATTTGTATGCCGAGATCTCAGTGGGAATAAAAACAACAAGCCATCCCGGACGCAAGCTTGGAAAAACAAAGGGAAAAAAATTGCAAGTTCCTGTAAATACAGGAGTATTCTCGGAGAAACAAGATCCTTTGCCTCCACACCCATTGGTCTGGCTACACTTCCATTTATACACATATAACATATAGCACAGCAGCACAAAAGCAAGAAACAATAGTAGGATATCTGACAAATAAATACAAAATTTTACAAATATAAAATTCTTTTTCTATTTATTATTTGGTTTAGCAACATAAAAATAAATAAATAAATAAAAGCGCAACAAATGGATATCCCAAAGCTTTCGCGCAGTCAAGCTTGGCCCCCCTTCCGAAGCTCGCGCTAATATCTACATAGACAATAAACAATTGTTCTACTTACCACAAGCGGCCGCCATTTTACCTCGTTGATCAACTTATATTTTCTTGAAATTACCTGTAGCTAGGCCGACCATTGTAGAGAGTATTTGATAAAGATAATTAAGGAAGGCTATCCACTTGCCATTCCTTTATCATTCGGTGTCCTCTGGTCATATTCCACGGGGCTCCCGTTTCCTGGGAGAAGACACAACACTACACTACACCAAACCGAGCTCACTTGCGCTGAACTTTGGTCCAGGAGCACAGACACTATATTTCCCGCACAGACTATTTATTTAAAACTCCGCGAGATTCTTTAAAGATACTTCGCGATCGGAAATCCTAGTAAACCAAAAGTCCACCACGAATTCCCACGTCACTTATCAGGCTAATTTCGTACAAACAACTGAAAGCACAATTACTACGCGCACGTCAGATAGTAAACCAAATACGTTCCACTTGGCATATTCATTCAAGAGCAGCCCAGCTTCATTCAGTACCAAAAAAGAGAACTACGATCAACACCTCTGTGTGGGGAAAGCTCCAGAGCATTTGCAGTTCCCCTACTATAACCAGCTTCGTGTGGAACCCAGCTTTGGCCCACTGAATTGCCAGCTGATCACCTTGAACTCGAGTCAAGATCAGGTTCCACTTTGTTGCTGACCTACTTTCTGCTGTATAGCCGACCAACATTTCTGTCCCTATATTGCTCGGTTAAAGCTTTGCTACATTCTTGCCTACCAAGTCTCCCTCT
>OZ005740.1:89928570-90257827 GCA_963930735.1 Dioctria linearis | reverse complement strand
GCTATGGATAGGATTAAAAGTAAGGGAAAGCAGATCATTAAAGAAAATAAACAGAGGTTGGGGAGATAACATACTCCTGGAAACATCGAAATTTACAGGTTGAGGTTCTGGTGAAAAGCCACCTATTACAACCGGTATTAGGCGATCAGATAAACACTAAAAGGGCTGGATGCCAGACTATATTAAAAAACCTTTAAAATATCTAGGGCATCGATTTGGACTCAACATAATTGTGAAGACTACGGTTTCAACGTTCCGTAACAAAAGTCAGCAAGTCTCCAGTCTCCATTGGCGATCATATATGAGTTGTTTGGTTTTTATATACCTCATTAATTTGGAGTTAATAATAGATTCAAAACCCTTTGAAGAATAGAAGGTATTATACTTGGTCGATAATTTGAGAGATTGCTACCATTCTCTTTTCTTGGGAATAGGCTGAACGTGATATTTTCCTGTCGAATAATATAAGTACAATAGTTTGCGCTGAGGTTTAGCCAAAGAGGAGGCACAGCCTTTAATTAACAGGGGTGACAAACCGGCAGGACCTACGGCTTTAGAGGCGCTTATCATCTTAACGACTTTTAACACATCCCTCCTACGGATGTGTATTGGCTCTGGTATTCCATCAACACGGGAGATACCAAATAGGTGTCTGTGAAGTGAATGGAAAACGAGAATTTGAAGCGAATCTACCTATTAAGTAGCCAAAATATTAGTTTGATCCAGGGAGTCGATATCCACTTCACCATTGGTAAGTAGTGAAGGTATAAGGCAATTGGTGAAGTTGTTTCTGATGGTTTTAACCGAGGCCAGAAGCCTTTACATCCTTGAGGCTTGCCAAGATTCTTTTTTCAATTCTGGGTATTAATGCAATTGCTAGACCCGAAAAGCAAACTCTTTCGTTCTTATTACTTTATTGATTTATCGTTAAACCAAGAGCGATTTGGCTGTTGTTGAGACCTGCTGTAGGAACAATTAATATATCAACAACCCTCGAAGCAAAAGAGTCGGACCAAATAAATTTTTCTAAGATACTGATTGGAAATTTCCCAATCACCAGTTATATTTTGTTTTTATTTAACGTTTAAACTAAGTTTTCTAGTAAAACTATTGCATTTTACGAAATAATAAAAAAATCTTCCAATATAAATCTTTTGCTTTAAATATAATAACTCTCTATACCAATATACAATGATCTGTTCGCCGTTGTGTAGTTTCGCTAAATTTCTTCAATTACGAACTATAATTGTTTGTTGAAGTGATTTTTTGACCAACCGATAATATTCTAACAAGCCATCTTTAGAAGATTGGTCAAAGACCCACAATTTGGCACCTGTTTTCAATTAAAACAATCCTCCTATCTCTTTTACCCCAATAGGCTCTATCGTGCTTCAAAAACCTCAAGAAAACCTACGCTCGTGTACAGGATTTTGACAGGTATGAGTATTTCGTCATGGTGGGGCGCGCGCCCCCACACCCCATTGGTGGATTCGCCACTGCTAGATGAATGCCCGTATAAAATTTCGTATGGTGGACCGATCTAAGTAAGTTTGATTTTTGAAGTGGTTTTTCGCATGTATTTCTGGAACGGGTGGTCGGATATAACCAATTTTATAGGATTTTGTATTCTGAAGAAGTTTTTAGTACAATAAAAATGTCTTGGACTGATCGCTTTCACAGTATATGTAAAAACCCTAAATTTTTATATAGCAACACCAAGAACGGGTTGCCCGATTTAGTCCTTTTTTGAAATTTTATTTCTTATTACTATAAAAACACCATTTACCAAATTGGCGCATTCTCAAAACAGTGTCCAAATATATAGTGGAAACCGAAATTTTTGTATGGTAACCCACGAAGGAGCTGCCCGATTTTTCTCATTTTCGAACTTGATTTTACTTTTTTTGCTTAAAGTCCGTTAACAAATATTCTAAGTGAACGCGTAATCATGCGCACGGACGGACAGACGGATGAATAAACACGGTCGGACATGCAAAAATTAAATTAACTTTATTATTATGCATGGGTGTCCAATCCAATTTGCTCTAAGGTGTCTCGAACGAAATGAAAAACTTAGTATACCCATTAGATTTCATCTAGGGTGTAAAAAGTCTAGCCTGTTCCACTCAAGCGATCAAAGTCTCAGATTGGGAGATGCCAAGCACTAGGTCCTTCGCGCATGGAACCACTCAGTTGTCACGGTCTGGTTGGTAATCGAAGTGGCAACCTGATTAGTAGTAGTGGTGATTCGCACACGGAGCTACATAAATGATGGAACTCGAATCACTTTGCTCAGAATCAGACCAAGTCTTAAGTTTTGTAAGTATTTATAATTATTATAATGTCGAGTAACTCAAGTGAAAAAGAAAATTTTGTCCTAAATTATTATTATGAATACAGGAGAAGTAAGTAAAGAAGATTTTGAATTCATCGCTACATTGATTTGAGTTGCATCAAACAGATACAAAGCTTTTAGCATTCCATTGAATGTCTGCGGAGTCTAACCTTGATTTGGTGCAAATCGTTCTGCCTCGCTTTCAAGGACGAAAACAAATATATGATAAAGCTCCAGTGCTGAGGAAACCGGTTTGTAACTGATAGCCTGGAGATCACCATTACGTGACGTGTCAAAATTGACTAATCACAAACGTGTTTCCGTGAGTGGACTTCCACTTAAATGCATAGGCAATGATGCACAAGTTACTAATTGGAAACTCAAAATAAATTTTCATCACTTCATAGTATTTTTTGAGTAGCTCCTTATGCGAAGGGCGTTAATTAATAAAGAAATGAATCCATTAGAATTTCGACCATTGCTGTAAATAGAATCTTTTGGTCAATTTATCATGTCGGCTTGTGAGTAGGACGTGTTTTATTTTGCTCCCGGCTATATAAAGTTTTTATTTGTTTTCGGTTTTTACCATTTTATTTACCTATATACCAAAGTTTGCTCTTTAAAAGGCACCTAATAACATCGCTTCGGTAATATAAATAAAAATAACGGTGTCAGTGAAATAACAAAGATGTCTAAAAAACCAACAACAGGCCGATCAAATTCGGAAAGTGTTTCTCCTGCCCCTGCAATTACACGCAGTACTGCGAATAATGCCAAATATTTCGATAAAACCGGTGCTCTGGGGAATATAGTTGCTAGTGACCTGACAGAACTGGAATCACGCCTTCTTAGTAGATTTGAAGATCTGCTGAACCAGCTCGAAACTAAAATTGAACTACGATTTTTAAACAAATTTGAGGGTATGTTGTCCCATCTTGAAACTTAAATTTCCAAAAAAATTGAAGATGCGACCATAAATCTCAATACAAGGCTTACTGCCTGTGAAGCAATGGTAAATAGTATCCAAACTGAGTGTAATGTGAGGACCCGTGACTTGGAGAATAAGTTTGACAAGCTTCATAATATGAAATATGAAGCTATAACGGATGAAACAGAGGACTTACGTCGCTCTTTGAGACCCGCCGATATAATAATTCGAGGAATCCCCGTAATTGATAAGGAGATTCCTATCAATATCGCCAAAAACATCGCAGAGGTAATAAAACATCAATGTGTGGTGGTCTTTGTGAGAGATAGCTTTAAGGCTAGAGTGGTTGCGCATTCTAGTTCTGGGCCCCTTGAGTTTCTCTGTGTTGAGGTAAACACAGGTGCAGAAAAGTGTATCTTGGGTACAGTATATTGTCCGCCTGGCTGCTTTACTGTAAACGCCTCTGAGAAATTTTGCAGAGCCATCTCATATTTGGCACAGCACTACTCTAAAGTTATCATTGGAGGTGACTTTAATGTTAATTTGCTTAGAAACGGTGCTCAAACTGAGCTATTTCTGTCAATTGTTCAGTCTCTCCACCTAAACGTAGTCAATTCTCAACCCACATTTTTTAATACGCTTAACCCCTCGCTGCTAGAACTTTTCCTCGTATCTGATGACTCTTCTACTTTGTTTTTCAATCAACTAAGCCCTAGTATACTTGATCATGACCTGTTGTTCCTGTCCTTCAATGTGTTGATCAATGAGTATAACCCCTTAAAAACTATTTCCTTTCGCGACTATTCTCGTGTTGATATTGAGGCTCTGTTTGAAGAGTGTCAATTGCTGCGTTGGGAAGACATCTATAGTATTACATCAGTAGACCGACAAGTCGAGCTTCTTAGTTCCTTCATTCATAATCTCTTTGACAGATATGTGCCTCTGCGCCATAGAGTAATTAGTGGTTTACCGCCGAAATAAGGTCTCTCAGCGCTGAACGGGAATATCTCTATTCGAGATATCGTCGCTGCAGAACTAGTGAGTTCCGTAGGCTGTATGTTAAAATCAGGAATAAAGTTAATACCAAGATACGGGCCGTTTTACTATCGTAAAAAGTTTGATTGTAAATTACCATCTAAAACATTGTGGCAAAATCTGCGTAATGCGGGGGTTCATGGGGGTGATGCTAAATGCGTTGAAATTAATCCCAATGTTCTTAATAACTACTTTGTAGCTCATCATGCACCTGGTAGTGATAATCTTCAATCATGGTCGCCTCGTCATTTGATTGATTCTGAGAACTCTGATTGTTTCAGTTTTCGCTGTGTGGATGGCGAAGAGGTGATAAAGGAGGTGTTTTCTGTCAAATCTAATTCATCTGGTCATGATCAAGTATCGCCGAAATTTCTCAAATTAATCTTGCCAATAATTATAAGGCCCCTTCAGCATGTCCTTAATGCGTGACTAACATCGTCCTCTTTTCCAACGACTTGGAAAATAGCCATCGTTTTACCTATTCCTAAACGCGCCACACCTGCATCCCCAGCCGACTTTAGACCGACTAGTCTATTATGCTTCCTCTCTAAGATCCTGGAGAAACTAATGTACTGACAAATTCAGGAATACTTGTGTGTAAACAATCTAATCAGCTCGTGTCAGTCAGGCTTTCGCTCGCATCACAGCTGCGAAACAGCTCTACTCAAGGTAACTACTGACATTCGCACCTCTCTTGAAAACGATATGATATCCGTCTTGCTTTTATTAGATTTCTCTAAAGCATTTGATAGTGTTTGTCACCAGAGGCTCTTGATGAAACTGTCTTCGCGATTTGGTTTCTCCCACTCTGCCATTCTTTTTTAAACATTTTCTGTTCGGTAGATCCCAACGTGTCATATTGAATAATGGTAATTCCTCAGATATTCTGCCCCTTTCCTGTGGTGTGCCCCAGGGGTCTATTCTTGGCCCTTTATTATTCAGTTTATACATAAATGACCTCCCAGAGGTGACACATGATGTGAAAGTTCACCTATATGCAGATGATGTCCAGCTTTATTTGAGTCGTCCCATAGGTATTATTGAAGATTGTGTAAGCCGCCTTATCTGTGACCTCCAATGAATTTACTGCTGGTCAATCGACAATGTTCTTAGTCTTAACCCTAGTAAATCCCAGTGCATTGTATTCTATCCACGACAAATCGATCTGTCTGCATTGCCAGAAATTCTACTTAATGGCATCAATATCCCATACGTTATTAGGACTCGAAATCTTGGAGTGTACCTTAATTGCCGGATGAGCTGCTGTGATCACATAAGTGGCATACTATCTAATATCTCTGCTGACCTTCGTCGTCTTTGGCTATATGCTAGTATCATGCCACTACGCTTACGTATGACTTTGGTCAAACAACTCTTGCTCCCTCATTTCACTAATTGATGCCTTATTTCCCAGCCTTAGATTCTGTGTGCTATAGAAAACTTAAAGTGGCATTCAATGATTGCAACTATTAGGTTTATTTACGGGCTGCGCAGATATCATCACATATACTATTACAGTCTCTCATTCCTGGGCTGTTCTCTAGAGACATATTTGAAACGTAGGAACCTGGTTTTTCTTTATAGGATATTGCATTTGGGCCAGCCTCCTTACCTAGCTGATTTTCTGCAACCGTTACATTCCACAAAGGGTCGCAAATTATTGCTGGAGCGTTGTCGTACTACTAATCTCACTGGTACTTATTTTGTTCAGGTTATTCGCCTCTGGAACAGTTTACCCTCCCGGGTTCAATGCGCGGGCTCGGTCGGCACTTTCAGGCGACTTCTTCTCAATTGTGCGATTTAGCTGCTCTCCATTTAATCCCGACATCTGTATTTATTCATTTGCATGTAATTTTTCTTAATTTTTCTACTTTCTTGTAATTCATATAGTCTTTCATATCTTTTTCTTCCTTTTTTAGGCATATATTTTGTTTCTTATTTTTTCAACTTTTCTTAATGTTATTATATTTAACTTTGCACTTTTCATACATACACATATTTTTATTCTCTTAGTTTAGTTCTAATTATTTTAAGGTAGTCTATAAGTATTCTATTCCCGTTATTACACCTTATTTTTTAAATAGGATACTATTAAAAGATTTTAATCTTAGTGTATCTGGGCCGTAATAAAGAATAATTGAATTGAATTGAATTGAACTTTCGTCAGCAACTCTAGCAGCATCGCAAGATATACGTAGATCCCTGGTAATATTTACGCAATTCTCTATCTATAGCATCCTCGAAAAAAATGTTTCAATTCTATGCAGTGTCATTCTCTAAGTATGTAGAGGTAATTCGTAGAATTGTTTAAGTAGTGTTTATGTAGCGATATTCAATGAACGGAGTAAAATCAATTTGGGTATTTGAAGCTTTTTAGTATTTCAAATATAAGAAGTCCACGTAAACTCCAAAATAGATATCTGCAGTGTACCGTGATTTCCTATAGCAACTATGATTTACATTTATCTCAGTTTTAATCACATCTATATTTATGTTAACTATTAGAATAGCTGTCTAATTTGGTAAAGAAATGAACTTTCTTCCGCTATCACAATCTCACTCATATACTCTATCCTCCAGATTCGGCCTTTGCGACTATTTCTATTTTCAAATAAATGGATCGGTGCAAAGGAAAAAATTACATCGAACAAAGATGTCATCGCTAAAATAGACGACTAGTTTATGGAGTTTGGATAATCATATTTTTTTGAAAGGCTTGAATAAGTTTCCAAATGAACAAAAGGTATCGAGCTAAAAGCAGACTATGTCGAAAATAAATCGAATTTCGGTAAAAAATCTTTCATTTCAAAGTCCCCAAATTATAAAACAGCACTCGTATGAAGTAATATAACAATGTAGAGGATTACAGCTAGTACAGAGGCTTAGATTGTTCTGAGATTATACATGAACCAATATTTGCTGCATTTACTTGACTTCTTGATTTCTGGCTTTCTCTGGAATTTATAATATGTATAATGAGTTTAAGTCAAATACAATCATTCACAGTAAATGGGAATGCTTTCCAACATTTTAATCATGGTACGAAAATCATTCGTGCTTTAATTTCTTCACATATGCTGACTTAATGGAACGTTTGATTTTTTTATTTTATTTGCTAAACGTCAAATTAAAGAACTAGAAAAATATATAACAGATAAACAAGATATTTATCAATTTTATTAGATGCAATAGTGGTTAACAGAAACAATCTAATGACGAAAGTAAAGTAATCTGGGCCGAAATTCCAATAAATAGCTTATATGATTCTTTACCATTAAGGCAATATTTGCAGTAGTCAATAATATACAGGGTGCTTCTGCTTTAGTCGGCTGCACTCATCTAGACAAATGAAAAAATTTATGCCAGGGAAATATAAGTTGACCAATATTCTCATACCATTTCATAGTGGACATCTTCTAAATTCCGAAGAAAGAAGAGACCGACAGTTCCTTGTTGAATGACTTATCAAAGAAAGTCGTGGTTAATCCATTTTGTGTATACTATGTTCAATAAGAAACAGTGACAACACTTTTATCACTTAGAATTTCCGAAAGCAATTGGTTTGGCCTACCCCTATCACTTGTTTCAGTATTGCCGTCTAATTCTAAAATACCCCTATATAATCAAAAATGATTGGTTTTGTAATATTTCTTAACCAAATTTTGTTATGAAGCTTCTATCGCCTTTAAATGAATGTTTTTTAACAATACAGTTATAAAAAAGTCCTAGAAAGATCATCATCTGGTACTTAAATTAAACAGTCAAAACAATCAATTTTTCATAATTTTTCATCTCATTTTCGCAATCAAATGCCCACAATATATATATAATCCCGGTCAAAAGATAATAACTCACCATAGCGTCATTTATAGCAAGAATTTTATCTTTAATAAAGTTTTTGCAGAGCTCTCAGTGATTCAGACAGGCTAAGCTCCATTCGGTGAAATACTTACTCCCGAGACTATTCATCACCCCATCTTGATTAATTATTCCGTGGCAAAAGAAGCTTAAGAATCTCTTTTTAAATGGGGAATCAGAATGACCATCTGGGAAATTTCTCTTATGCTCTGACTGTTGCTCAAAAGCCCTATACTCTCGGTGCTTTCGTTATTTTTCATTATTAAAGCTGCCTTGGTGATAAAATATTTTTTTAAATTATGTCTGGTCAATATACGCAGTTCGAAAGGAAACGAGATTAGTTTTTGAAGAGAATACTTTCCGAGTTCGAGTCAAATAATGATTATCATCACCAAATAAAATGTTAACTCGAATTCCGAGATTATATGAATTGTTATTTTAACCCTCCAAGAATTACCACAGATTAAAGAGGAGAAAAATCAGGAGTGAGACGAGGCAAATAAGTAGCGGAGGTACAAATGTATATAGCTGTTGATAGGAAACTGGCCAGGTCTAATAATTTTCTATCCTTTAAATCACAGGAGAGTTATGGAAGCAGAGACTTAAGCGATAGTAGATTTCCGAGTACCGCAAGGATGAGTGCTGTAAATCTTTTTATCTTAGTCCAAATGAATGATGCAGACAAAATGAGTTTTTGCTGATGACACAATATAGTGGATACATATTGATGTATAAAACAGACGTGTAATCTAGATGGAGTAGACTATCTTACAGACGCAAAAAACATTAATAAAACAACGAAAAACATTGTAAGGAACCTATTATTACTAGTAGGTTATACTTTTTCCCTATAAGTAAGACTAATTTATTGTACCGACTGAATGAGTGCATAATGTTGCACAATTATTTAATTAATTATGTACAATTCCGAATCACTTTGTACGTTGTTGTTATCCTTTTGTACTACTAATGAAATATATTAATTCTATTCTGTGCTGTTCTATTCTATTCTATTCTATTCCATTCTGTTCCATTCTATTATATTCTATTCTATGCTCAAGTATTATCTATCAAATAAGCGTAATAAATGTGATAATAGTTATTTGTAAATTTTTAGAGACCTGTTCAACCATACTTGCAGACGTGTTCTACTAAGTTGCATCAAATTTGTATTGGTTTCCAGGGCCGGATCTATGGGGGGCATGCTGGGGTACTTGCCCCGGGCGCTAGTTTTAAAGAGGCGGCAACACGACGGACTTCTGAACCCATAACTAAACGAGAAAAAGCTAATTACAAGAATTGGAAAAAAATTTCAGACCATACATAACACTTCAGTCTTCTTTCCGAAATCTAAAAGCTCCTTTGCTGACATCGTGCCTTCAATTGTGCTTATACTTATACAGTCAATCAGTTTACTGTATATTAAATTTAAATCTGTAAGCCAATGTAAGCTAATTAAACTAAAAATTCCGCTGAATTCACCAATTGTACTTTTGTATCATATAGTTAATATGAATTCAAAAATTGTTCAAATGGGGCTGGCAACCCTATGTTCACCATCATCCATCAATCCTACCTCGAATGTAGATAGAATAGAAAACAGCAGGCACAAGCATAGAGTTACCATAAAATTATTTTTATGCCAGCTAAATTTAGCCATTTTAGCCCGAGTTAAGGCCTTTGAGTCCGAGTAAAAAATCGGATAAATCCTTCCAACCCGAACGGCAGTTTACCAGAACTCCACCCTAGAGTTTTTTTAAAACCGTCTCAAATTTAATTAGTTTTAGCTGAGAAGATTTATATTGAAAAGAGGCAAAAATAAAAAACAAATCCCTCACATTATTAAATTTTTAATTTGTTATCCTTGTGTTAATAATACCAGAGACAGACTTGCATTTTCAATATTGCATTTTGCGCTCAACTTCAGGTCTATCTCTATATAATATGACCCCAGTTATAAACCATAAACATTTAATACACAAACCTTTTAGATCCGAATTTAATACTCATACTTTTTCTTTCATTTAATATTTGACACTTGTCAAATTAAACTGTCTATTTCGTTTTTATTTTTCACATAGACAAGTAATTTCACAACATTTGCGTGCATTTTGTACGTGCGCAGAACTTTCTTAAGTCAAATGACAAATCAAGTGATAAATCAAATGTAAGTTCTGTAAATAAAAACTTAGTATCGTAAACCACAAGTGTGTCTCTGAAATTTTATATTGCAATTGCCATAATTGCATTATCAATATATCAATATTGAAATTGCAAGTCTGTCTCTAGTAAAAAATAAACTGTATTTGTAGTGATACGATTTTTTACTTTCATTTTACTTTGAAAACAGTTTGACACTCAAACGACATTTAAGATCTCTAATGGATCTTAATTGTTGTTTTAAATTCAAATTGTTTTTAACAATTCTGGTTATAGTTTCAGGGTATGGAGTATAAATAGGTCATCTATCATATACAAATGATGCCTAGTATGTATACGCTGGAACAGTCATAAAATTTGCTCCAAGTAAAGAACGTTCTTAGATGGGGCGTTAACTAACGCCTTTGCCCCCTTCCAAATTTTCCTAGATCCGTCATTGTTCGTTTCTACTAAAGAGATGTTAGATATTCAATGGATGGATCTAAGGAATAAAAACAAAAGTTGTTTAACAAATAATTTTGATTGCACGACTGTGATAGAAAGTAGGAAAGATCCAAATTAAAAAAAAACACATAACGAAAGTAAAATATTTTTCAAACAGAAACAGTGGCGCACCGTCGGGAGGGAGGACGAACTTGACTCCCCCCCCCCCCCCTCCCTCCCCAAAAGGTCAATATTTTTTAACGTAATTTATAAATCAGGAATAGCATGTATAATCTCTCTATTATTACAAAGTCCAATAAAATAAAATAAAACCATTAAATATAATATATGAATATGAAATTATGATTTCTCCTGTATGGGAAGGAGGACAGTCATGATTCGGTTGCATGCCTGCGGCAGGATAAGGATGGACAAAATTATGTTTTTTGTATATCAAGTATTTTAAGAAATTAAACCCGTGTTCACGAGTGCGATACGATACCGTCCGATATTCTGGTAGCGTCCTGCCCTTCCTATAGATCTTTCTATTTGGACTTGTTTTTATCGTGCGATATGATCGTAAGGTAGACAGTGGCTACAACTTAATTTGGTTTGGATTTGTGGTCGCAAGAAATTTTTTTTTGTAAAATTTACATATATTTATATTTTTATATTAATATATTTCGTTTCAAGCGGGGCCTTTCTTCGTTATTCAAATACAATATTGCAGCTATAACACCCAAGCTCTTTAATTTTTAAACAAATCAACTTAATTTTGTTATCGCTAGTAGGTACTGTTATTCTAATTATCGCAATCCAAATAGTTCACTTCACTCTCTGAGATAAGACGCGCCTTATACTTCAGAAATTGTCCTAGAACCTTCCTGAATATTTCGATCTCGATACATCGATTTTCCGCACCTAAAGGTGTTTATTACCGTACTTTAGTTATAGATGTTGCCTTTTTCTGTGATACGATTCTCCGAAAGTTTTTTATGTCCGTTCTTAGATGTCCCTTGTCCTTTTTTTACTGCACGTAATAATATTGTAGTAAATTTCGCCATCACTGCGGAATTTTAGCATCCGATTTCAAATGTAAACAAACATAAATGTTGGGGTTACGGTGCAAATAGCACCAAATTAAGAGCATTGTTGCGAAAAAAAAATTTCAGACGAAACGTAGAAAGAGTAAGCATGTTTAAAGACAACCACACTGCTGCAGCCAATCAGACCTCTGTCGCATGAGATAGCAATCGTGAAGAATCTCGAATACATATTTTAGATAAAGGCTATTTTAATTTGGAAAAAAAAAAATTTTAATTTTTTATTATACTGTTAGTGAATAGATGAATATGCACTAATTTTGCGAGCATATGAAAAGGAAAATAATAATACATATTCACACATTTATAAATTCAGTAATGTATGCGCAATATGAAACTTTGACGATTTACAGATATATTTGTACTTAACTGTATGCCTGAGGTCGATAGAACAAACTATTTGTGGTTTTCCACACGTTAAAGCAAAGTCTTAAAAAATTTGCCGAAATATCACGAGGAACCATATTACGAAGTCTATATTTTTTAAGCGAAATTGTCGTAAATGATTAGACATACACAAAAATATAGCTAGAGCCTTTATCTCTGGGTTGTATGAATTTTAGCTGCAGCGATTTGCTCCTTTTCTAAATATTAGCATTTTAAATAAGATTGGCTTCCTTAAGAAAATGTTAGGATTTTTCATGCAGGTATATAAGCATATAATTTTATGGTCTTTTCTCTAATTTTTCTAGCGAATCCTAATAAATTAATGGAAAGAAGGCGAATATTGATGCGACAATATAAAATATTTGGGGGACTTGCAAGGAGTCATCCGAATTAGGGATGAACCGGATTATATAGATACAAAATGTTATGTAGACTATAGATATACTTGTATGTATACAAATTTTACCGAAAGCAGGAACTTTAAAAGTAGATGTTTCTGAATAGATGGTTTAATGAATACACGTATTATAGATAGCATAGATACGTAAGTATAAAAACCGTGGCTTAAGTACTTATATACAAATATAGAAAGTGAATCAAGTCCGATGCCCCCAAGTACATGCGTAGTAAAAACAAAATAACGTCTCGCGTTCTTTGTCATGGGATTGCAGTTAAATAAGTGGAACTGGTGGTCCCCCAAGGGACTAACTAAACAAAAATATATAATTCTACGATCATTCAATCAAAGGAAAGGGACAGACAATAAACCATATCCAGCATATGAAGAAATTATACTTCCGAAGAAAGATTGGTATTCGGGAGGTACAGAAATATATCAGCGAGGAGCGAAGAGAATGTTATAGAAGATTTTAGATCATACCGTAAAAAGACTAATGCTTTCTATAAAATGTCAAGAGCAACTTGCAAAATATAATAAACAGACCATGGGATATGGATGGATCATCAGGTCAGCAAATATTTAAACAAAATTGTGCAAGTGGTAGTGGAGGCGCGTTAAATCAAGAAGAACTGGATCGGAGTAGTTCCAGCGAGAGTGACAGCAGTGTTTTTTTTTTATATTTGTAGTTCCTCTGCAGATGAAATCAAATATATCTTATATGTATATAGCCTGCTTTAAGCCGGTTCTGCTGGTAAAAAATAAATGCCCTTTATCTGTATTTTTAGGGGAGTTCAGAAATAAGAAACTTTGGAATATTGAATGAAAATGATTAATATTTTATTATATAAAACTATTTATTTTTAAGGGTCCCGTACAACAAGGGTAACAATGGGAACCCTATTACTAAGTCGCTCTCCGTCCGTCCGTCACTAGGTAGTATCTCATGTACCGTAATAGGTAGACACTTGAAATTTGCACAGACTGTGTAACTAATAAAACTGTTATGTAGTATTCAAATGCAACAAGCCGTAAGGTCGGGTGGAGGTATAAAGTAGGCCTTTTCCACTTGGGCTTGTTCTGAAGGGAAGCAAATCAAACTCGATAGTGGACTTGCTTTTGAACTGACAGCGATGTTTTTTTTTTCTACCGGAGAGGTTGTCATTGGTTTTGTGTGGTATAAAGCTGGTTGATTTTGGCTTTGGAATAAAATTGATTAGTCTTGCAATATCAGAAGGGGGGTAAATATCCACTAGAGTGCTTTCAGAGCTAACGCCTTCTTAGCTGAAATTCGGGAAGCAGTTGGAAAAGATGAAAGGTGATGTTCGTGTTGGTATGTGTGTATTTCAAGGTGGATTAGTTGCCGGTGTAGGTCGTATACTAAGAACAT
Organism: Dioctria linearis; assembly: GCA_963930735.1. Taxonomy (NCBI): domain Eukaryota; kingdom Metazoa; phylum Arthropoda; class Insecta; order Diptera; family Asilidae; genus Dioctria; species Dioctria linearis. The sequence continues at coordinate 90,243,811 of OZ005740.1, read as the reverse complement.
ATGACCATAGCAAGCCAACGTTACTAAGAAAATGTAAGAACAAATGCATTCCTAATCAAAGAGTAAACTAACAAACAATGGGCCACCGCATTTATGTTTCCGATGTCCAAGAATCCGTAGTTTTTGTACCTTCTAAATAATAATTTTACTGATGACACCCATCTCCAGGATTATAGCTATATACAACCTTACAAAATTATATTACCATTGCAATTGCTGATAAACTTCGAAACGTATCGATATCACGTTTACCACATTCTGTAACTGATGATGTAGATGAAGACCCGACTGGAACGAAGCCATTATGGCACATGACTCTACTTTACGAGGCGTCGCAAAAGCTGAAAATTGTGCATTAAATGTTGGTGAAACTGTAATGTCACTACAAATGTTTACTATAATACCAGGATGTTCAGAATTGTTATTATATGCAACACTTAGTGGAGCAGTAGGTACATTGACACCGTACAAAAACCGAGAAGATTTTGAATCCTTTTTACATCTGGAAATCATTATTTGGATAAAATTCCTCATTTACAAGATGATGACGATGAACCTGAGTTTAGTTTGGCTATGCCCCTGGAGGAAGGAGACACGTTCTTCTTTGCACCTAGACTTCTTAAAGACTTTATGGTTGATGAAATGCCATCTGTGCCAATTATGTATAAGCCGTCTTTGTGCAGATTTAGCAAATGAGGATACAGCGCAATTGTTTTTGCTTTATGGACGAGGAGCCGTTTATCATTCCGTATACTTCGACATGGCTTAGTGGTATCCAAAATGGCTATATCGGGACTTCCTGAAAACCCAAATGATGTTTGGACTCTTAAAAGAGAACAGACGAAATAACTGAGCATTCATCGAATGCTGCAAATAATTGTGGCTTCTTACATAAATGAGTTTGATTCGTATATAATTGTGTCGTTCATTAATCCTTCATTGATTTTAAGCATTGGTTAAACCGTGAAAGAAGTAACACACAGTGGATTTTTGGATACAACTCAAATACTTAGATTTTCATGTTTAAGCGATGATGCTCTTGTCCAAATTTATTAAGATGGGATTCGATATATTTGTGCCGATAAACTGTTTTAATGCATACTTACAAGTTACGTCAGGGTTTTCTGGTAAAGGTTTGCATGCAAGTAGCTATGAGCCATGTTATAACGAGCTACGGCAATGTTTTCCGGTAAAAGCTTTAATGCATGTTGTTACGTAACTTGTAAGGGTTTTCCGGTAACGTTTGGGTTAGTATTACATGTGGATCGAAAGAAACCGTGGTGTAAACGTGAAGGAGGATCAGACGCAATAGCTAGCGGTAGTAGTGATGGAGTTGTGCCTTCTTGAGGTGAAGATATGGACTCTGAGTAACTCGAGGCGAGCTGAAGTCAGGCTGGTCGAATGTAAGTAATAAAACTGTTATGTAGTATCCAAATACAACAAGACGTAACGTCACTGCAGTTATAAAGCAGGCCTTTTCCACTTGGTCTTGTTCTGAAGGAAAGCAAAGCAAGCTCGATAGTGGGCTTGCTTTGGAACTGACAGCGATGTTTTTGTTTCTAGCGGAGAGGTTGTCATTGGTTTTGTATAGTATTCAGCTGGTCGATTTTGGATTTGGAATAAAATTTATTAGCCTTACAACTGTGTATTTCTTTTTACGATATAACAATAAATAATAAAAATAAAGTAAAATTAGAGGAGGCCCCCATACAAGAAACGTGATTTTTTCGGCGTTTTTCATACTGTCACCGGGCTGTATCTCATTAACCGTAACAAGTAGACAGTTGAAATTTGCACAGAGTATGTATTTCTATTGCCGCTATAATACAAATAATAAAAACAAAATTAAATAGGGCCCCCATACAAGAAACATGATTTTCTCGCCGTTTTTTGGCTCGTTTTATTCTCTTCATTATTATTATCAGGGTTGTAAATGAGCGGACTCAGGATTTGAGTCCGCTCAATAATTGAGTCCGCTCAACACTTGAGCGGTGGTTCATCGGTTGAAATTTGAGCGGACTCACTGGTTGAGCGGACTGATTGCTTGTGGACCTTGAGCGGACTCAAGTCTTGAGTCGACTCACTGCCTGAGCGGACTCATTATTTGAGTTGAGCGGACTCAAATCATATTTTGAATAACATAAAGATAATCTGATTTAATTAAAATTGATACTGAAATTTCAATCAAATAAGAAAAGCTTATATAAAACAGTGATTCATTATATCACATTTTATTAATTTAGCTTTTGCTAGTTTTCTTAGCAAACATTTCTTCTTCCAGCGTCAAATATGAAGTCAATGAACACAAATTTGAAGTCAAAGTTACTCCAGTGAGTGTGCTTTAGGCTTTACTTCCTTTAATAGTTCGATAAGGGAAAAGCGCCTCAGCGGTATCGCTGATCGCCCGTAGGGCTATTTCAGTTTTATCTTGCAAATTTTAAGAAAACATGAATGATATGTATTGTTTCCCACATCAGAATTGTTTTGAATATATATAATAAAGTATTTATTGAAGTAAAATACAATACTTGTCGACATTTTATAATTGCCGCCAATTATGAATTTTTATTGTTTTAGGTTTCTTTTTAAAATCTTGAAAAACCCGCACATGTCGATATTGGATTAAACTTGAAATTCGAGACTCTCTTATGTGCCCAGATGGCTTCAGGACGCGACTTTAGAATCCTATTTTTCCTCTTTGGACTGGAAACACCTTTTGAAAAATTAAAAATTGTGAGTAGACTCGTGTCAATCCCTCATAGAAAACTTCGAGGTTGTTGGAATGTTCTTTATTCACTAAACTCAACTGGTATAGATAAGCTTGTAAAGAGAATTGTCAGTTTCTCCTGATTCTATCACTTGGAAAGGTCAAAATAACATTCAATTAAGGCCGGAAATTTAAAAACTGTGAGAATTGATGTTTTCTATTTCAGTAGGAATTTATATGCTTTTTAATTAAATTACTCCCCAATAAAGAAAATTGTTCATATCTCCTTAAATTACGAAGAAGTAGAAATACAAGAAAAGAGGAATGTAGAGTGAGAGTGTATGGGAACCAGAATCACTTGGTAAAAATCGGTGCATTAAAATTCTATTGAAATGTACTTTCAGATATCTCGCTGAGGACAAAAAGGCTCGGTATGCCAAGAAAAAGTTTTTAAAAAAAAGGAATTTGTATAAATAGTTTTCAATTTTATAATTCTTCAGTAAAGACGCTCATGAGAAAAAATAATAAACACAGAAATAAAAATTTATGCTTATATGCCCAGCAGTAGTTTTTTCAAACTTATTATGACTAAATAAATAACATTACATATTTACAGATTTTTTAACAAGTCATAATCAAGTTTCCCGGCATAGACTCTTGGATTACGATGGAGAACTTTCTACTGTGGTCCACATTCCCCAACGTACAACTCATGTGATACTAGGGAGACACAGTTTCTGTTAGTATATATACAAGTGTGTTCAGTGTCATTTTCTGGATTATGAAGGAAGTTTTGCATCCAGATTATTTTAAGGAAGCTTTTTGATCATCCACAATTTCTTGCTCCTATAAGAATGTTCTGTACCACAATACAATACTCTTCCTAAGCACTTTTCCTGCTTTTACAAGAAAGCAGATTCATTCCAACCAGTTTTTTACTGTATAGGACGGCAAGATTTGATTATAGTAAACATTAAAGGCTCGCGATTTGGTACAAAAAAAATCTGAATTATTACAGGCCTTGGTATTATATTTGTCTCCTAGCCGCCAACTCTACATCTACGCTGCTAAGTATTATCAACCACATCGGTGTTGTTGCTATACTAAGGCAACATTTGTTTCGCATCGAACTACTCAACCTAGTACTACGTCAACGATTATCAGCTATTAGTTCAAAGCTAATTATTCACGCTAGTCTTTAAGTACTGGTTGAACTTGTACCACGCAAACGGCTATTAGATCAAGGATAGTATTCATCACGACTACTATTTCAACGTCTTCAACTTCAAGATATACTAGTCAAGCTAGTAATACTCTACGAAAATTACTTCAGCCTTCAAAGCACTAAACATTCAACCTTCGAAATATTTTCGGCCGTAGAGTAGAACTCCGTTATGCTTTTTTATTCTGGTGGTGCCATAGGACAACTACTGATATGCATAATATCAGACAACCAAGCAGCACTCAAAGCGTTAAATTTGTTTATATATGAATCAGTGGAGACACTTTCGTTTCAGGCTGTACCGTCGATAGATTTCTAAAAATCGCTGTAATCGCTGCAAATGAATTCTACAAAAAGTTCTTCGAAATATCTTGATTATGACATGAAATTGTACTAAAATAAGAAAATAAAAATAAACATAAAAAAAAACTAGAATATGAGTATATAAAAAAGAAGAAATCAATTCAATCAAGAATAAATATTAATAGGATTATCAAAAGTAATTTCACTGGAGGACAAGAGGACGAGTACTAGAATTATTTTAGGTCGATCCGTCAAGGGTCTACAGCCACCCACGATGTTGGCTGTGGTATAACCATTGAACAATCACGGATTCCAGACATAGCCAGCCCAGTCTTAATCTGAGAGGTGGGAAGCACACCCTCTCTTATATGTAGTCAAACCCAACTAAGGCCATACATTTAAAATAGCCACAATAACAAATGCCTAAAGGGAAACACTTAGTAATATAGATGTATCACAGTTAGGATAGCAGACATATAGATATTTGTTAGAGCAGTCTCCATCTAGCATTATGGCAATAAAGAGATAAGCACAATTAATGACTTTGAATTAATTATAAAATACTCTGAACAAGAAGAACCACATCATCCCTCAGTACCAAAATGGACTCTTGCCAAAAGGTCTCTTAACTCCTAACCTACATAAAGCCGGATATCTATATCTATGGTACGGCACCATCAACCCGAAACTGGTATTCCACTAAAAGTATAACCTAGTATCTGACTGTCTTGAAGCAAATGACCGAAGCAAACAAGGTAACACTGATTTCGGTGTCAGGATATGAAGACATTAAGGGCAACGAGATTACTGACCGCCTGACGCCTTGCTATGGAAGGCCCTGAGCCTGTTCTTGGACACCTAAAAAAGGAACCTTTCAGCACAAGTCAAACGAACAGGATCATCACGTTTTCGCAACAGAGGACTAAAGTATTCCTCACGATCAATAGAAAGAAATTAAGGCTCATACCGGACCTATTTATTGAGCATTGTCAACATAGATATTGTCTTATTGGTTGCATTGACTAGATGAGAATCGGTAAGTCTGACCACTGCACTTCATAATAATAATAATAATTTCCCCGTGATATCCGAGTTTTTTTTTAGCCTAAAATAAGTTTTATTCAACCAACAATGTAATTCATGAAAAATTGATTCTCAATTCACTTTACCTTAATTTCTATGAATACTACTACCAGTATTAGTAGAGCCAGAAATACAAAAAGCCTCGCAATGTTTAAAATATGACGGGCATAGTTCTGTACAATAGAAAATTCTGATTTATTTTCCACACAAGTTGTAACGTATTCCAGGCATGCATTTACATATTATTATTTAATGTATGTATATGCATCTCCGCCCCTTTTCAGTGTGGGTGCGTTACTTTACTATTTTCTTCTCACCGTTTGGTAGATATCTATGCAAATTGTCAAATACCAAACATAAAGTGCACCATACAATAAACACACCTTTTTGCAGAGATCCCCCTAACTTAGGATCGATGTTGAATGCTGATGGCAATCAAAGTGTCCGTTTACTTCCCTCAAGAGCGTCTTAATTTGTGCAAAAATGAGAACTCATCACGCACCTTTTAGCGGCAACATGAAACATGGAGTGACTCCTTGCGATTATTGCAATTTGCATAAATAGCCGGGGCTTCTTTCCACACCTGACTTTATTCTACTTTGCATAAATACTTTCAAATCGACTGGTTTCTTCGATACCTTCCATATCTCGGCGCCATACCTCGCGTCGCGTTAGACGTCACTTTTCGAATTGCATTTCATAAATGTTCTTACATACATTACGAATATGATGAAGAAAGCGAGAGGAGTTTTGTTTATGTTGATTAATTAAGAAACTGAATTTATGTAAATAGAAGGTGGCAGCCAGTATATCGAAGACAAAGGACTTCCCATCAACCTCTTTCGGTGAAGACCAAATCGATCAAATTAAAGAAAAAAGCAGGACATATTATTATCAGATATTTTTGAGCTGCTATATGGTCTTTCTGGAAGGCTTCCGACTGATAAATTATAAAAGGCAGAAAAACAATGAATGCGACACGCAATTTTCGACTCTAAAATAATTTACGAATGCATGCTGCGACATTAGAGCAAAGCAAATGATGCAATGCAACAAAGTCATCATAAAAAAATAGAGCATATTTCTAAAATTATACATATATATTATCCTGCCCATTCAAGGGGAGTACTACTTAAGTCCTATTAACACTATCCATCAAGCTTCCGACAGTCAACCGCCCATCAGCCAGTCGTCAATCTCCATTGCATTCACACTAAATCGTCATCTGTCATGCATTTTACCTCCATTGCATGGAGAGCTCAGACACATATTTACACTGAACTAGCTGTTTCGTAAGGAAACATTACACATGTTTAAGGACTTTAAAATAACGGTATGATTGGTATACTGCTTCGATTTATCAATCACAGATATTCAGGACACATCAAGGATCATCGAAAGAATAGATGCTGGGAAAGATATGGTAACTGATTTGCCTGAGTATGTCGTTTAAAGAGACAGTGGCATACAAAATATGAAGACGAATGTACCAGGTTTACACACATTTTCAAGGCTATCAGAACATGAATTAATCAAATATCAATTAAAGCTCGTAAGAAGCTATTACAAAGATCATGTCCAAGGTGGAATGTATATAACCGACGTATACAGAAATACCCAGCAATTCGTTCCTGTAGTGAACAATATGAACAATGAACAATTGGACCAATCGGGCAACTCTTTCCTAGGGATGTACATAACAATTTTATTTTTCACTATTTGGACATTGCTTGAGAATGCGTCGGCGTAGAGAGCAGACATTTTGTACACAGCTTTTTAATAAAAATAGTAAAAAAAGTAAAAAGGCTAGAATTGTTCTAAGACTAATTCTTATGATACTTGTCCTAGATGAATGTCCGTATGGAATTTCGTGTGGTCACCTATCTGAGCAAGTTTCATTTTTGAAGTGGTTTTTCGCATATATATCTGGAACGGTTAGTCGAACAATAAAAATGATAACAACCAATTTTATAGGATTTTGTATTCTGTAGAGCTTTTCGGTACAATAAAAATGTCTAAGACCGATCGTTTTCATAGTATATGTACGAGAAACTGCAATATTTTTATAGGGAAACTCCAGGAACGTGATGCCCGATTTAGCCATTTTTGAATTATATTTACTATTTTGGTGGAAACACTGTGTACAAAATCAGCTCTGTACGTTGACCCGTTCTCAAGCAGTGTCCAAATAAATAGTGAAAAACGATATTTTATTTTAGGATTTACTCGATTGGCCCCATTTTCGAACTGGAATTAACTGTTTTTTTAGAATCCCTTGTGCACAATTTCAGCTCTCTAAGTACACGCGTTCTGGAGTTATTATGCGGACGAACGGACAGACGGACAGACATGTATAAATTAAAATAACAATTAATATTATGCGTGGAAGTTCAAACATTTTGCTCTACCATCATTATTTCTATGTGTTACAAAGGAATGACAAGCTTAGTATACCCTATGATTTTATCCATGGTACAAGAAGTTCAAAACGAGTCAATTCGGGCAACCACTTCTTTATGTTCCGAAACAAAATTTACGGCCTTCACCTTATTGAACTTTTATTTAAATCTAGGGTATAATATAATTGGCCTTAGACCAATTATAACCTTTTGTCTTGTTAATCATAGCATTAGCCCTCCATCCATTGTTTCTTCTTGGCGTAAATAATAAACTCTTAATCTAAAGTTCAGAAATGTATGTTTAATGTGCTCCCACAAGAAGTTATATGAAAATGATTTATGTACATTGGCGAATATAATATCGTAAATAGGAGGAGAATCTATTTCAAAATACATCAGAATGTATTTAAAATGAACAAGGGGGACCACGATCTTAAGCAAAAGGTGCAACATGATATATACATGTTTCAGCCCTTCGCAGTTTTTTCCAGGCTAGTGCAAACCCCCATACGCTGAAACTTAACTATGTTATTTTCTTCAACTCTGGAAAAGCAAAGCGGTTGTATTTCAATATAGGAAAAGCCACCGGTGGTAATGCACGTACACAAACACAGCCCCTGTTGAATTTCGATTTAAATTCAAATTACGTTCTAGTTTATTGGTCTCAGTCTTTATCTTCGGCTCCCCGTGCTATACGGGTATACATTATACAAAGCCGGGGAGCTAAAGTCTTTAAGTACACGAAAGCGTCACCGGTGGCAATAGTTCACTACCTGAAAAGAATGTGCGCACCGAAAAAGTCCACCAATGGGACCACCTATGAACATATGTATATATTTAGTATATCGCATTGTCCAGGACAAAGTGCAAGTGAAATATGCCAGAGGTCCGGATGGAACACATATATTTACTTTAAATTAAAACCGTTTCAAAGGATATAGCCGTCCGGACCACTAAATGAGCTGTCACGTTATTTCCTTTTCAGGGGACTAAATTAGAGTGGACATTTTTGAGTCCGTGTGCTTTGTGTCCCAGGAAATGTTTTCTGACGTAATTCCAGGAAAATTGCTTCATAGAAAGTTCTTTTGCAAAATTAAATTGGAAGAAAGTTGAGATCTAATTATGAATTTTTACTATATTAAGCACAAAATATATGATGGGCCTTAGAAATGTTCTCAACTTCAACTATTTTCTGCGCTGATGTTGATGTGATCAAAAATTATTTAAGTGCTCTTAAACTGACCATTTTCTCTTGTACGTCAATTGTGATTGTTTCTATAATTTTGGCTCAATTAATGATCACGGAATAATATTATTCTAAAAATAATTTCCAGTGATGAATATTTCTCATTGGATTCAGTGTTAGTAGTATAGTTAATTTTTCTTTTTAATAAACTAGTTTAAAAAGTTTAAATTAGGAATAAATGTAACACATTACAAATATTTATTACAATCAGGTAAAACTTAATGTATGGAAATTAATGTATAGATACTAATGCAAAATGAAGCCGGTGGCGGTAAAGATGTAACGCTGCCCTGATGCGTACGGAATGGTAGCTCTAGTGGAGGCGGGCAGTGGGTTTATGTGTGGAGATGCGTGAGAATTAGTTGGGCGCCACGTGATTTTGGACTCGAGGTATCACGAAACTCGACAAAAAAGAAATGCAGCGAATCCTCTTAACACTTCGCTTTTATTCGTAATAATTCTAATAATTACATTCAGTGTGGTAAAGGATGATTTTTTTAAGATAAACATAACAAAATAATCCAAGGATACCGTGTTTAAGCAAGTTTTATCAAGAAAAAAAAACCAATCTAGTTATCAGAAAAAAAATTGTTATGTTAAAAAAATTACTTAACTTGATAACGATCCTCAAGTAGCATAGTAAGCCTTATTACTACTAAAATTACGACGAGAATTACGTTATATCGCTGCTCTGGTCCGAAATTCCTTCTGATAATTTGTCCCTCTTTTGTAGCTTAATTCGAGTAATTTTTCCTATTCTTTTTAATTTTTTTCTTGACCTTACACTGTAAAACTGAAGTGACTGGCTACAAATTGGCCTGTGGAACGTATATTAAAGTCGTTTACCAACAAGGTCTTTTATTTGTTCACATTGGTAGATCAATTTTTTTTATGAGCCATCCATATAGCTTCATTTTTTCTTTTTATGTACTTTTAATTAAATGTGACAATATCTAAGCCATAGCTCCTCTAACCAGCGTAATTGTACACTCAGTTTGTTTAACTTTTACTTAATTCTTCTTGTTTTTGTTTACGTTTATATTTTGTTTTATAAGGAAATTTGGGACCAGCTTATCTTTTCCGAAACCGAGGATTTAGTATACTATGGCTGACCATGTACTTGAGCATATAGTTAGAATATCTATACTTATGGTAGAAACTAATATCGGTAGAAACTAATGTGTTTTACAACATAAACATACATATACTACATATACTACTCTCCAACGATGTATTCCATGTTGGTTCCGTATAGTGCTTGAGATGTGTATATGTGTGTAGATATTTAGTTTAATTGTGGGCATGTGTACCTATTGTTGTGCCTGACTAATAGATGGTGTATCTGTCGAATGGCATGCGACTATTTCCTGCCCCCTTGTAGTGATCCTAATAAGCTGGCAGTTAGACCTTTACTATTTGTTTAATGCCTGAAATAAAGTGAATTCAACTGTATCAGAAGTTCAAAGTATTTACACCAAATAAATACGTAACAAACACCTAGGGGATTTTGTTATTCCCTAGACACAGCAGTTAAATTCTGCCAGGGTATATCTGACGCCTTAGTTCAGAATTAGCTGCATGAGAAGCAATGGCGTCGATTTATGCTTTTTGATAATTTTCTTTGACTTTTGGAAAATTTTCAATTTTTTCCTCCTCCATTGTTTTTTGTTTTATAATATTTATTGATTCGAGCTTCACGTTGGGGTATCCAGGAGTTTATTTTGAAGACAGTTTCTGTCCCCTGTAACATCTGCGATGATTGTAAAGAAGGCTGAATTTTTCATTAGTGATCGTAGAAATAATTATGGTAGGTGAATCGTAAGCCCAGCACTTTTTAAAAAGAGTAAACTTATTGGTCTACGACCAATTCTTATTACACACTAGTTGAACCCCGGTATAAAATTTCTTATGGTCACCGATCAATGCAAGTTTGATTTTCGAAGTGGTATTTTTATATGACGACACCAAGAAGGGGTTGCGCGATTTAGTCCATTTCTAAAATTTTATTTACTATTGCTCTGCAAACACCATGTACCAAATTTCAGTTTTCTTCATTGACGCGTTCTTAGGCAGAGTCTAAAAATATAGTGAAAAACGAAACTTTTGTATGACAACCCCACGTAGGTTTTACCAGATTTGTCCCCTTTTCGAACTTAAATTTACTTTATTTTTAAAAAAAGGAACGCGTCCTCGACTTATCGTGATGATAGCAGATGGACGGACAGACTTTTAATATTATCGTGCGTGTCCAATTCATTGTCCTCTACCATCATTATTTCTAAGTGTTACAAACGGAATCACAAAATTAGTTTATATGTTAATATGCTGCCAAAAGTAGAAATGTCAACAGCAAGTTAGGCACGAATGTGCGACGGTTGATGATTTTTCGAAGCATCCATCTAAGTTCGTGTGGCCTAAACTGGAACTTTGTGGTGTTCCATTGGCTGCATCAGTAAATGATGTGTTTTCGAATCTTGAAATTATTTCGTGTCGAGGTGAACATTTTATGCTTATATACGACCATAAAAACAATATAATTTTATTTTCATTCAAGTTGAGTCTTGCCTAGTAGTCGATTCCATAAGGAGGTCGACGGGACGTTATTCTTCCCGGAAAAACTGAAACTTTGCACGTTCCTCTATTTACAAGAGCGCTGTTCGGGTGAGTTTCTGATTTCGAAATCGCGATTCTAAATATCGTAACCTATGTTTGGCCTCTGGCAACTACCACTAGTTCCAAGTTTCATCTGGCTCAAGTATGGTGAAGAAAAATACAGATGAAACTAACTAATGCAAATAAAAATAGTAACTCTGAAGTTGACGAGCGGGTAAAACCTAATTTAATGTTAATTCAACTCTAACACACCGCAATCGAAAAAAAATACTTATTACCTTTTCGAAATTTTGAAAAGATAGAGGATGTGATATTTCCACTGAATATATAGCCAGCCTGCGCTTAATATCTCTAAAGAGCTATTAACGCTTGTGAGTCGTTTCATACCCACAGTGAAACATTACTACTCGAACCATCCCCGATCTATATTTTTATGGAAAAATTAAAGGTTTATTCAACTTGATGGCAAAATATAAACTATATGCAATCCCAGCCAACGTCATGATAAAGGAGACAAATTTCTTGATTAATTTTTTCCTACTTGATAAGTCCAAGTTCGCATTCTAGTTTGTGAGCTCTGCCGCCCATCACGTACAGGCAGAATTAATTTAATCATAATCTGCAGCACTAAATCCATGAAGTAATGTTGTTGTGCCTAATATAATTTAAAATTTTTTAATATTATTCTCAATATTAAAACTAATTAATTTCTGAATTATCTGAAAAAATTATAGTGTAATGAAAGGGCAACAGAACGTTAACCTAAAAATGTTGTTGTTGTCAGAAAATGGAAAAGGGTGTCTGAAAATATTGAGTGGAGACTACGCTAGATTGGATTCAAAATAATACACTACACATCATAGGTCTTGTAAATGAAACAGATTTTGTATTTTTGAAAATGTTATTTTTAGCCGGCTCATATTTCAGATAATTTTAAGAAACATCTGGAACAGAATAGTGATTTACATATGCAGAGTTTAGTTGTGTATACTCAGATAGAAAATTATTTCTATACCTGAAGAACTAAGTTTAAATTGATTGTAACAATTTGCTTACAAGTATTTAAAGATTATTTAATTGCAGTCAGAAATTGTTTATTAAAATCAACAGATAAGTTGATCTAGATTTTTTTTTAATGGAGTCTAGTAGTGAAAGATGTTTAAATTCTCCAGATAACTTTTGTTGTATTTGTAGAGGATTTATAACAAAATTAAAACGTTGAGCACTTTCGGACAACGCTGAAGCTGTGTTTTAATGCAAATGGAAAAAAAAACAGTTTTGGGAGTTTTGATGTACTGGTCGAAAAACGGACCAAGAAGCATCCTATTATTAGTTGCTTTTATATGGTAAGCAACAATGGATCATATACCTTACTTTATTTGTTACAAAAACAAATTATTTATGTAATAAGAGCAATTTGGAAAGTATTGTATATTGGCGTCTCTTGATTACCCCTTCCTGGAGATGCAAATCTGTGTATAGCAGGACTTTCTTAGTCTGGCGGAAGACCTAAGCAGTTATTTGTCATCGCAATAGAGTGGCAAAACAAAACAAAAGGAATTGTCAGCATCATACTACTCAGAGCTAAGCCTGATTACACATATATATGCATACATATGCGTTTGCGGTAGGCTTGTAATGTAATGCGCCTCCACGTGGGGTAACCTCGTGAGGCTGAAACGAATCACAAGTCTAAATTTGTCATTAGCCAATACATTTGTATTCTACAAGATCCCTCATATTGGTAATAAGCACACGATAAATAAAAATTTACAAATTACAAGGAAACAAAACTAAATAAATAACAATAAATAACAAAAAAATAAATCAACAATTTAAATTTTACCCTACACGCGCGACTTTGAAGAAATATTCTCAATAAGCTCGAATAAACTTACAAAATTATCAACTATGTAAGTGAAGAAAATATAACCAAGTCTATGTGAACCACTACAAGACCCTATTTAAAACCTAACAAATGCTGAACAGCGAAAATATTGGGGATTTGGAGAGAACACCGGAAAAGAAGAGTTTTTTTTGGCTCTTGGTTGGACCTGCTGGAAGTTAAAAGGTGGACAAAAAAAGCTGCTCGACTAAAAGTTTTATATAATTTTGCGCAAGCGATACGGCCTCAAGATTTTTAATACAAACTGTAATTATTTGGACATCCTACAGCTCTCATCACGGCATACACAAACGAGGAAAATTTAAAAGGACCTTAAGAAGCGATACGCGTGGTTGTTCCTGGAAACTCTCATGGAGGAAGGAAAATCGTAAAATATGTCTGATCAAGTAATTCATCCAGCTTATTGCACTAATCACACTAACATAATTCAACACATACTCGTATAATAAATTATAATAAAATATCTAACCTAACTAACCATACCTATTAGCTAAAATTGTTATTGAGGACGGCCGTAGGGAATGACAGATGGATAAAATTGTCAGAGAGATTTTGAAGAAGGAATAAATGAATTGGTAGATCTTGAATTTCAAAACCCCAGTGTGATTATTTATTCAGTTCAGAGTAATCTAAAAATTGTCCGCAAATTGATGTGGGCCAAGCCTACCCCTAGCATACTTGGCTTACAGTCTTAAATTCTGCAATCACTGGGTAAACGTCCTCCCACAAAATCATGAATCATTCCATTCCCGGAAATAAAGCCTACTGAAGTTAATTGTCTTTTTTATATACAATCCTTATGCATATCTTTATTACCGACCCGTCCAGCGCAGTCTTAGCTGATACAGTCGACTTCCAAGGACATCAGATTCTAAAATAAAAAGCAAATTAAAGTAAAGTAATTGCGGTAATTAATATTGTAACAGTGAATTTAAAACTACAAAAAAAAGAAGGGTATCCTCAAAATGCAACATATCTGTACCTGAGAGGTAAACTGTCGTAACTACAAAATTCTGGATTTTGGGGTTATTGATGTAACTGCATTATCGAGATGTATATTCTTGAGTGGATAGTTGTCGTATCTGCACAACTAATGAATGGTGTCATAACCAATGTGAATTTGATGTATCTGTCATGATATGATAGAGGTAAATTCAAGTAACTTGAGTTACAACTGTATACCCCTATTAAGAACTGATTGTGAAGGAGATGCAAGTGTGTTAAGACAGTATATTGTAATGAACCTTTGCGACATAGTAAAGTAAATGCACGCACTGTTTGTTGTCACTCCTAATTATAGCGCGTCACCAAAGTATACGCACTGATTAATGGCGTCAACACTGTACTAGCAGCGGATACGCCGATATTGCTAAAGGGTGAGTTTGATTAGTGAAAGACACACCGTATGGCAGCGTTAGCTTGTAAAGTCAAAAACTGTACTTACTTCTTTTGCCTCGCTTAATTTATACAAATTCAAACAAAGAAAATTGATCATAAGAATCGATTACTACTATGAATGTTTACATGAATGTGCAATTCTTTGTTTCTTACCCTACTTTCGTTTTATTTTTATTCATTGAAAATTAGAACATGTAATTGCTATAGAGAGTGAACATGAATGTACACACGGTGAATCATGTTACACAATTTCTTTTGCATACTTGACCTAGAAGGATGAGTCAGAGTGTGGACATTCGTAATGATAACAAAAACGAAATTCTGTTGTCGTTTTTGTTATTGGGTCACTATGTGTGATTTATGTGTGTGGTGTAATGATATCATGATATCGTAAAATCATGAGATCATTATGAGATCACTACACCCTCACCCTTCCTGTTGAGTCTTTATAATTTTTAAAGACGAAACACAGATTATACCAAAGTTTAGTACTATTTTGGAATATAAGGACTTTATGGAATATATATTATATTATGCTAAAGTTTAATACTATTACTAATAATGATATCCGTAACTTTTATCTACTTAGGTTTATACACATTATGAGATATGAGAACGGTTATTTTGTCTATCATTAGGGTTACATGTTTACATTGTACATATCTATTTTTACATCGTATTTCTTTAATCTATCATTATGGTTACATATCTATTTTTACATCGTATCTCTTTAATCTATTATTGTGGACTTTTTTGGGTGTGCTGTTTATTTCGATTATTGTGTTGACACCTTCTCTTTGTAATACTTTGAATGGACCTTTATATGGTTTTTGATGTTTCTTGCGATCTTCGTTTCTCAAGAGTACAAAGTCATTAGTTTTGATGTTTATTGGATTTGATGCATTTTGCTTTTCAACTCGCTTCTGTTTAACGTTTTCTATTAAGTTTCTTGCTTTTGAAATAGCTGTTCTCAATCTGAACTTTAGTTCGTTTGCATAATTATCTAGATTGTAAATTTTGTCACTATTGTTGATTACGTCAAATGGGAGGTAAGGTAGTTTGCCAAATATTAATTCGTACGGTGTGTAATTTGTGTCTGTGTGAAGTGTAGTGTTGTAGGAAAAAGTGTAATAAGGTATCCATTTAACCCATTCTAAGTCTTCGGCGAACGAAAGCATGTATTCATTAAGAACGCGATGGTTTCGTTCCGCTATTCCCATACTTTGATGATGATAAGGGGTGCTAAAATTTTGTTTTATTTCAAGTAGTTTACATATTTCTCGCATTAATACGTTAGTGAATTCTGTACCTTGATCCGTTTTTAAAATCTTAAAATGTCCATATTTTAAAATAAATTCCTTTACTATTGTTGAGGCTACTGTGTTAGCATCTTTTGTTTCTAAGGGTGCTGCTATCACGAATTTCGTCAGTTTGCACTGCATGGTTAGTATGTATCTGTAATTATTCGAGATCCTAAGTGGTCCTACTATGTCCATAGCTATGGTTTCGAAACTTGTTGTTGGTGTGTTGGTCTTTATCATTTTTTCTTTAGTGTGTCTTACTTGTTTGTTTAGTGCACACTGTTCACAGCTGTTAATATAAGCTTTTACCATTTTGTTTATGTTTTTCCAACAAAATCGTTGTTTAATTTTTAGTACTGTTTTTCTTACTCCTAGATGTCCTCCGTGTGGTGAATTGTGATATTCCTCTATTATCTTGTTTTGAGTTTCAGTGTTATTTATTCTCTTAGGGGGTTCATATAATATTATGTTTAGTTTCGCGCGATTATTATTTTCAATTCTTTGTTGCAACATGTTTAATAAATTTTTAAATTTTTCTTTTGGAATGCATTCAAATATATTATCTTTGTTTGATAGAGCTAGTTCATGTATATTCATTGTGTGTGTAGCATCCAATAGCTTCTTCATGATAGAAACGTAATTCATATCAGAGTTATTGTTATTGTTTTGTTTACTGCTACTTCGTAACTTTTCCGTGATGGAATCTTGTTTCGCATCAGGGTTGTCGTTACCATATACTATTATTTCGTTTTTCGTACGTACGATTTCTATTTATTTCTTATAATTGCGCAATATTATAAATTTTAATTATTTTATATTTCTGATATCAGATATGGAGGTGCAATCCCAAGTGTAAAGTTGATCAGGCTTTAACTGTGGTTGGAAAACATTTCCAATTTTTGCTTCCTCATTATTGCATGCTTTTTGTTTTTCTATCATACCCCTTGTTATCACTAGTGTTTTATTTACTCTTAGGTCTCTTTCTTCCGGAACCATATTTTTCAGAATATCGGAGTCTAGTTTTATTCTTGACAATGCATCAGCGTTGGTGTTTATTTTACCTTTCTTAAATACTATGTCGAAATCATAGTCAGCTAAATCTAATCTGATTCTCGTGAGTTTTGACGAAGGATTTTTGTGTGTGAATAACGATACTAATGGTCTGTGGTCAGTGACTACAATGAATCTTTTTCCGTATAGGTATGGTCTGAAAAAGTTTATACCCCAATGTATTGCCAGTAATTCCTTTTCGATAATAGGTTTGTTTATATCGTGTTTTGACAATGATTTACTTGCGTAGGATATCGGTAAATCTGAACCAATTTCACCTTGTGAGAGAACTGCTCCCAAAGCATAACTTGATGCGTCTGTTGTTAAGATGAAAGGTTTGTCGAAGTTTGGATACTGGAGTATTGGTGGTTGTGTAAGCTTTTTCTTTAGTGCTTCGAATGCTATTTGGCAGGATTCATCCCATATAAATGGTGTGTTCTTTTTTAGAAGAGAATTTAGGTTCTTCGCTATTTCTGCAAAGTTAGGGATAAATCGTCTGTAGTAATTACAGAAAACTACAAATCTACGAACCTCGTCGGCATTTGTGGGTACTGGATAATTTTCAATGACTTCGTATTTGGAGGGGTCGGTTTTTATGCCTTCATTTGTTATCAGATGTCCTAGATATATAACTTCGGTTTTTAGGAATTGGCATTTACTCGGGTTTAGTTTGAGATTGTATTTGCGCAATCTCTGAAATACTTTGGTCAGATTTGTATTGTGGTGTTTAACACTACAACCGAAAACTATAATATCGTCTACATAAAGGAATGCTTCGGAACTGAGTCCGGTAAGAGCAATTGTTAACATTCTTTGAAAACTATTAGAAGATACTTTTAATCCAAAAGGTAGTCTTTTGAATTGAAAATGGCCGTTTCCCGTTGAAAATGCTGTGAGTGGTCTTGAGTCCTCCTCAAGTTCGATCTGGTGGAATGAACTAGTCATATCAAGAGTAGTGAAATATTTCGCTCTTCCTAACTTGTCTAGAACATCCTCCAATTTAGTTAAAGGGAACTTGTCGCTAACAATCCTGTTGCTCAGCTTTCTGAAGTCTACGACTAAACGCCATTGTTTTTTATCGCCAGTGCCTTTTTTTGGTACCACGAGTAGTGGAGCATTATAAGGGCTAGTAGATGGTTCAATGATATCATTGGCTTCTAGCTCCTTGACATGTTTGTTTATTTCCTCGTTTTGAGTGTGTGGTAACCGGTAGTTCTTTATGTACACGGGAGTATTATCCGTGACTTGGAGTGTTTGCTTGTAAAAATTGTTCGTAGTCAAAATTTCATCTTGCAGGTGAAATATATCATTGTATTCCTTTATTATTTCCAGTATGTTTGCCTTAGCTTCTTTCTCTTCGTAATCTATCTTTATTGCCTGTAGCAGTTTGTTTATTCGTTTCGTGTCACGTTTTTCTTTTGTTTTTACTAGTATGGAATAATTTTTCAAGGGTTTCATTTCTACTCTAAAGTTTGGTATTGTTACATCTTCGTCCTTAGTATTTAGCATTTTAATGTGGCATGCGCCTTTCGCTGGTATTATTGTGTTTGCTATGAATACATCACTCTGTAATTCTTTATTCAGTACTATGCTGTCTTCTTGTCTAGAGAGACATATTGGTATTATCGCTTCTGTTCTTGCTGGAATTTTTATCTGTGTTATCTGTAGTGGTTTCATTTCCATAGGTAAGATGATTTCGTGTTCGTTCACGTTAAACGATATAGTGAACGTTTCGTAGTCTATTTTGCATAGGAATTTTCTTAATATGTCTCGACCGATAATTCCGTCTGTATCAATTGGAAAATTTTCATCTACTAAATGAAATGAATTACTGACTCTGTGGTTTCCAATGTGTTGCATTAAGCTTGTTGATCCTAATGAGGTAATTGCTTCCTTAGTAATTCCAGATAATTTGCATTTATTGTTTGGATTTAAATAAAAATTAACAATGTTTAATTTAGTTGTTTTTATTATTGATACGTCTGCGCCTGTGTCTACTAAGAATTTAAGGTGTCGATTGGCATTCTCACAATATAATGTTATATAATTCGTGCAGGTGTATGAGATTCTGTACATCTTATTACATTCTCCGGGAGGGCGTTTTATTCCTCCCCGGAGTCCTGGACGTTTCCCTGGTCCTGGACATAGTTAATTTGCGCGGAATTGTTATTTCTACGAAAATTTCTATTATTATTGTTATTCCTGTTATGGTTAAAGTTTCTATTATTATTATTGTTATTATTATTATTATTTGTCGCAGTGCCCGGACGCGTCAATTTGAGCTCCCAAAAATAATAAGAAAAAGAGCATAAATAAGCTTTAAAAAACCGCTCAAAGTGTGTAAAAGTCATATTGGGGTGTTTTTGTGAACGTTTGTATTGTGCCTATTGTTACTAATTATAAAAAACTACAAAAAAAAAATTAAAAGAAAGTGTGAGAAAATAAAAATTTTGTGACAGCTCTGGAGTTTTAAAATAAATTTGGTCGTTGCCATGGCAACATGGCAACCGTGAATAAATTTACAGAAGTGGATTAAATTAAATTAAATTCAATTGATTTAGGACGAAACTATTTATAAAATATAATAAAGCAAAAAATTTAAATTATCTTAAATCATAAACATTATTTAAAATAATAAAAATAAATAAAGAAAAGCAGAAACATAAGTTTTCTCTGCCGCGTTGAAAATGAGCAGCAGCGATTCTGGGGGGACTGATGATCCTCTCAAATCAAAGCAAGGGAGGAAGAAGAATAATAAATCTTCTTCCTCTTCCCTGGAAAACCGGAAAGAGCCCACTGAAAAGGCCATAAAGGGCCCTACTGAAGAGGCCAAGAAATTGAAGCCAGCTCCGTCGGAGAAGACTGCAGGAAATACACCTGCCACTGTCCCAGAAGCATCTGGAGCATTAGCTCCGAACACTACTGCAAAGGTAGCAGTACCCGCAGCCACAACAACGACTACATCTAGCCAGGGGAAAACCCCAAGCTTGAAAGAAGTTGTCAGAGCAGCTTCAGCTGCAGTGCCAAAACCTTCTGGAATAACACCAGTGAGGCCAACGCTTTCCTCAGTGAAAGCAAATACCTCGCAGAAAAAGACACCAGTACCAGCAGAAACAACACTACGATCCCCGGCGTTAGTCTCAGGGATCTCGTATGCGCAGGTAAGTGGCAGTTCCAGACAAAAGGAGTCATTTATCGAAATTTTAGGGAAAGGCATCACTCCTCGTCCAGCCCCATTGGACGCAGGTAAGCCTCGGCCTAAGACCGGTGCGGGTCTACAGGCTTTTTTCAACGGGAGGTGGCAGGATGAGGGCTACGGTATGCAGCTAAAGCACATCAGTAGATGTCCTCAGAGCTCATACCTAAAAGCACTCTTTCAGGTCATCTCTCGTGAGGAGCTATTCTCCATGGGAGTAATAGCTGGGGGAATGGTCGAGGTGTATACAACGACCCTCGAAAGTGCTACCAAGCTTATGCTTGCGGGCATCGAGGTGGATGGTAGGCACCTTGTGCCGTTCCCACTCAGGGAAAAGCCCACGAAGGTCGTGTTTTCACGGGTCCCTATGCGCGCCAGTCATGAAGACCTCCTAAATTTCTTGGGGAGATTTGGGAAGGTTCATGGCGGCGTTCGCGCCATTCCAATTAAAATTGGGGACAAGGGTCTCGGGCGGGGTATCTTCGGTACCAGCCGGGAGGCGTCCATTACCTTAAATAAGGGATGTACGCTTCCAAGAGGCTTCTACTTGAGCATATCCGGCTCGAGGCACTGGATAGACGTGAGCACCGAAGCAAAATGCCATGCTTGCCATTTGGTAGGGTATTTTATTGCTGACTGCCCCAGGAGAACCGGGAAGAAGGCTGAACCGAGGGTTCCCTCGAAGGAAGCCACTGCTACAGTAGTGGATCTGGAGAAGGAGCCTTCGGCCGGCACTCAACCTGCTATTTTGGAGCAGCCAGTGGTTAAGGTGCCTGAAGTTGTCCTAGAGGCAAAAATAGTTATGGCTGTAAACGGCGCCACGTCGGCAGGTGAAAACACGGCTACTTCCGACGAGGAGTCGAATAGCCAAGTAGTCAAAAAAAAGAGGACGAGAAGGAGGAAGACGAAGGTGGACCGGGTGATGCTGCCTCCTCCAGAGCCAGCAAAGCCAGTCGCATCAAAACGGCCCCACTCGGAGGAGGACGATAGTGGAGCTCGCGGTTCGAAGGTTGTTGTGAGGGACGCGGAAGTGTCTCTCGAGCAGCTTTCGGACTGCGACATGACCGGTTTGGATGATACTAGTCTCTCGGGCTTCAGTGGCTATGAGTCGTGTGGTAGCGCCATTTCGACTGGTAGCCAATTTGAGGTCTCGAAGGGGATGGAAACCCTTCCTAGGGAGAAAATTCGCAGCATTCTTGGCCAGCTTTTGTACAAGAAGAATTCAGGTAAAATCTGGAGTATTCTTGTACGGGAGCTGGAGAGGTCAGAGTTGTTACTTCCTCAACTTCTACTCCTACAGCAGGAGTCGAAGAAAAAGGGGAAGTACAACGATGTAGCTCGCTTGGATCGTCTCCATAGGAGGGAGGAGGAGCTGATTCAGGAGCATGGCTTGGTCGATTCTTCTCGTCCGTAGACGTCGTACCATCATCGTTTGAGCTTCTTGTCTCTTTGAATGTGTAAGATAGGCTCTATTAACACCGGGGGTTTAAGTGCTCATACAAGACTACACAGTACTATCGAACATGTCAAAATGTTCGATATAGACATTACACTTCTGCAGGAGACGAATTTCACTCAAGACACTTATACACAACTTGAGCGCTATGCTTATCTACACACTGGCTATGCAATATTTGCCACACCTGCGCCTCGCCGAGGCTCAGGGGTGGCAATCATTGTATCCAACAAATTTACACTATCGTCTGCTGTCTATACAGATATCTTCCCAGGCTTCGCTTCTTCCTTGGATTTTGTCGTTCAAGCCAAACATATCAAGGTAGTAAGCGTGTACCTTCCTCATGACCAGGACATTACAAGACAAGTTCTTGATAGTGCTCAGTCCTGTCTGGTGAATTTTAGCGGCGAAACTGTCCTCGGAGGTGATTTCAACTGCACTCTGAATCCCTCAATGGATCGGCACTCTGGAGTTGAGTTCAACTCTGTCAATGCTACTCGATTGAGGAATTTTGTCGGTGTTTTCAGACTCGTGGATATCTATCGTTGGATGCAACCTACGACTAGATCATACACGAGGGTCTCGCGAAATATCCATGGAAGTCTCGCAGGCTCCAGAATTGATAGACTTTACGTCTCACCTGGAATACTAGATCATTTCGTTGGTGTCACTCATGAAGTGTGTTCGATTAGTGATCATCTTCTTGTGGTGGCGACCAGCACTCTAGTTGAAAGACGAACTGCATACTGGATATTCAACAACTATTTGTTGATTTCCGAGCAGTTCATCAATGAGTTCATTGATTTCTGGCACGATTGGCAAGAGAGGAAAGCTGACTTTCCTTTTCTTAGTCAATGGTGGGATGTTGGAAAGCTCCAGATTCGGTCTTTTATCGAGACGAGTTTCAATCGAAGTGGCTATCAAGCTTCTAGCTTGTCGGCCGAGGTCTCTCGGGTGGCAGCTCTTTTCCCAACTCAGCCGGGGTTGATTCTTTATTTCAATGGAATAAAGGAACGCTTGGCGACACAGACTTACAAGCACAGCTTGGAGTTTGTGCTGCGCGAATATATTCGAGACTACTACAGTAGTCTCTACTCTGAATCGACGTCGACAACATCCTCGACCGCTCATGAATTTCTTGAGAATATTCCCACTTTCTCTGAAGACAGTAAGGAGCTCCTGGATACAGTAGTCACATTGGAGGATATGATTGCTGCGACAAAGGATCTAAGGCGACACACTTCACCTGGTTATGATGGCTTGACTCCAGAATTCTTCATACGTTTCAGGGATTTGTTAATTCCTGACCTTTTGGAAGTCTTCAATTCGGCGGTTGAGACGCATTCAGACTTTCCTTCTAGTTGGAGGAGATCTGTTATGAGCTTGATTCCAAAGAAGGGAGATTTGCAGAGGATGGGGAACTGCAGGCCAGTAACCCTATGCAATGTAGACTACAAAATCGTTTGCAAAGCATTAGGGGCGATACTCCGCTCAGTGATTGCTTCGGTAATACACCCGGAACAGTCCTATTGTGTACCTGGTCGTAGTATTTACGACAATATCGCGGTAGCCAAGCATTTGTTTGCCTACCATGAACAGACAGGTACACAAATGGCCATGATTTCACTTGACCAGCAAAAGGCTTTTGATAGTGTCTCGCACGAGTATCTCTTGACTGCTCTCGAGACATTTGGGTTTCCGCCCAGGTGGCTCGATATCGTCGGGAAACTGTATAGAGATTCAGCGATTTTGATTAAGCATCAAGGACAAGTTCTGGCTCCTATCTCGTTTCATCGAGGTATCAGACAGGGCTGTCCATTGTCAGGTATGCTTTATGATCTTTCGTTGGAGCCGCTACTGGTGAATCTTCGTCGAATGCTCGGACAGTATGCGGTTCATCTGCCGTATACCAATGTGAGGCCTCTTATGTTGGCGTATGCGGATGATCTGTCTATTTTCGTGACAAGAGATGAAGCTTTTCCGGTCGCTCGTATTGTTTTCGAACAGTTCGAAGGTATAGCGGGCGCTAAAATCAACCTTAGTAAGAGTCAAGGCTTGTGTTGTGAAAGGTGGAGAGATCGTACAGATACTCCACTGAACATCCAATGGACTAATACTTGCCTGAAGTATTTAGGTGTGTATATCGGACGCGAGAGTAAATCAAATAATAGCCGCATCGCTCTTGAGAAACTCTCTAGAGCTGTAAACTCATGGCGTAGTCGACTGTTTCCATTATCCTTAATGGGTAGGTCAGTCGTGATAAACTATTTGATTACCTCGTCCATCGTTCATCTGCTAAAGTCTGAGACGTTTGATGAAGGCTTCGTAGGTCTTCTTCAAGCAAAAGCGATAGACGCCTTTTGGTGCGGAAGACGATGGGTTGCTGAAAGCACGCTCTGTCTGCCAGTCAAGATAGGTGGATTAGGTCTCACTAACTTGGTTGTGAAATCAAGGTGTCTCCAAGTGCGTGCATTCCAAAGAGTGTTTTGCCAGAGAGACAGCTTGATTTCTCAACTGTGGGTGAATGTACTGGGAGGGATTGGCATAGGGGAGTATTACTACCTACTCTCTGTTCGACCACCTTATCCTCGTGACTGGCCACAGGATCTAATCTCAACGATTCAGACCTGGGGCAGAATCAGGCCAGCATTTCACCTTCAGTGGAATGCTCTAAGGTACACGCAATTCGCGTCGATTCCAATCAGGTTTAATCCTGAATTAATAGATTCAGTGTTCAGTAATGCTCCGGGTTTAGAAGCTGACACGCATACACTGACGGTTCTCGGAGATATTATTGATATCTCTGGAAACTGTCGAATAAACACTAACACTGCACAACTACACGACCTGGCTGCTTCTGTGCGGGAGAGATTTCGCCAACTTGGGACCAGTGCCCCGGCACTAAGTTGGAAGATGCTTTCGTTCTGAACAGACCACCACACACACCTTTCAGCACCCTTACCACACGTGTGCTCCGTGACGTGCTTATGTCAATAAGACCTCCGGAGTATACAGGATACAACAGATGGCGAACACTCCTCGGGTTAATATGGGCGTGATGGGAGGGATAACTTGCAGAGTAGTCTACAGTTATCCTTCTAGTTACAAAGATGCTGATGTAGCATTCAAATTGCTGCATCACAGTCTTATGTATCCTAATCAGTTGTCACATATCGACCGCCGAGTTCAGAGGATTTGCACAGTTTGTGCTGGTGAAGGCACCCTGTTTCACAGGTTCTTCACTTGTCCGCCTTTGCAGGGTCTAATGGATCTCGTGCGCGGTATGTGTCAGTTGATCCACCCGAATTTCGGCATTACTAGGACATCGTTTCTATGGGGACCAAGGGTCTGTAGTCGAGTGAATTGTTTGATTAGCTTTGTGTTGACACTGGCCAAATCTACAGTTCACCTGTACTACATGAGAGTCGAAGATGGGAATCAGAACACTGACCCACAACACCACGCACACGCACTTAAGCGCCACTTCGTTGACAGGTTGAAGAGACGTTTACGTCTCGAATATCTGGCAACGAACGCAGACACATTCAACTGCACATGGCAACCACTATCGTCGGTGCAGGATGGAGCTCTTGTCTTTCGCTGGTGAGAACAGGCCACAGCATTTGCAACACTAGTCCACGGGGCTTCTCCCCGCTTAGGAATCGTTGCAAGTGCTGTGGGAAGGACAAGCACTCTGTTAGAGATGCTAAGCTGGAGGGATGATGATGGCAGTTTGTAGAGGTCCATGATACTACAGGCTGCCCTCGCGGGACTCTATAACGGTATCGCGTAAATTTTTCGTTCGTTCGACTTCTTATTTTAATTCGGTTTCGGTCTCGGTGCTAAATTGCGAAATTTTTGTTGAAATTCGCTCGTTTAGGTAAAGATATTTATTAGATTATTTTGGAATTTCGGAACTTTTGGAACTGCCACTTACCCTATTGTCAAAATTGGGACGTAAATCTTTTGTTGTCTATTTTTTTGGGCCTTTTTCAAAATTTTTTGTATCCGTTTATATTGTCTCTTTTGAGAACATAGTGTTAATTTTTTGTGCTTTTACCTGTTAGTGTCTATTTTGTTTTTGATGTCCCTATTGACTGTTATGTTTGTGATTTTTTAGGTTAGCTAGTGTCCTTTCTGTTGTCTTTTTGTTTTTTGTTTTACACCTTTATAGCCTTTTGCATTTTATGTTTAAGGAAAGTTGAAAAGAGCCAGAGCGCCAACAAATAAAGAGCTTATTTAAATAAAAAAAAATTATTATTATTAGTATTTCTGTTATAGTTTCTATTGTTATTTTGTTGGTTGTAGCTAGTCCTAGTATTATTATTATTTCTGTAATTAATGTTAGGTCTGTAGCTGTAATTCCGGTTATAATTTTGCCTATTGAGGCTTTGAGCACTCTGATTGTGTCGATCAAGTTGTTGCTGTCTGTTTGAATTATTCTGCCTTTTAAAATGCATAATGTTACTGACAGGTTGTAGATCACTTTTTTCCAATTCTAGTGTGATCTCAATTGCTTCTTGAAATGTTTTTGGTCTTGAGGCGAATACTGTACTTTTATATTGATCGTTTAGACCATTCTTGAAGATTGTCAAAGCATAAGTGTCATTAATGGTCTTGACTGCGGTTTTTTCTTCTGTTTTAGCAGTTGAACCAAGAGCATCTATTTGCAATTGACTTAACTCACTTATGAGAGTTAGTATTTTGTCCTTATACACTGAGACTGTTGATCTTCTCTGGGTTAAATTGTTGAGAGTTGTGTGGATTTGGGATACTGTATTAGTATTTTTATATCTTGAAGACAGTTCTTTTTTCAAAGCCTCAAAAGTTGTTGGTGTCTGACCACCTAGAGCTGTTTGCACGTTCAAAGACAGTTTAACGTTGAAAACAAAGTCCAACAAATCCAATTTTGCAGATTCGCTTAGGGTTTTATTAATGAATTCTACTATTTTTAAAAAAGCGTTTAATTCGCTGAATTTCCCTTCAAATATAGGGATGGCTTTCATGGCCGTTCCTAAATCAAAGTTGGCCATTTCGCTGTTTTCTTCCGTCAGTGATTCTTGTAAAGCTGTTACTAATAAAGGTTTTAGTTCTCTTGAGAGTTTAACAAATTCAATCTAAATGTCAAGTGTTTTGGACCCGTCTAGTGTAGCTACTATAGCTTGAAATTCCTTATTTATTTCCTCTAATCTTTGTGACTTTAATTCCAAGGTTGCAGTTGTAAAACCACGATTCTGGCCTTTTTTTAAATTTGCCAATAGTTTCTAAACTTCTTCTTTTAGTTCCTTCAATGAGTCCATTCAGAAGAAAAGGAATTGAATATTGTGTTCATTTTTTATTATATTATATTATTGATTTATTAATTTTTTAATATATTTTTTTGTTTGAACACTATTTATTATGGATATTAGGAAATCTTAAACATCATTTACTATAAATTTTTAAACATTAATGGTCCTACTTAATTGTTTTCTAACATAATTTCTGTTGTAATTATTGTAAATATATAAAATTATCGCGATAATTACGAAAATCGCCGAAGTCGTCAGCCTTGAAAATAGCGCATCGAAGTCCTCTTGCGTGGTTGGTTGTGTCATCGAGGAAGGATGGTGTTGTAGTATCTGGCTTATTGAGATCTCAGTCGTTAATTATTTGAAGAAGGATCTCAGGTAGATCAAACAGGTCCAAATTTCAGGTGGGTCCACACCTTGGTTGTTATTAGAAGACACCAGTTAGATCGGGCAGGGTCGCCATGTAATGTACGCTTGCGACATAGTAAAGTAAATGCACGCACTGTTTGTTGTCACTCCTAATTATAGCGCGTCACCAAAGTATACGCACTGATTAATGGCGTCAACACTGTACTAGCAGCGGATACGCCGATATTGCTAAAGGGTGAGTTTGATTAGTGAAAGACACGCCGTATGGCAGCGTTAGCTTGTAAAGTCAAAAACTGTATTTACTTCTTTTGCCTCGCTTAATTTATACAAATTCAAACAAAGAAAATTGATCATAAGAATCGATTACTACTATGAATGTTTACATGAATGTGCAATTCTTTGTTTCTTACCCTACTTTCGTTTTATTTTTATTCATTGAAAATTAGAACATGTAATTGCTATAGAGAGTGAACATGAATGTACACACGGTGAATCATGTTACACAATTTCTTTTGCATACTTGACCTAGAACGATGAGTCAGAGTGTGGACATTCGTAATGATAACAAAAACGAAGTTATGTTGTCGTTTTTGTTATTGGGTCACTATGTGTGATTTATGTGTGTGGTGTAATGATATCATGATATCGTAAAATCATGAGATCATTATGAGATCACTACAATATATACAAGAAATTCTACCTCAAAGTTCTGGTAAAAAAAGCAGAAAGAGAAAACACAATATATCAGCATGGAAATGTAATGTCAGAAAACATTTAAAGTTAGCTGGAAAACAATACATTTCGAAGAAAGGAAAGGTAACGAGACAAAAGGAACTAAAACCACCATGTTTTTCCTCATGCAAAAAAATTGCTCACAACTATTTGATGAACACTCCAGATTAAACATATTTAATAATTTTTGGAAGGAAGGGAACACTGATGATTTCAAAAGGCAATTTATAGGTGGGTCTGTTACACAAAAACCTGTTTGAAGCAGAACAGTTCTTGTAACTGAGTCACGAAGAAACTTCACATTAAGCTACTCTCTCCAACTGTCTGGATAAAAGGTAGATGTGTGCAAAACTTTCCTTTTGAATACTCTTGACGTATCAGACACTGTAGTAAAAGCAGCTATAAGTAAACAGTGAGACGGTGGTATTATTTCACCTGACCAGCGAGGGAAACAAACGCCATCCAATAAATTACCCGAGGAACTGAGAAACAATGTAAGGGCTCATATTAACTCATTCCCTTTAATAGAGAGCCACTATAGTAGGGAACGAACAGATAAAAAGTATCTAGGCTCTGATTTAAACAAGGCGAAAATATACTCATTGTATATTGAGTACTGCAAGAGTCAAAACCTTGATGCAAAACTAATAGCAAAGGAGTGGGTTTATTCCCATATTTTTGATTATGAATTCAACTTATCATTCAAGCAGCCTTCCAATGACACCTGTGACACTTGCGATGCATTTGTTTTGCGCCTAAAAAGTGAAGATGATGAAGAGGAAAAGGTGCAAATTCAGTAAGCGTATGAGAGTCACCTTAATGAGGCTAAATCAAGATATGAGCTAAAAAAACAGGATAATGAAACATCAAAACATGCTGGATCGAAGAAGTTTACGATCATGATCGATCTGCAAAAATGTTTGCCAACACCATACTTGACCAATTCCCAGGCATTTTATTTGCGAAAGATATGGACCTTTAGCCTAACAATTTTGAATGCTACAAACGGAAAAAGCCACTGCGCAATGCGGGATGAAATAGTGGGTGCTCGTGGTGGTTGTGAAATAGCATCGTGCATTTTGAAATGGGCACAAGAAAATTTAGGTGCTGAAATAGAGGACTGACAGTTTGGTCAGATAATTGCGCAAAATCGAAATTTTATGATAATGTCAGCTTACGTGTGGATTTTGAGAACAATGCCTACGTTAAAAGTGTTTACTCACAAATATTTATTAAAAGGGCATACCCATATGGAAGTCGATGGAGTTCATTCCGTGATTGAGAGGGCCAAAAAGCTGGTTGGTCAGACACAAATGATAGTGCGATGGGACTGGCAACAGTTCGTTCGCCAGTGCCAATTCAAAGATTTGATAGAGGTGTATGACATGACCCCCAAGGACTTTAAAAACTTCAAGTCACTTTATGAACAAAACAAAGCACCTCTTAAAAACAACAAATCTAACACCAACAGAGAGAAGTTTTTAATAAGTGAAGCAGTAGAACTGCAACTTAGATAACCCAAGAAGAATATAAAATTGTGGACCTAGAACCTAATGGGCGGAGTAAGGAGTCCAACCAAGTATGGCCTACAGAACTAAGTACCAGTTATGAATACAAAGCCTAGGCCTATCAACAAAAATAAATTTGAGGATTTACAAAAACTGCTGACATGGGTTCCTTCTTGTTTCCACCACTTTTATAAAAACATAGATTCTTCTGCGGCTGCCCTAGATTACCCAGATTAATGAAGATTATTATTAATGCAATATTATTCTTAACAATAAGGATTTTTTATATTTTTGTATGTACAGTTTAATAAACAATTTTCTTATAATAAAATGAGTTTTTATAACCTACTTCTAATATTTAAGCAGTTACATTTAAAATTTTATTTGCGACACAATAAAATTGTTAGAGGTAAAAAGTCGTAACTGCTCCTCCTCAAATTGGGTGGGAGAAATCATATGGTAATATTCACTACTATTTAGTTAGAATAATATATCAAGGAATATTACAAGTTGAGGACCTCTAATTATCATTGAAAACCGTGAAAAACAATAAAAAGGAAAATTTAACATTAAAACTGCTCTCCTGTATAGTTTGCAAAATGTCAGTTTACCTCTGAGGTACAGATATGATGAATAATGAATATGTTTGATATATTAGAAAACCGGCTAGCATAACTCATAAAGAAACATAATAAAATTTACCTAAAACAAAAAAATCCGGCCGCGAAAATGTACGAAGATATTAACAAAAATAGTAATACCACATTTATTTTCTAGCAGAATGTAATTTTTTGTATTGAATATAACAGGAAGTACATTTATGAATTTATATGAAGTTATACATTTTTAGTCAATCAAGATGGCTAATCGCAACAAATATTCTATGGTTTCGTCCATAAGGATGAATACCCTAGATGAAATCTATAGGATATACTAAGTTTGTCATTCCGATTGTAACGCACAGAAATAATGATGGTAGAGCAAAATGGATTGGACACTCATGCATAATATTAAAACTCTGTTCGTCTGTCCGTCTGTCCGTCCGTCTGTGTGCACGATAACTCGCTAATGCGTTCCGTTAGAAAGCTGAAATTTTGTACATCGACTTTGAAAAAAAAGTAAAATGAAGTTCGAAAATGAGACAAATCGGACAACTCCTTCGTGGGGTTGCCATAGAAAAATTTCGTTTTCCACTATATATTTGGACACTGTGCCTGAGAACGCGTCTACATAAGCAAACGAAATTTGGCGCATTGTGTTTTTATGGTAATAAGAAATAAAATTTCAAAAATGGATTAAATCGGGCAACCCCTTCTTCGTGTTGCCATATACAAATTTAGGTTTTTTACATATTGTTACAAAATTTCCTTGCTTCCTAATACCGAGAGTGATATTTCGTCAACAAAAATATTACGAAGCTTTGCTTAGAAAAATATTGCGACAAGAAGTGTGGATAGTAACTAAATTCCGAATGTAGGTCTGCAAAAAAATGTGGAACTGTGTCACGTTCGAGAAGATAAGCTGCGCTGTTGATGGCTCAGAAAGCTTCCACTTGGTTGCTATTCTATGTGGAGACTGGAATTTTTGCTAATAGTGGGTGAGCATAAGATTCTGCTCTGCACCCGTATATTAAGCAAAGGGGGAATTCTTACTGCAGAGTGGAGCGACTTGGCTTGCAATTTGAATGGAACGAGATGAGTAGTACTATCGCGTTCCACTTACTGAGTGCTTACTGTGAAGTTTGTAAACGTGGGTCGGGCGATCAATATAAGATGGTCTAGATTTAGTTTTAGATTTTAGTGGACTCCGGTTTGCTGTGCGAAATTTCCGCGCTTATTTATGAAAGTCGCGCTCGTGTTTTACTCGAAGTGTTGGGTGTTGGTGTGTTATTGAGTGTCGGTTAAAGGCTTGAAAGATTTAATAAGCGAATTATCAATTTATGTGGTGTGGAGTAGTGTGCCTTTCAGACGATGATTGCTTCTTTAACTTCCTTTTATTTTAATAAAATAACAACGACTTTCTAGGCAATGGCCCTTATTTATTTTTATTTATCATTTCCTCCTCGCCTATTTTTTCTTCGTTATTTAAAACAAGACAAAAGAAACAAAAGCTCGACCCTTCGACGACTTTGACCTTTTGTGATCGCAATAAAATAAAACTTAAAACACTCACCGAACTTAATGTCTTGGTTATTTTACACAGAGAAAAGTAAATGTAAAGAAAAAATTAACCATTTATAGAGAATTTATTGAAAAACTCGTACTATTGCTTTTATAAGTATCTAACTGCTTAACCTTGACTTTTGGGACAGAAAAAGCAACGATCTGTCTTGACCTTTCTTTTATATCCCCGTCAGGTGGGGGAAAAAATCTAACTATGCCCGAAAAAACTATTTTTCAGTGGACCCGATCGTTACTTTCTGAAGATCGTTAAATTAGTTACAATTTCTTTCATATTTTGATTCCTTTAACTAAACAAATTTTGGTACAATAATTTTAGAAAATTCAATATAAATCCTAATTTTAATTTAATAATTTTTTTTCAAAGATTATTGTTATTACAATTTTATAATTTTAGCCGCAATTTTCCTTTTACTGTTTCTGCCCAGAAACCCTGAACTAAAGATACACGCACAGAATTGGAACGTCTCTAAAATTAAATCGCCAATAATGCTAGTATGATGCATTAACCAGTATTGATGATGGTACCAAACAATAATTTTTCTATCTTTTATCAACTTCGCAACAATATACTGCGAAAACGATCAGTTCTAGACATTTTTGTTGTACTAAAGACTTCTTCAGAATTCTAAATCCTATAAAATTGGGTAATACCATTTTTTTCTGTCCGACGAACCGTTGTAGAAATACATGCGAAAAACTACTTCCAAAATCAAACTTCCATAGATCGGTGACCATACGAAATTTTATACGGGCATTCATCTAGGGTATCGTTACTTGTTATTTATCTGCATTTTCTCTTACATATAAACGGTAATTTTTACATTGAAACTATTTGGAAATATCTAATCAGTTGGCTGGAGCACCTCTAGAAAAGCAAACGAAAAACATTTTTGAACTAACTCTCTTTCAAAGCTTGGATTTTGCTGATAGCAGCAGCATACATGAAGGTTATTAGATTTGAATTAAAAAAAAAAACAATATACATTCAATATAAGTCAATTGTGGTAAAGTTTTAGAGTATAGCAGCCCGTACACGCTTCAATTAGCTGACCAACTTGATATTGATCAATTAGTTGATCAATCTATCAACCAGTATATACACGTCTCTAATTGGTATAAACTTAAAAATTCTTATCGTTTTTCTAAAGAGTGAGTTAAGATGAATTAGAGAACATATTTTGTGTATTATTCTCTTCTGGGAGGAATTGTAATTACTAGTTGTTCAATCATCGCACATACACCTTGATAAGTTGACTTCAACCACAAGTTTTTGTGCGAGACCATCTACTTAACAATTTGCAGTAGAACTTACTCAAGCACCCCATACAGGTCTCAATTTATCGCATCAACTTTAAATTGTAGGAAAGTTGATCAATTAATTGGAGCGGGCTACTTAAGAATAAGTGACTAACTCAAATATGTACGCACATATATTGATTTATAAAAATTTATATTAATTAATAATGAGGAACAGTTTCAGTCAATTAAATTAACTAAGTTGTTTATTTTTATTTTGTATTGACGAAAAGTGACAAATCTTTCTAATCTTTTTAAATATATTTGTTTCAGAAGTAGATGTTCTGGTTCAGCCTCACTTATTATAGTTTATGGAAAGCAACAACCGGTTCAAATGTAAACCATCCTGCTGCCCCACTATTATTTATACGGAAAAAATCTATATATATAGTGTATATGTCTTAAACAACAAAATTATGAAGAAATTTTGGCCCAAGCATGAAATTTACGATTTTCCCGTATAAATTAAAAAAAACTATTATTTCGTTAGATTCCTCTAGCTTTGGAAGACAATATCATCATCATAAATCTCATCTCAGTATTTGTCATCCTGCTAGTTCTTATGTGTGTTCCAGTCAAATGCTTATCTCACAATATTATTGCTATCCGATCGTAATGTGCGGCCAATCTAATTCCACTTCCTTAATTTAATTTAGTTGTCGATCCTGCCTTGATCAGAAGATCTTGACGAATCTTCGTTAGAAATGCGACCTTGCTAATAAATTTTTAAAATACAATGTAAACACCTATTCACAAAAGTTTGCAAATAAATTGGGTAACCTCACAGCCATAGATCAACACTGCCTTCACGTTGGAGCTAACCAGTCGATGATCTTCCTAAAATTTCACTAGTTCCATATCCAGGACAAGTTTTATTCAGGAATTGGTATCCTCTTCTACAGACAGATTCGGTAATTATTCTACCGGGGTAACAGAACCTATTCACTACCTCTACTTTTGTTATATAACTGATTTTCCGAAATGGAGCTTGTGTTAATTTTCATTATCTTCATTTTTGCTGAACTAAATTTCCAATCAGCCGAATTATTGTCTTCTGCGAGGCTTTAGCTCATTACATTTTTCTGAAACTAGTTTATTTTCTCTCCCATTGTTCGGTGAGCTAGACCTTATGTCATCATATTTATAATTAAAATGTTACTAGATCGTTTCAGCAGTCTTACTTTCTGCATTCAAATTAATCTTCTAAAATTAAAAGCGTAGTAAAATGTAGACATATTTGTTCAGTAGCGTTTTGCTTTTGAGAGCAAGCTGCTCTTTTCAATTTCTCATAAAATTGTTGCCTACAAGGCTCTCATGGAGATTTACATACATAAGTAACTGAAGTTTATTATTTATCCAAGAATTAGAAAATCTTTTGAAAATCTTCGTTTGTAATGCTGACGGTAACGGCTCTCTGCCAGCCGATCATCAATGTAACGAAATTCAGAAACCTTTTTTTTTTATAATCATCATGAAAACAATAAGCTTGTGTAGCTGTGAATGGTGAGTGCAACGGTTGAAATATACGTATAAGTGTGATTTTTTCAGGATATTCCGAGTGCCGTTAATGTGTGATTTTTGTTGGATGTATTCATTCATTTAGCGAAAGCATCAACTAGAATTGAGCGGAAATTGAAGTTCGAAAACAAGCGAAGTCGACATCGGCAGAGCGTCATATTGTACTTCGATAGCAAATAGTATGAATACTGTATACTGATGGTGACGACAGACAAATGGACGTTCAGGACTTTCGCTATTACAGCTTGTTCAGGCATATAGGAATTGAATGAAAAAAAAGAAAGTAGAAAAAAGTTAAATTCATTCCGGATGAGCAGTTTTCAAAGTAATTAAAAGCATTGTGCTCACATGTTATTGTGGAGCAAAATTAAAATTTTTCCATCCTCTCTTCGAAGTTTTTCGCCATGTGAGCTACTATACTATTGATGTCGCATGTACAGAGTCCTTAGCTTGTTGAAATGGGATAGAAACTCCAAATCGGGGGGTGCATAGCTTGCTTATCCAAAGCTTTTATCAAGTTGGAAACAAAAATATTATTCATCTCGTATTTGTATTTATTTTTTTAGAGACAAACTATTCAAAGTTTCTAAACTCGATTACGATGAATATAAAAAGGATTAGTTTAGGAATTGCCTTAAATAACTTTATGTCGGGAACAGTAGGCAGCGATGCAAACCCGCTCAAATATGGCGATGAAGTGTCAAAATCGCAGCTACCAAAATATTAAACAGAATGCCTATTAGTAACCGCGTCAAGATAACATTTCAACGAGTTTTGTAATTTGTCATGATAATTGATTGAGGCCAAAAATTTGATATTTTTAAGCACTTTTACCTCCATAATTACATTTTCTTCGAAACGCATGTTGTTCGCAATACAAAATTTCATAACAAACAGAATATTAATCACCTACTAAATGTCCACGTGTGGTAATTGCTTTGAAAGTTGAAACTACTGCGTCACTTTTAATTTCACTGTGCTCACCTGATGGAATAACTTACTCCTGTGTAAAATTTAGGTACTATGCCCGTCTAGTGGCTACATTGCATTCTGTTCCAGGGTTAGAGTCAAAGGAGTCATCGTAAATCCAATTATTTAACACTTTTCATCGCTGTTCGAATCAGGATTGTTCCACTTCATACGCGCGATCCGTAAGTATTTATTAGCATCACCAACCTCGACTTCAATACCGTTCAAGAACACTTCAATCCGTGGGTTTTAAGAAAAACACTTGCGAATGACTTGAAATGTTGTATCAAATATTTTAAGAAATAACTACAAAACAGTCAAAATTGATAAAAATCAACAGTAACTGATAAATCAAATTTTGAATATGAATCATTATTGCCGTACCGATGAGTGTAAGGTTTTCTGCAAATACGAAACGCTTTCAGCCCACTGCGGGCGTACACATGTTCGATTAGTTTCGAATGAATCTGGTTTTTCAAAATTGTTTTAATAACATTTTTTTTCTATTTTTCTCAATTTTTTGGTTTTTTTCATTTTTTCTTTTCTTTGTTCTATTTTTTAAATTTGTTTTTCAAGTCACCCAATTTCGCTATTTAGGACCTGTTGATGAGTCAAAACCAAAACTTGAAACTTGTCACCCAAAATCAAATGGGTTGTGTGATGAAATAATAAATAAATTTTTTTTTAGCTTTTGCTATATACCGGAGAATCCAAAACAATGCCTTCTTGAACAAATATAAGTTTGCCCCGGTAAAAAATCTTAAAGAGTAATCTCTAATTTTGTTTCTTCCTCCTTGGTGGAATATAGGGGTTGTTGTCACATATAATTCACACCCAGAATTTATTCTGAATTTATATGAGATGAGATCAATTTGATTTGTTTCAAGTGTCAACGGCAGGCAGAAAACCAAGCCGTACCGATGAGTGTAAGGTTTTCTGCAAAACCGAAACGCCTCTTCTCTTTCCTTTTTCTATTTTCTTTTTTCAGCCCACTGCGGGCGTATACAGGTTCGATTCGTTTCGAATGAATCTGGTTTTTTTTAAATTTTTTTAATAAATTTTTTTTTCTATTTTTCTCAATCTTTTTAATTTTTTTCATTTCTCTTCTTTGTTCTATTTTTTCATTTGTTTTTTGAGTCACTCAATTTCACTATTTGTCAAAACTTAGGCTTGAAACTTGTCACCTTAAATCAAATGGGTTGTGTGATGAAATAACAAATAAATTGTTTTGCTTTAGCTTGAACAAATATTATTCCTTATGTACCTAATGAAGTACCTATTTCGCTTGCTTTCGTTTATAGAACAAAATGAACAAATCTATCGAATCGCGACCAAAATAAAAAGAGCAATAAATCAATGTAAATGCGTAAAAGATATATCGCGCCTTGGCAAGAAAAGTGACACAACACAAAAATCATAGTTTTTCTGTTTTGTTAACAAATCAACGTAAGAATAGCTTATCACCCTAACAACAAAAAAATGACAAAAATAAAAACTGGATAACTTAAATGGCCTTCATACAATTTCAACAAAATACTCAGTTATGGCTTAATTTCGCTATTTGGAACAGAGTCCAATTTTGACATGTGTCACTTTTGTGGCCAAGGTTCGATCATTGAATAAATAACTAATAAGGAAACGGCATATCGAGTGAAAACCTAAGCCACTCGGCAAAATGTATTAGTGTGCTGTGTTTGCATTCGTTTCGTCATGGCAGTAATGAAACCATGACATTTTGAAGAGGGACCTTTTTTAGAATCCAAATTGCTATGCAAAATAAACAAATTTTTAGCTCCCCCTTATTTTCAGATAAATTTTCTTGGCGTTGCCTTTGTATGACTGACATAATTTAGCCAATGACATTTCAATTGTAAACAAACAAACCGGCATTGGTAAAATGTTAAATTTTTTGCCGTGGCTGTTTATTTTTATAAATATTTTACTTTTATTTTGCTAGAAACACTATAATTAATTAGTAAAGTTATTAAAGTTACTTGAAGAATGCTTTCCCACGACAATAACTCCGTTCGTTCTTGCAGCATAGCACAGCGCACTTCATTACGATTATTTAAGACTCCGGAGTCTCTATTACATAAAATATCGTTCACAAAAGAATATTTTACAATTATTTCACACTACTATTAAATAAAAATCCAGTTAAATTATTTATTTATTACAATATCGCGTATTCAAATCCGAGAAATAATTTGCAAAATTATGAAATGTCAGAAATGTTGAACTGACGCAAAATAGCCACTAGGCCCACTTGTCATCCCCCCGCCCCGACCGTTGGTCTTAGTGTCTTTCAATTGCTTAAACACTTACACTATATTCGCATGATACCCCGCTTCTTTATTAGTTATTTATTCAATGGGTTCGATATATATTTTCCAAAGCATACTTAGTAATTTCATTGCTTTACATTTATATGGGGTTTCTACATGCTAACATAATAAATAGAAATTTGTCCAAAATTTACCAGGACTCATTTTACGTAGAAACCTTTAGGAAGAAATTTAATTAAATTTTCAACAAGAAATATCTTATTCGCCAAATATTTGTATTTTCTGTGTACATACAGCAAGAAGTGATCAATATTTGAAGGAGCGGTTGCAAGTTTACCAACAGATTTCACATTTAAGCCAATAATAACAATAACAACAACAGTATGTACCGCAGGACTAGTTCCTCCTAAGGTCCAAATTCAATTTACGAATTTATATGTATTTTGTGTGCAGCAGTAGTAGCAGCAGGAGAAGCAGATGCTATTTGACAACGTCCACAAAATACATTTTGTTTAGTAATTAGCAGCGCTTTAATAAGTGTACTACACGTACACCTACTAATTAAGTTGTTAGAAGGATTTTTGTGAAGGGATCCTGGGTCTGTTATTAACACCTGCATTCCCAGAATTTATATATAAAGTTAGAGAAAATAATGAATTTAAAGAGAAACGGATATAGACTGTGTAAAAC
The DNA here is from genome assembly GCA_963930735.1 of Dioctria linearis. Classification (NCBI taxonomy): domain Eukaryota; kingdom Metazoa; phylum Arthropoda; class Insecta; order Diptera; family Asilidae; genus Dioctria; species Dioctria linearis. Next base: position 90,205,090 of record OZ005740.1, on the reverse strand, counting down.
TGAGTATTCATGTGTAAGAAAAATGTGTTGAAAAATTTATGTGTCTTGAATAATATGCTTCCCATAGGTAAATTAATGATTTAATATAGGTATGTACGATATATAATTTTGTTAACCCTACAATATACACCTAGGTAAAAATTTACTTCTGCTGAGAAAACAATTGAACTTTGAAATAGACTTATTTTTCGCATCAAGTTCAAATTTCATAATAGCTTCGGCTACTTATATCATGTACATACATACAACGTTGAAAACAGAAAGATGTTTGTATTGATATCATGTCTACGTAGCCATATGTACTGGCATGTTGGAATATGTATACCAAAGATACAATGGTACCTACGTGTATTCAGGAACCTTATTATAGCAGCCGAGGCGTTATTCATACATGCATACATACCTCGACTGCATGAAAGAATAGGGAATTAAGAAATAAACAGAAATGATCTAGAATCCTCATAAATATTTTCTTGAGAATATTATTAGAGTTCAAGATGTTTTACTTGCTTTTATTTTCTAGTTCCCAATTTCTTTATATATAGCTAGTCTCATAGGTAGATAAATCCTATTTACCTACAACTCGGGGCTAGCGTGTACGTTCTGGTATGAAAATCATATCGGATTCCATATAGAGATTGCTAGTACTGTTACCTCATTTTGCATTTTGAGTTTTGAATAGTCAGGGGATTACCACCTAAAAAAAGCTCAGGATTTCTGTTTTCAAAAGTTCAGTGTTAGAAATAAAAATAGTGACGTTGAATTTTTCTAAATTTATTCAAATTATAATTCAATGTGGAATCTAACTTTATATTCAACCAAACAAAACTAGAGAGAGAGAGAGAAAGAGATTGCCAGGATTCCCATGGTAAATTAAACATAATACTCTTCTTTCCGTGTTATCTACCTTTTTTCCTACTTTATATCGCGTATTAAATCGCACGCCACACGTGTTTTCAAATACTTTTTTTTCTCAATAACAAGGAGGTTCATTTGTACCTATGGTATATCAAACAGGGGGTCAAAGTATTTGTGAGGATTCTAGGGTTAAGCTAAAGTAAAATATTAAAAGTATAGTAAAAATTAAGAGGTGCAGAGTAAACATTAATCATATACATTTCCTACCAGTAGTATCCTACCTAGTGCTGTTATTGACTCCATCACGTATTCGAAACGCCTACTCGCCGCCGTAAGAAACACTTAAAATTATGCTAAATATCGATAATATAAACATTCTTCTCTCATAAAAAGCACTGTGAAATTATTCCATTGATTCGGTTTTGTTAATAAATCACTGCAGAAGAATAAAATTCCATAAAAGGATCTGATTTGTATAATTGAATATGTGAACCCTACTAACGAATTTCATATTGGATAAAGTTTATTAAAAAACTATTCTATAATTATTACAATTCATAGTTACAGAACTTAACGGATGCAAAAATCACGGAAAAGGAAAAATTATTCGCCCATAAATGAAAATGGTGTTTGTACAATTAAAAAAAAAAAAATAAAAAATCAACAGTCATAGTACAATGCTACGCTTTGCCTAAACTCAACATGAAGAAGAAGACTATAAGAACGAATTACTGCGCAAGTGAATTTATGAGTTGTATGATAGCTCCAGTCGGCCCTGTTAGAACCGATCTTAAAACAAGGCGCAATCATTACTAGTAATGTTAAACGTGTAGGCTTCTAAGGTAATCGAAATAGAAAAAAAATATTTTTCATATCACCAAGTCTAAAAATATATAGACCACTGAAGTGACCACTGATCGATGCTATTTCGATTTTTGCATCTGCTTAAAAAGGTAACTGATCCAGTACTTTTGCATTCCATTGCACTTGCTTGGGCGCATACAATATTTTAAAAATTATAGGAACACAGTCAGTTCCCTTGAGTCGTCGCATCGGTACATTGTTCATGTAGAAAAGTTGTGCGCTAATACCTACATCCAATAAACGTGTTTTTCCTTAGATGATAGTGTTTTTAATAATTCTAAAAATATTTAAATAAATAAAGATAAATTGTTTGAATGCTCGGCGCATCCTACAAATGCTTGGTAAAATATCACTGCTCTCATCTGACCTTTGAGGGCGACTTAGTTAATCATAAATTCATACACAGGTTGGTATGGATGCTACATAATGGACGCACTTTAATATAGATGAGCGACCTAGCTAGCACAAAGTTGACGTGATCCACATTTCGTTATAGCTTGGCTGGCATAACTGTAGGAGTGTCAGAGTTAGGAGCGTGCAACACAACATTTTAATCCGAAAAACATTTATTGTGCATAATTTATTGATTCTCTTGTATATTTACCTCTTCATCGCTACTACTATAGCTATTGCTCTAACGAAATACCTAGTCTGATCCCTTGTAAATGCTCACTTCTACACAAACTGTAACCCAAGCACATTCCCATACACTTGAAGATAAATTCGGCTGTACCGAAAAATTTCGTGAATCTTTGACAAGCAGAATAGTGTCATGGCCCAATATATATGGAAGAAGATGCGATTCTAACAAGAACCAATTTTGCATTTTGGCAAAATAATCAGCGTTTGCTAAACAATTGTTTTGCATGGAATTGTTCTGCAGTTATCGGTTATTTTGATGATTAGCCGAAAACATAATTAATAATTTCCTGGCATGGCAACAAGAACCAATTTTGCATTTTGGCAAAATAATCAGCGTTTGCTAAACAATTGTTTTGCATGGAATTGTTCTGCAGTTATCGGTTATTTTGATGATTAGCCGAAAACATAATTAATAATTTCCTGGCATGGTAAGTGTTATTTAATGCGATTGTTTACTGTTAAGTGACTTAGGTGTTTCAACCGATAAATCAAATGGAAAGGAAGTTGTCTTTTGTATACATATCCACGTTATGTTCAGAATAAAGTTTGCCTTCAGAATATGGGTAATTATAAGACTAACTCGTCTGGTGTCGGGTGTTATTAGTTAAAGTACTGTCAAGTTTCCGTTCGGTTCGAAATGCTTGAATTATGAAGTAAGGTCAATTCGCTTTATTAAAGAATTGTTTAAAAGTAATTCGAGGGTTATGTATATAATGTGGAACAGTTTACCATCCTATGCTCTTCGCCCCCCCCCCTTATGTGCAGCAAACATTCACGCTTAATGCACACCGCCACCTCCTTGACTCAACCCAATAATGATCAATTCCATGATGTTTGTTATGGTGTTGACATGCGGTGATATTCAGATTTTTTAAAGTGCGGCCGATGAAAGGTGCTGGTGAAAGAATATCCCTTTAATGGGATACTTTGGCCTGAGATCAGTTTTCTTCATAAAATGCACGTATAAAGTTAGTTTGATCAATATATCCCTGGCTAAACATAAAACTGAAGACTATATAATTTTTTAAGATGAGTCAATATTTTGGTATGAAATCGACTTCCAAATGGGATACACAAGCAGATTTTTGATGAAGACTTAACTCGTCAATACATTCTATTACAATAGAAAATAAATTACCAAGAATAATCATAAATATTTGATTAAAAAATATGAAATAACTTATTATAAAACTTTATTGAGTAGCTCCTGATCAGAAGACTCCCAATCATCACCTGAACTTTTCATATAGCGAATATCAGCGGAGCAGATCGATCGCTCATTGGAGTAATCGAAGTAATTAATAATGATTCAATTACAGTTAGGTTGTTGTGTTTTTCGGAGAGATATTTTCTTCCTTACCAGCAGGAATTGTACCATTTTTCTTTTGTGTACAGCCTTATCAGAAGTGTCATTACGATTTTTGTCGAGCAATTCTAACACAGCTTGCGAAAAAAGGTTTTCATCTGTTCCAGGTCTTCAGTACTCGGCAGACGACTAGTCACTACTAGTGGGACAAATGGTAAAATTCCGCATTTTTTGAAACCACTAATGAGGTTAACAGAAACATTACTTGCATCCGATAACTTGTGATCCAATGTATACAAGAGCTTTGGAAATGGTGAAATCTGTGACTTTTTGTTTTTTTCTGATTTCCATTCATCCAAAAATTTTCGCCATATTTTTTCAGCGGGGCATAGAATGCGACGTCTAATGGCTGAGCAATATCGGTGAAATTTGGAGGAATGCAAACAAAAGCGCTATTATTAGCTTGCACCACATAATATGGGAACATAAGATGGCAATAGCATTCCTGTAGCTGATCCACAATACATAACCGATGTAGATGACTTTGAAAAGTCTCAAACTCAGTCTGCATATTTTAACCGCGTTTGAAAATTAATTTTTAACACCAGGATCATCTGCCAAATTTGTTCCGTCATAGTTAAATATACGCTTAGGAGGAACAGTTGATTAACCTATACTAGTGATCTCCTTCAAGGTTTCTTGGAGATGGCCAAAATAGGTGCACATTTCTTTCGGTGTTACCGGTGCCTTTGACCTAATAATATTTTGGAACATACGGTGTGATAGCTCATTTTTGTACCTCTGCAAAAATCATCAGGCTCTTTCGATGCTGGGCAAGTTGTGGTGGCCTAATTGCGGAACTCGCGGCTTTTATTTAGGTACAATTTGGCTAGCTGACGAATATACCTCGAATTTCAAGGTAATCCCCATTCGGCCATAACTAGCATTTGGTCGACGAAAGCTTTTTCCTTGCCAACTGTGAGTACTAAGGGACGACAAATTTTGCCTGTGTGCTTCCCGTTGAACTTATTAATAAACGTTCCTTTTGCTATTTTATGTTTATTGGCAGCCTTAATAATTGATAGTAATCCTATAATGTTATTAAAATAGTTAGTTCCCAAAAAAATAGAATAAAATATAACGAACCATTTTCAAATTGAATTATAGCTGATTTCAAATCTTCTTCAGAATACCCATATTTACGTGAACCGGCCTTTGGAATATACTTTCGAGCCGTTATGAAAGTTTTTTTTCTCTGTAATCTATAAATTACCAATAATAATGGGGTTTTTGACGACTTCCAAGAAATACTTTGACCACTTCCAACCGGTCAAAGAATCCCAAATTAACAGTCAAAGTGGTATACAATATTGTAAATTTATACAAAATAGGACCAAATAGAAAATTTTTACAACAAAAATCATAAAACTTAAGTTATGACTATAAGTTACTTAGCTGCACTATATATTTTTAGAATAATTTGGCCTCAAGGACTTGATTTTTATAAAATTTCCACTCAGTTTTTCAGCAACGAAAAACCTGTACAATTTGAAAAGCTGCTTTGTCTGTATTCACGATACAATTTAGCAATATAACGCAGTTGCACTTTAAAATTAATACGACATAATTTGCATCGTGATGTCTTGTTTTTTCAAAGGAAACGAGGTCTTTGAATTTTTATCTAAGCGCTACTCTGCGCTACTCTGAGCCACACAGATACCAAAGAATAAATAACTAAAAGAAGGGACGAGCGAAGATTACATGCAACGAAATGATTTATTTTCGTAAAGAATGGGCGGAGTTTTCCGATTTTAGGCTCATAAAATGCTCCCGCGTTTTATGGAAACAGGTTTTTCTGAAATTGCCCCAATTTTTTTCGCAGGAATTCTAAAGTTTGTTGGTGTAATCCCATGATATGTGAACAGCACGTTTTTCTGTTTACGTTTGTTTTGCTCGAAAGAGATTAAGTGGGGGAATCTCATGCTGGATTCGGGGAATTTTATTTGACAGAAAGTTTACATCTCCCTTTACTGCATTTTAGTGCGTTGTTCATTGCGAAATTTATCTTTTTCTTGCCAAATGGAGGTAGGGTTACACAATGTACATTATTATGAATAGTTTGAAAGTATTTTGAGGGATTGAATAAAATTTTGTCTTCCAGGTAATCCTACGTTCTCTCGATTTTTGTTTTTAACTTGTTGTCTCAGTTCCACTACAATAATGCTTAGCAAAGTTCTTTTCCCCCATTCATGCAAAAGACGAAAGAATATGAGACTACCTGTTTCGGTCTAAAAAAAACGAAAAATTTTATATTTTGTTCGTCTCTCTCTCTACTTATCCTTATATATACTTTGACGATACTCTACTCCACTCTGCATTGTGTATGCGGTATAAACCAGTAAAATAATTTTCAAAAATGCGTCAACAAACAGTCAAAGTTTTGTCCACTCAGTAAAAAAGCTAAAATTGGTCTAAGACCAATTCTTATGATACCCCAAATGAATGCCCGGATGAAATTTCGTATGGTCACCCATTTGAGCAATTCTGATTTTTGCAGTGGTTTTTCGCATATATTTCTAGAACGGTTCCTCGGACAGAAAAATGTTTATTTATTATATAGGACTTCACATTCTGAAGAAGTTTTTAGTACAATAGAAATGTTTAGGACTGATCGTTTGCACAGTATCCGTAAAATACCTAATTTTTTATATGGCAACACCAGCTATCAGCTCTCTAAGTACACGCGTTCTCGAGTTACCGCGCAAACGGACTGACGGACGGACGAACCGACGGACGGACAGACGACGTGCAAAAATCAAAATATGTTTTAGTTTTATGCGTGGGTGTCCAATCCATTTTTTCTCTACTAGCATTATTACTGTGCTTTACAAACGGAATGACAAACTTAGTATACCCTTTAGATTTCATCTAGGGTATAAAAAATAGCCAAGAGTTTTTTAATGTGATTGTTGAGAAATCGTAAAAATCACATGATACGCAAACAATGAAATTCAGCCGATTTATTTTGTGTCATGGCGGCAACTGAGTGAAACGTGTATTTTCGCTCTCTGTTCCGATAAAACTTGTCTAAGCATCGGCATTGTTCCGTCCTCTTGTTTTCATTGTGACCAACAATAATTTAAATTGGCATTGGAAAAATATTAATTTTTCGATCATCCAAATAAATGAATAAGAATAATCTTGATAGGTCTAACGGAAGCATCAATACAACCGGCCAGGGGACACCAGTGAACACAGTAGTGACGGGAAGTGCCGCTGGATCTCTTCATCAACACCGTACCAAGCAAAAGGTTATTAAAACGAAAAAAGGTGCCGCTGGACCTCAAGACATTGCCAAGGAAAGTATCAAAAATACCCATGTAGCTCAGAGTGCGAATAAGAGTAGATCGAACTCTATCTGCTCTACCGACTCTTTTGAACTGCTGGAAAGAAAGCTTGTAAAATCTTTATCACAAATAAATAATGAGAGATTCGACGAGCTCGAGGATCGCTGTACTAGGCGAATTGATCAATATCTGTCTCATTTCGATATTGAAATTGTTAGAGTTCAAGGTTTGTTTCAAAAATTTACAGAGCGATGTCGGTGAAATGCAATGTCTAGTTAATGATCTCCGCCGGGAGCAGCGCCCTAATGTTGCTGTCATAACTGGGGTACCCTGCTCTTCATCGACTACTCCACAGCAAGTACTTACGGGCATCACGTCTGCTCTAGGACATAGTCTGTCGGCACAAACCTCAATTTTTCGGCCTAAACAAAATCAGAGCAGTGGAATTCCAGAGGTCGACCTCTTATAGTTAAGTTTACATCTGCTAACGAACAGAGAAATTTTCTACATAAATTTCGAAATTTTGGTCCGCTTAAATTGACCCAGATTAATTTTGGATTCTCCTCTGAAATTACGGTCAATGCTTTTGAAAGTCTTACGCCCTCTAATCACAAGATACTTCGTGGCGCGCTGAGGTTGCGAGGCCAAAAATTTGTACATTCAGTCTACGATCGACAAGGAATTATTTACATGCGACAAACTATCGATAATCCAGCGGAGAAAATCAGTTTGATGTCTGACTTCAATAATTTTGTTCCTGATCCTGGTGCGATTACGGAAGTTGCTGGTTTAGATTGCTCGGTATCTGATCCTGAGGCTGTTACGGAAGTGGTTTGAACTTGACATGAAGCTTATTATTCGGAGGAAGATTTGTAATTTTTTGTTTTGAGTTTCGTTTTCTTATTATCTTTATATATTGTTGCTTTGTTTAGTTATTGCCTACTAAGTTCATATGTTGTGACCCAATATACGGAAGATTCTTCCAACAGCCAAAGGCACATCTGGTAAAATAATCAGCGATTGCTAAACAATTACCTCGCACGGAATTGTTGTGCAACCGTAGAATGTTTTGCTGATTAGCCCAACAGCTGGTGGCGATGAGCGCTTAGTGGAGCAATCGACGATTACAATAATAATTAACCTCGTATGGTAATTATTATGTAAGACGATTGTTTACTACTAAGAAACTCAGGTGCTGCAACCGGTAGAGCAAGCGAGAAGGTTGGGCTGTTTGTTTACATCCGCGTTGTGAGAAAAGAAAGCTTACTTCCGAATATTGGGGCATAAAAGACCAATGACTGGTCTGGCGAGTGTCTTTTAACGATCAGACAAGTTCTAGCTGTTTTTTTGGGCGCATCAAGTTTCGTGTGTCGGTTCAGATTACCTAAGCGGCAGGTAGTCTACTTAACGTAAGATAGGGAAAGTCGCGGTGTTCTACAAATAAATTATATAAATAAAGAAGTGTTCTAGTATAATTCGAGAAGTGTCTTTTAATTAATTCGACAAATTCTTTGGTTGATTGCTAGTGGGACACGACAATTTTGTGAGTTTTTGTTTAAATTGGGTACAGGTAATGTGAAAGTATTTAATTGCATATTTTATTTTTGGTGTTTTTTTTTTTTTTGGTTTCTAGGCACAGAAAAGAAAAAAAATTTATTGGCGGCTTTGATTTTCATGTGATCGATTTTCATTTTTTTTTAGTTAAGCTGTGGACACATTTATGTTTACTTGTTGAATTCATAAATAATAATTAGATAATATTTTCAGTGCAGTGTAATTAATTCTCCTTTTCGTGGGGGTGTTAATCCTAGCCGCGGGTATACCGGGTAAGGTAGTCACACCAACACACATACTAGGAGCGAAGCTATATTAGCTACCCCAGCACATACACAAGGAGCCAAGCTATATTAGCTACTCCAGCACACACTAGGAGCAAAGCTATATTAGCTAATTCAATCATCGGTTATACATACACGTACATACAACAAACGAGCCTTGCCCTGAACTATCTTCAAGTAAGGTGCTCAGAGGAGAGTACTCGTTACATGGTAAAGTTAAACAAAAATTCAAATGTTTTGCGGTTCGGTCTGGTTTGGTCTGCGAGAAGTGACATTGAAGTGCAAGGGGACAGTAGATTAGGAAATCTTCTGATTCATTAGTGTAGATGTCAGTAGGGAGAAGCAGCGTCCTGACGAGAGAGGAACTTTTGCGATTTCGAGAGCAGGAGGAAAAATTGGAAAATATATCACAAGAGTTGAAAGAGTGCTAAGATAAATTAAAAGGGTATGAACAAGACTGGCAGTATAACAGAGAACGCCTAACAACTGAACTTAAGAAGCGATTGCCAAGTGAGGAATTAGAAGCTGTACTTGAAAAACTAAATACTTGCACCCGGACAAGTACTAAGGGGGAGGCACTTGATTTATTGGTTACAGCTACTTTCGACATTATCCACAAAGGAGAAAATGCGTTGGAACAAGTAGTAGAAGAAGGCCAAAAAGAAAACCAGGCTCTAATAAACAAAGTAAAAGTTCTGAAACAGCAGTTGCTAGAGGCAGAGAGCTTAACAGAGGAATTACAGAAGGAAATAGGACTTGATCCAAATACACAGGAAAAGGAAAAAGACGCAGAGTCACAGAAAAGTGTTGGACGAAGAAGGTTGTTGTTCTGGGAGGCAAAAAAAGTGGAAGTGTTAAAACAGCTAAAAGCCAGTGTTCAACACCCAAGTCAGTTGCAGATCAAAGGCCGAATAAGGACATAGAGAGTCGTATAGACAAATCAACATCACACGAACAACAAAATAACATGGTTGATGCAAATGACAAAATCATGGATATGGTGTCCAAATATATCCCAATGTTTTCAGGGGAAGGTAGTGCACCGCTTCCTAAACTGCTGCCAAGACCTTCACGATCGTCCTAAAGCCGAAGAACAAGATATCTTCATGAAATGTGTAAGATATCGGTGAAGGACGATGCATACTATCTGGTAAGTTCAGAGGAGCCAAAAGATTTTGCGGCATTGCAGCAGACCATTAAAACTGCTTATATGCCTAAAAAGTCCCACAGCGAATTGAGAAAGGAAATAATAGCGTGCAGACAAAACCCGGAGACGACATTAGGGAATATGCGGAGAGATTGAAGAATTTGTTGAATTAAATTAAAATGGCAGTTTCAGCTAAATATCCACGTAAGGACGGGGGTCTGATTTCGGAGTTGGAGGCTGATGCAGTAGCCACATTCAAAGCTGGCGTGATGAGCCGGACTACGCAAGTATAGCTAACAGGCCGAAAATTCCAATCTTTTGACGAGGCACGTGAGGAGGCAGATTACTCCGAGAGAGACGCCAGACGACTACAGGTGAGAGAACCAGGAATGCTTAACTATAACGGGGAAGGCATTAGAAGAAGTCCACCGAACAGTTGGAGTACGGATAGAGTTGGCAAAGACGAGCACAAACGGACAGCAACCCCACAAAGACAAGGGACAGCTTCGTCAGGGAACCCCTCTGCCCAGCTAAAGCAACCCAGAAATATCAAGAGGTTCCAGTGCGGGAGGCAGGTACATATTGCGAAGGAATGTACAGAGAGAAGGCCGTCCCCTTATTGTATGAGATGTCGGATATATGAACACGAAGCGACAGATTGTGGGTAACAACAGGTAAGGTTTATGGATACACATGTTAACAGCCCGAAGGTAAGTCAGCCAGTGGCTGTAGTTCTCTATTGCCAATTTTGTAAAACATCTGATCATTCATTATACAGAGATTTTTTGTGAAAAAATACATTGCCGATCAGGGAAAAGGGGATCGGCAGCTGGGGACTTTTACCGCAGGTGCCTTCAACGAACAAAAGTAGAGACAACGAAAGTCCCACAGGAAGTAGCCAGTGAAATAGAGCTAAGTTTATTTCACAATTGTATAATTACTGTAGAATCCGATATAGGCATAAAGGGTAAATTGGTGTTATCGGTCGACACAGGGGCAACGTGCAATGTGATTAAGGTAAATCGTATCAAAGGAACTACGCCTATACAAACGTTACGAAAAATCAAAATAGGAGGGTTGTTTGGGGCACAAAGAAGCTCAATTGGAACATGTACAGCCAAGCTACGAGTGGGTGAAGTTGAACAGACTTGTGAATATATGACATATATGCCATATATGACACGGACTCAATCGGAGTTGATGGAATACTGGGTATTGAATTTCTCAGAGATAGAGCTGTCATTGATTGTATAAATAACAGATTGTCAATACGAGCTATAAAAAAGAGCAAGGACCGAGAACCGCTCTTTGGTTCCATCACAATGAGAGAAGAAGTGGAAGTCATACGGCTAAAATTGTGTACACAAGGAAGCTCAGGTAAACTTAATTGCGTGAAGTGCATAACCCAAGTGATATTAAGATTCGGCGTAAAGATAGAATAACAGCATGAAAAGATGTTGTCGCTAAAACAAGTGAAGTGTCAAATAGCATACAAAGGTAATTGACTGAGGTAAGTAATAATAAAGGAAGAGAAATACCCGAACTAGAGAACCCGCAAACGAAATCACAGAAGGAAGATGTAATGGATACAAAACAGACACTAGCAGAGTCAGTCGAAGAGGGACAAGAGGAGGAAAATACCTTGACCGCAGCTTTTAGCACAAGAGCGGCTCAAGCTCAGGAAAACAATTCTCCGCTTTCAGAAACCTTGGTGAGGTTTCCAGATTGTATGTGGGAAAAGAAGCTAGCTCGTAATAAAGAGAAAGCATCAATATGTCCTCGCACGGATATCTGGCTCGAAACATTCCAAACCACGGCCTATGCAGAAGTCTTAAGCATCAAAGATAGCCAACATCTAAAACGGGATAAGATAGCTTCACCTCCGAGAGACGGGGAGCTCAAGGGATCCATAATACGAATGGAGCCGAAGACGGAGCAGCTGATAAGCATACAAGTTACAAGCGAGGATGAGATGGTGGGTATGGCAGAAGAAATATGTCCCGGATCGTACTGTAGTAATACCCTAATCAGGCCTATGAGTCGACAGGCATTTGTTGGAATCGTCAACGCTAGAACTCAGGCAGTTGAAATAAAGAATTTCAGACCTAAGCTGAAGAACCTAAGTCAGTACTCTGTGCAGCCTATAGGAGAAGATCGACTGAAGTACAATCTCAGTCAGCAATGACTTAAATGAATGAAACAATCACTAATACTCGGAGAAGACCTAAATTCAGAGGAAAAAGAGTCCGTAACTCAAATTTTTCACGAATATAGTGATATTTTTCTTTTGCCAGGAGACAAATTGACCTACACTTCGACGAAAACCTTCAAATTACCTTTAATCGCTAATCCAGGGCCCATTCATAGGAAGCAGTACCGCATGCCGGAAGCCCACAGAGGAGAATGTAAGAAGCAACTTGAAAAACTGTTAGAGGAGGATATCATAGAGTCTAGTGATAGTCCGTTTAACTTTCAAGTCCTTCTGATTCCCAAGAAGGGAACTGACGAATCTGGTAACCGCAAGTATAGGTTGTGCGTAGATTTCCGGGAACTAAACAAGGTTTGCATCCCATTTTCGTAAACACTTCCGCGAATTGATGACAATTTGGATCGGCTGGGTCATTCCAGGTACTTTTCCACGTTAGATTTAGCTAACGGGTATTATCAAGTATTAATTGATCCAGAAGATAGAGAAAAAACAGCTTTTAGCACTAATTTCAATCATTTTCAGTATAAACGATTGCCGTTTGGGCTAAAAACTGCTCCTCCATTTTTTCAGTCGCTCCTAAATGGAATATTAACAGGGTTACAGGGAATAAAATGTTCCGTGTATCTAGACGATGTCGTTATATTTGCAAAAAATTTAGGTGAACACAACAATAAGTTGAGGCAAGTATTTCAACGTTTTCGGGGTCATAATTTAAAGCTGCAACCCTCTAAATGCCAGTTTCTGAAAAAAGAAGTGGTGTATCTGGGCCATGTATGCTCGGAACAAGCAGTAAATCCAGATCAACGTTTGGTGGAAGTTGTACAGAGCTCTCCGCGACCAAAGACAGTGAGACAGGTTCAATCTTTCCTAGGGTTAGCTAATTTTCACCGGATATTCGTTCCTAGCTTCTCGGAAATCATGGCTCCAATTAATAATTTATTGAGAAAAAGAATGAAGTATAATTGGGAACCCAAATGTGATGAGTCATTCGCCCTGAATAAAAAGGCTCTCACTACACCCCCGTTTCTAGTCTATCCGGACTTTACGAAAGAATTTAAGTTAATTACGGATGCCAGTGGGGAATCTTTAGGAGCTGTGTTAGAACAGGAAGGTAAACCCGTTAGCTACGCCAGTCGCACGCTAAATCAAGCGGAAAGAAATTACTCGACTACAGAACGCGAAATGTTGGCTATAGTGTGGGCTGTGCGCAATTACAAATGCTATCTCTTGGGTAGATATTTCAAAATTAAAACGGACCACCAGTCACTCAGAGGTGAATTCAAGGTAAGAGATACAACATCACGCATGGTAATGTTCCATCATAAATTGTCGGAATACCATTTTGAAATTGTTTACCAAAAAGGAAAGGAGAATGGCAATGCGGTCGCCCTCAGCAGAATAGCCCAAGATAAAGCGAAAATAGAAACTGATGGAAGTAAAGAATACCCTTCTTTAGCAGTCACTCGTTTACAAGCTAAGAAAAAAAAATTGATGCAAGGGCGGATCTGCCAGAGTCTGAGGAGGACTGGGAGGACGTTGATGAAACTTCGATTACGTCGAGAGGATTGTAAGTACTCGGACACCACTATACGTTACTGATCCCGAAGAGATAAAGGTAATATTAAAAGATTATCATGACTCCCGATTCGGGGGGCATTTCGGAAGGAATAAGACCTTAGAAAGGATAAAACGCTTCTACCGGTGGAAGGGGATGAAGGCTGATATTGCCACCTACATCAGGCAGTGCTCGAAATGTCAGAAGAATAAACAATGTAAGGCTACTAAAATACCACTAGTCGTAGCGGAAGTCTCCGAAAAGCCGTTCGATAAGATCTACGTAGACTTGATAGGACCATTGCCTCTAAGCCACTCTGGTAACAAATACATTTTGTCTCATGATGGATGACTTATCTAGGTTTGTTGATTTCGTAGCGATACCTGATCAGGAATCGAATACGGTAGCAGGGGCGTTATTTGAGCAAATACTTAGCCGATATACGGTGCCGAAGCAATTAGTGACTGATCAAGGAGCCAACTTTACTGGGGACGTCATAAAATCTCTGTGCAAAATACTAAGGATAAAAAAGTTGCAGACTACTGCATATCACCCGCAATCAAATACGGTGGAGCGACAGCATTCCACCTTATCCAATTATTTAAGGAGCTTCGTTGACGAGGACCCGAGAAATTGGGATGGATTTCTACGCACAGCAGCACATGGGTACAATAACACTGTGCATTCGGGGACCAAACTTACGCCAATGCAAACTCTGTTTGGGTTCATTTCAGAAGTTCCGAGCAGCCTACAATGCAAACCTGAACCAATATACAGCGCTGATAGATATCACGCAGTATTACGGTTCAAATTGCAGAAAGCGTTCAAGTTGGCAAAAGAAAATTTGCTCAGAGGTAAGTTTGTAGCCAAGACAGATTATGATAAATCTGAAAGGGCTGTGGTAATTCATGTCGGCGAAAAGGTATTGCAGCTCGGACGGGAAGGTTGTCGTCTATTTTTAAGGGGCCCTATGAAGTAATATATGTTCACAGTCCTGAAAACGTAACCATACTTCAAGGGAACAGACTCAAGCGGGTACATACAAACCGTTTGAGGAAGTTCGAAGAATAATGCGTCCATATCAATATTGTAATAATAACTCACCTCTTTTCATATTGCAGACAGTCTAAAATTCAAAATACCGTTCAGCAAGGGAAGGTCAGGGCTTGAGGACCGATAGTAAGGAACCTGTTCTACAAGGTTGAGGAATCTAAGAGACGGAACGAGGGAGGAGGAGCCATAATAAAAACAATACGGGAATTAGAATATAGAAATAAAGGTATTATTGTTTGTTCATAGTATATGAAAGAATTGATTAAAGATATTTGTCCTAGTAAGTAGTTTAAGGCAATACAGAAGTTGAGAAGAAAATAAGTCTTTAAAAAAAAAATTTAAGTATGTTAACTAACAAAATAGGATTAATCGTAGCAACCCTACTGACATCAATATTAATTATATACGCGGAGTATTCAGGCTACAGCATTCGGCCAGTCGCATTATCTGGAGTGCGGTGTGAAAACCTGGGGAAGCCAACTTCTACACAAAGCACTGGACCATACTATCAAAGCTGCAGGTACCGGCCTTCTCGGAGGAATTGAATCTCGCAGATTATTGTAGCAGAGTGGTTGAACAGCTCTGCACGAACATCCATACGCACTTCAAAACTACATACAAGATAGCTGTTAAAGAGATTAAACGTTGGACATCAAGGATCGAGCGTCGAAATGAAGAATTGTCGCATCACACCCATTCAGAACCATCGCAGCGAGTAAGGCGATCATTTTTCGATGGAATAGGCTCACTATCGAAAACTCTTTTTGGAACGATGGACCATACAGACTCCGAGAACATCTACGCGGAACTGGATGAGCTGAACAGAAAGGAGAATCGTACCTTCACGTTACTCCAAGAACAGGCTACGGTTATTAAATCCACCTTCGAACTTAGCAACGCATCACGGGTCAGAGTTGCAGCAGAGCGCGAAGAACTGAGACAAAAGATGACAGCCATTATTACTGCACAAAATAATCAAGGGGGGGGGGGGGGGGGAATAGCATTGCTGCAGCAAAGGGTGGAGTTAAATGAGATGCTGACACTATTGACTCTACAGTTACGGGAGACAAGCGAGGTACAAGAAACGTATGCAAGAATTCTAGTCTAATTGAGCGTGGGAAAGCTACGCCCATTAATAATCCACGCTCGAGAGATATTGTAAGAAACGCTACACGACAATTTGATTTGGCTGAAGAATTCCTGAATTTTCAATTACTCGCTCAGATAGCCAAGGTGACATCAATTCAGAGGCGACAGAATATTCTAGTTCGAATTGATATTCCCCAGCCACAAAGAATAGCCTTTGATATTTATAAGGTATATACAATTCCTACAGCAGTAAATGATGAAGATTATCGTATTTCTGAACTGGGTTCTGAGTTTGTGGCAGCTAATAACCACGGACGTCAGTACATCCTGTTAGACGAGAAACAATTTGGAAACTCCAAGCGGTTGACAACCCTCGAGGATAATTCACGCCTTCTATGTCCACAATTAGGACCAACTGTTACAACCATTGGAGACAGCTGTGTTCTGAATCTTTTCCGCAGCTTCAACATCAACGCCAAAGCTTGCAAAGAATGAGCTATTCCGAAATGGAACAGCCTAGTCCTGATGATGACCAGAAATCATTGGTTGTTCATGATGTCTGGAACCACCAAATTGGAAGTAAATTCTCGTGATTCTCCTACATTCATCGGCGAGTTATCACAGGGGTATTAGCGCTAGAGGAGCACTGCCATCTACAAATGGGGGATCCTCTAATTACATCTGATGACGACGCCCGGCGTAACATAAATCTGTGGCAGCCAACCCATTCAGAACTACCATCTTGGGACAGCTTCAAGGCGGAACAAGTATCTCGGAAGGCAAAAGTGACAATCGGGAACCAGCAACAGGAACAGCTTCTGGCATGCAGATGACTTCAACCAGGCCTGGAGGGACCATGAAAAAGAAATTCAAAAGATGCAGGGCACTGTCAAAGAAGAGGAAATCTACAGGCAGCAACATTATCCTCATGTTATGTGCATGGCCGCTACATCGGTAACGGGTTTAATAAGTATCGCCAGCCTAGCACTAGCAGTAGGGGTACTGATCTACTTTAAATGCTGGAAGAGGAAGCAAGTAGCTGCACGACCCATGCAATTGTCGATAATACCTCTCACCCGGAGACAAATCAAAATAGTCCAGACCCCGAAGAAAACAGTTCAGACCCCGAAGGAAAAACAACCCAGCGAAGATTCGGAGGATAGTGCCAGCAGCAGCCTCCATGCCGACTGTAAACTTAGCCCCGATCGTAGGGAAACAGCTGGTGCAGCTGGAATAACTAAGTTAACCACTGTAGGATTAATTCTCGTATTATGTATGTATAATTAATGTGTATTTCGTTTTGATAACAAGTCAAAGTAGAGCTTACTACTACTTTTTTTTCTTCTCAACGTAGTATTATGCAGTTAGCATTTTCTTAAGTTAATGGTATTTATGTACATGAATAAAATAAAATTTGTAAATTAAAACTATAAATAAATTGGTAAAGCTTGTTAGTGAATAGGAGGGAAAAGGTATAAGAAAATGTTAGGCAGAAAAGAAGGAAATGTAATAGGTATAAGAAAGAAATTTAAAAAGATAATTAAAGGTAAGAATATAAGAAAGAAATTAAACGTGAAAAGAAAAAGATAAGAAAAATTATGTAAATGTGAATGAAAAGTTGTGAAATGACGTAAAATGAAAAACGTAAGAAAAGGAAAATAAAAAGATTTAGATAATAAGTATGAAATGAAAAATGTAAAGGAATCTGAACTGAACCACGGCTTAAGATATGTTCACTTTTTACTTAAGACTGTTGCACTCTCCCGACCTAGTTCCCTGCGGAAACTAATTTTTCCAAGGGGGAGGGATGTTGTGGCCCAATATACGGAAGATCGTTCCAACAGCCAAAGGCACATCTGGTATAATAATCAGCGATTGCTAAACAATTACCTCGCACGGTGTTGTTCTGCAACCGTAGAATGTTTTGCTGATTAGCCCAACAGCTGGTGGCGATGAGCGCTTAGTGGAGCAATCGACGATTACAATAATAATTAACCTCGTATGGTAATTATTATGTAAGACGATTGTTTACTACTAAGAAACTCAGGTGCTGCAATCGGTAGAGCAAACGACAAGGTTGGGTTGTTTGTTTACATCCGCGCTGTGAGAAAAGAAAGCTTACTTCCGAACATTGGGGCATAAAGGGCCAATGACTGGTCTGGCGAGTGCCTTTTAACGATCAGTCAAGTTCTAGCTGCTTTTTAGGTGGGCTCCTCTTGGATTCATCAACTTTGGCTCAGGGTATTGGGTAAGCGCTCGATATGAGCTTTTCTGGCTTGAACAGGGTAGGAACACTGTTAAACATTTTTCCTCAGCAGAAGAATGGGCTTAACTTTTGCTATTTGAATGCTCGAAGCCTTAGGAACAAGATTGATGACTTCAAGATAATCTTTAACGATACAAAATTACACGCCATATGTGTCAGTGAGAGTTGGCTAAACAATAATGCCTTACCAGCCTCAGTCAGTTTACCCGGTTTTAGGTTGTATCGTCAAGACAGGGTTGCTATTTATATCAGAGATTTCCTCAGTTCCAAGGTAGTTAAATCTTCCCGCATTAAAGGTATTGATTTTATCTGTGTCGACATCTCAAACGGCGCAACTAAATGTTTGATTGTATGCGTGTACTGACCTCCGAATCACTTCTCTGCAGCCATTGGCGCAGGTTTCGAAAATGCATATCCGATCTGTCGCATCGGTATGAGGGCATCATCGTCTGTGCAGATTTTATTGTTAATTTGAATGCGCAGACTCCTACCAGAGGCATATTTCTAGATTTGCTGCTGTCGCTGGACTTAAGCGTTATAAATAACTTACCCACTTACTTTAATGCTAGGTATCCTTCACTCTTGGATCTCCTTTTGACTATAAACACCGAAAGAGTTTTATTTTATAATCAACTTCGTCCACCCAGCATTCTAGATCACGATATTTTGTTCATTTGCTACAATTTTGAAGTGGAAAATTGCCGTTCTTTTCAAACGTTGACATTTCGTGACTTTAGAAATATAGACTTGCAGCAACTTCTTCTTAGGACAAATTCCATCCCTTGGAGCAACATTTATCATCTTCAATGCGTGGATGATAAGCTCTTTATGTTTGAAAGTCATATTCGCGATATACTAAATGAGTTTGCTCCATTAAGAACTCGCGCTGTTCGTTCGGATAATATTCCCTGGTTCTCGCCTGAGATCAAGCGCTTGATTGCCGAGCGCGAGTTTCTATATCGTAGGTTCGTTGTCAGTAAGAAAGTCATACACCTCACTGCTGACAAAAGAATTCGAAATCTGGTCAACTCCAAGATTAAATTTGCCAAGCGCAAATATTACGCTAAGAACTCCGTGTTCATAATCCACCGAAAAAGCTTTGGAATAATCTAAAAGAATACAGTGTACATAAGCAGAACTGCTCCAATCACATTGATCTGGATCCCAATCTCCTGAATGCACATTTTGGCTTTGTGAGCTCCTTGAACAGCTCTTCTTCCATAGGAACTGATGGTTACACTCTTGATGGATTTAGTTTCTATACTGTTGGTCCAGAGGAGAAGACACTTTATGGTATAAAATCTGAGGCCAGAGGATTAGACGATATACCTCCAAAATTTTTAAAGATTCTTTTACCATCAATTTTGTATATCATAACACACATCTTTAACACCTGCCTGACCACGTCCGTATTTCCACGTGCCTGGAAACATGCTGTAGTATCACCTGTTGCAAAATCCTCCTCTCCCAGTACTCCTTCAGATTTTCGGCCTATTTGTATACTGTGCTAACTCTCTAAGGCACTAGAAAGGCTAATGTGTGGTCAATTAGAACAATACTTCATAAGCCATTCGCTTCTCACGCAATGGCAATCCGGATATAGGAAAAACCACAGTTGTGAGACCACTCTCTTAAGGATTACAACGGACCTCCGGCTGGCACTTGATAGACACGAAATTTGCTACTTGCCTCTGTTGGAGTTTTCGAAGGCTTTCGATAGCCTTAAGCATAAACTACTTTTGGATAAACTCTTTGATAGATTCAAATTCAGTAGGGTTGCCACTAAATTCATCTACAGTTTCCTATCGGAACGCATGCAGCACTCTTATTTTCTGCATTTGTCAATGACTTGCCGGAAGTTATCCAGGGCTCGAGCATTCAGATGTATGCAGACGACGTAGAATTGTATATATCTAGGCCTGTCGGTCTCGTTGAGGACTGCGCTTTTAGACTAAATGACGACTTATACTGCGTTTACCATTGGGCTATAAATAACCATCTTGACTTAAATGCGACCAAATCAAATTACATAATTGTTGCACGAACTGGAATCGATATATCTGACCTTCCAACTATCGCTATCAACAATAACCCTCTGGTTCGAGTATATAAAACTAAAAATTTGGGAATTATACTTAACAGTGGGATGTCTTGTTGCGATCACACAAACGCTGTCTTACAAAATTTTATGGTACGCTTAGAAGGCTTTAGGTATTTGCTGCACTCCTCCCGATCTCGACTAGGCTTAGTCTAATAAAAGCCCTCATCCTACCATTTTTCATGTTCGGTAACCTTATATACCCTTCCATGGATTCCTATTGTTCCAACAAAATTAATGTGGCATTCAATGCCTGTACAAGGTTTACGGTTTGAGACGGTATGATCATATCACTCCGTATCGCTGTTTATTACTAGGTTGTCCCCTAGAGCTTTATCTTAGCTATACATCAATATGCTTCCTTCATAAATTAATTCGGATTAAGGAGCCTACCTACTTAACACATTTCACTTGTTCCTTGCACTCAACAAGACGTCTTGACTTACTAATTCCACGATTCACTAGTCTAATTGGCGAACTTTCCTTCTTTGTTCAAGCCTTTCGTCTATGGAATTCATTGCCCGCTGATTTACATCGTGTGAGCTCGGTTGGCGTGTTCAGGAGGCGTTTATTCTTCGTAGGTACGCGTGCGCTCACTAGACTTTTTTTATCCCTTCTGTTTTCTTTTTTTTAATTTTTATGTAGGCTCTTCAGAATTTTGCTTCTTATCATTATTACTGTTTTTTTTTCTTTTTGTTTTATTTACTGGTAGCTATGTTTTCTTATTTATTCTGTTTCATTTTATAGTTATTATTTATTTATTTAATTTTTAGTTTATTAATTAATATGTAGTTGTATTTATTTGCCAAATTTTGTAATTTGTTATTATTGTAGAAACTGAAAAGATCCTTTTTCAACGTCGTGTTGTACTCTGCCATAATAAAGTATTGTATTGTATTGTATTGTATTGATTTCGAAACCTTTTATTTTGTCATTCAAAAATTGGAACACCTAAGCTATTTCCGCAAGAAAATGGATTTCCACTTCAGTTGAGAACATAGCCTTTATTGAAGGTTTTAATGAGAAGAGTTTTTTTTTTCGCCAGAAAAGTCGAATAAGACTTTTGGAGGCGAAATGACAAGATAATATTTGGTCACAATGAAAGAATACAATTCACTAATATAATCAGAAGCACGAATAATTCACCGTTTTTTTTTATTAGATACGCTAGAGAGCATCTTCGAAATTTTTATTTTAATACACTCCAAAGGAGATGGACCAATAGAATGGTCCCAGTGCTCTGATAATAGTAATGTGGACTTTGGGACGAAGACGAGGACAATAATAAATATTATCGCAACATGAGACTAAAACATTCTTTATGGGACAAATAAATTTCCTGCATAAAGGAAGAGCCGTTTAGACAAAACAACAGAATTTCATTTAATTACTTTCTTGAGTTTTAGTTTAAGTTTTGCACAGAAATTGCTGTAACAAATCTGAAACTCAATTTAAAAGAAATGAAAGGGAGCAAATAAAAACAACACTAACATTCTGCTAGCTGCAAGGCACAAGAATTAGTGTTGAATAAATTACAACATGAAATTTCAAATATGATTTACGATTTCCATTTCTTTGCCAGAGGAACTGAGCTAATTTGAATTTTTCATAAAAGGAAAAGGGACTGCTTAAACAAAAGCGGCTATACGCTAAATATGTGTAGGCCTACAAGTGGGTCTCCAGATTTCTGCGTCAAACTGTGTGATTGATGTGATATAATGTATTAAGGGAAATCTTCTAGTTCAGTTCGCTCGTATTGACTGCAAATGTTGCAATATTGTCGAAAATTTCATTTATTTAGAACAAATAAAAATCTGTGCTTGTTGACATGAATGGTGACAAATTGCGCTAAAGATCGCGTTTAAACTTCCATTTAAATTTAAATTGGGTGATAATTTATGTAGAAGAGTTCTTTTATATTCTTATATCTTCATGCAACTGGTACTGCATATAAGAAAAAGATAAATAAAATTATTGCGGACGTGATATAAATTGCAATATGCAAAATGAACACTTTTGTAAAATTAATGTGCTATGTGATAGCTATGTCGTTAAAAACATTTTAAATTATAACCAAATTATTTTCTACATTTTGTGAGTAGATAAGGGGTTCACAATACCGCAGTGATTAGCCAACAAGCGAAAAATTATTGGTTAAAAACTCCGATTAGATGTGCTAGGCTTACATAAATTTTGTCTAGGCTCTGGGCTCACCTAGCTTACCTAGCTTATCAAGTTGATCATGGCAGTACTTCATTGTGTGAACTGTCAAGCCAAATATGAAGTTCGTCTTCATCCTTCCCCGAATGCCACAATCGCACTTAAGTAATTGTGGACAAAATTGGAGAGAATTTGAGGAGTGTGAAAATGCACAGTATCCAGTAGTAAATACAACTCTCGAAACTTCTAAAATCTCCAAGGGTTGAGGTACTGTACGGAGGTATGGCATACGCAAAAATCTAATATTCTCTTAAAGGATTGATGGCTTACAGCTGAACCTAAGCATTACATTTAAAAGGGTCATTCCGTGTAACTGGTTCAAACATTCGTTGTTTTTTTCATAAATTGCTTCCAAATATAGTGTAGAATATAGGGGTAAAGTGAGCTAAAGCCGATATTCAGAAGTCAGTCGGAAGTTACAGTGTTTAACAGGCCAGGTATTTGGAGCGCACGCTCGAGCACTTGGTGAACCCCTACTCTTGCGCTTCGGTTAATATTTTAGCCTTGACTTAGCACCCAAAACGTTCGAATTTTATTTGTGATAACCATATTTGAAACTTCAAACGCGTTTTTCTCAAAACTGTATTTTTCAAACACAATTCACTTTCAGACTTATTACTAGTTGTAATTCAATAAATTCAGTAAAAACTTAATACATAATGAAAAACTTCATGAAAAAAAAAACAATTCATAAAATGGCAGTGTAGCTGCGGTCCGTGCTCCGTTTGCCTTTTCCTTACTCCTGTAACGAAGAAAAGAAACTGTAGTCTGCTCTCAAATATTAATATGTTTTATTCGAACTGCTACGTGAGGGCAATTGAGTAGTTTTTGCTCGAACTGCTCCGTGAGGGCAGTCGAGTTGTAATAATGGAATGTATTGTTTCACGAATATAGCAACTTGCATTGCTGCTATAAGTGATGTTGAGAAAATGTAACCAAATATTCTGCTTTAGTGTGTAGTTTTTGGTGTGCTGGTACGTGATGGTATGAAGGCAGCACTGATGACGTTTATCGTGTTGGTAACTTTTAGCTAAAGTAAATCTGAATATTGCTGCGTATGGGATAGCAATAATGGCACTTGTGGTGTTTAGTTTTGTGCACTTTTATGAGTGCAGCGAATTGAGAGATGCTACATGTGGGATGGAAGTTCCTTCCAATTTGGTCAGAATCAACTTCTGAATATATTTGTTGCAGAGTTAACCTCTGGAAATAGATCTGGACTACCCTTTGTATAAAGTTGTCTAGACCTTCTGTAGTGGAGAAGTATGTATAGTAGTAATAGTTGGTTCAATAGCATGTGAAACATTTAGATAAAGTAAATACACTAACAGCAATAACCCTATTGCATTGTAGTTGTAGTAGCTTGTGTGATGAATTAATGAGGAGAGCACGAAAGCACTGTTCTCCCCCTGCACGAATACTAACACACTGCTGCCACAAGGCACGCAGCTGGCTCGGGTGTGCTCGAGAAGGGCAAAGTGTTGGCTCACCTGGAAACAGCAACAAGGGCGCGAGTTCGCCCTTATGGAAGTGATAAGTTGTGTTTTCATGATAAAAGAATATCTGAACTCTACACTTAGAATTGACTCCTGTGTGAGATTGCTGGAGTTAACCTCACTTTTGCAATCCTTAGGATTAACTCCTAGCCGACGTACTTTGAGTCAACCTCAAGTAATGTATTTTGTTTAGGATCAACTCCTATATGAGAATTTGAGTTAACCTCAATTGTGATATTCCAGAATCAACTTCTGTATAAGGATTAAGTTAACCTCAAATATTTGATTAGCCAGAATTAACTTCTGTTTTGGGATAGAGTCATCCTCAAGTATTTAGGACGGCCAGAATTAACTTCTGTTTATAGGATCGAGTCAACCTCAATTTATGTATGTAGAATTAACTTCTATTGGATTTCAGACTTCTGGTTTGGATTAGGATTTGCTCAGAATAGACTCCAAGGCTTAGGATTATAGGACTAGATCAGATCAACTCTGATTTTGAAATGGGTGCTTTTACTATCGTTTGCCGCCTTTTTATAGCTGCTGAGTTTGGTCATGTGATGTACTCCTTCTGACGTTGCCATAGCATCGTTTATACCAATTGCTGTGGCGAGATTGTCTGTTTGACATAATGTCAAAGTGATGATAAGACGAAAGTATAAATCTATGGAAGTACATGCAATTTTAGGTGAGCTTTGTATTATTTTGCTGATTTTAATCAATTTTTTAAAAATATTACGTTTTTTCTTTTTTTTAAATGTCTGCAGCAACGAAATCAAAGTAAATGACGTTAAATACAAGAAAAGTAGTAATTCAAAATAATTTTAAGCTATGAGAGATTTAAAATTCCGGAGAGAAAAAAAAAGGGAAAAGAAATCGATTTTTAAATCACAACAAAATCTTGAACTTTATTCAAGAAATATTTCTACATTCGTTTTTTATTTTACCGCCGTGCTGATTATAAGAGTCCCGACATTCAGTTAAAGCTTTCACAGACTGATCTTCTCTTGTTAAAAGTTCATTTTCTGGCCTTTTTACTTTCTGCAAACAACAGCGTTTTTACAAGCTGTGTGAAATTAATTTGATATTTTTATTGTTATGATATGCTGTCGGTGCAGCATAAAATATGGGAACATTTTATTTATGAGAGTTTATACCTTACCAAGATAATGGCTTAGGTTTCTTTGGAATTTTATAAGTTTCCGGTAAATCATGGGAATTAATATATGTAACTTGCGTGAACCGCGACATTGACCAGAAAGTTGCGTGACGAAAAGTCTCTAGTACGCGTTAGACCTAACATGAAATAACAGTAGACATTTTTTCGCTAATTACCAAATAAATTGAGTTTGGCTACTGAAAGTGTACAATGAAAATATGCCGGAAATTTTAAAATACTGGGCCAAAAACACAGTCGCTATACGTTACTTAGTATGAACATTTGTTGTGATGAATGTATAAAAGTTCGAATAAATGGCACGGTCTACTTTCAGAATCCATACTCTAACAGCTAAACTAGCTTGTCATAGATTGCCTTACTGGTTGAAGAATTAGTCATCGGTTGGTCTACTACCGCAGAGGCTAGGGGGGCCATGGATCGCGGGGCCCAGGACCCGGGCCAAGCGGGCCCATGCGTAAAAATGACACTGGCGGTGACCATAATTGCGGGCGTACTGCTAATCTGAAATAAAAAGATCAAACGTAATTTTAATCTGTGATGGATGAAATAGCTTGTGAACTAGGATTATTAAATAATATTGACAAGTAAATTTTTGGCATCTTTTTAAACAATTTTTCGTGAATTTTGGTGACTTTTCACGACTTCTTCAACATGAAAAATAAAACAGCTCGATGAATCAGAATTATCCTAGTTTGCAAGATGTCTGAATGAGTACCTACTGAATAATTCTGTTCAGTACACCAACTGAACATTCTTCCCTCAAAAGACATCCGTCGTAGTTCCTAAAAATAAAACATAAATAATTGTAAATCTCTCATAGTTTAAAATTATTTTGAATTACTACTTTTCTCGTATTTAACGTCATTTACTTTGATTTCGTTGCCGCAGACATTTAAAAAAAAAGATGAGTAAGTTTTTCCTAGCCCTATAACGTCTCCCAAGATAATGGTAGTCAAGCAGCGACAAAAATGTTACCAGTGCATGCACATTCATATGAACATGAAGACGCGATGATAGTTTCGTCAGCCAAAAGTTGCTAGCCGGAGAAACCAAAAAGTCACGTTACTGTCACGTCAATTCATGCTCGCATTAACATTAGAGCCTAATCGAATTGACGGTGGTGACAGAACGCGCGATAGGTCTTAATATACTTTACGTTATTAGTCCTGTAGCTAGTATGGGATATTAAAACGTTTTTTTTTCTTTCTTTTAACCAACGTTTCCAGGTGTATTTCAACGCTTCATCAGGGCTATAAAAATACATACACAAGAATGCATGGGCTAGCAGGATTACCCATAGATGTTCCATCTAATTGTTTCTACACATTAGCTTTGTTCTTTTGTGTACCTTGTTCTAGAACTCCCATATACTTGGAGAGAACAAATTGTTCTGTCAATTGAATTTGTAGTACTGTTCGCTTCATTTACATCTTTCTATTAAAATGTATGACACGTTCTTTTGTGTACATTTTGTTCTGCTCTATTGTGCAGACACAAAAGAACACAGCTATTACTATTACTAAATATATTTAAATTTAATAATGATGTATACCAACAATTAGATCGAACAGCTATGGGTAATCCTGCCAGCCCATGTATTGCCAACATAGTCATAAACTACTTAATAAAACGTACCCTAAATAAGCTGGAATCTTTATATATAATTTTAATAATTATTATAATTACTACTGGTAATTTTTATTGAGGTAATGTACAGATAATTTTAAGCTTTTTAATGTTGTCAAATGCATTTTTATGAAGCGTTGAAATACAACACGTTGGTGAAAAGAAAGAAAATATTTTTTTAATATCCCATACCAGTTACAGATAAAGTATAAATCTAAGGAATACAATAATTGCTGATAGTTATTAGTCATGTTGATAACTAAAAGTTTTTTTGAAAATAATTTCTGTTAGGGGGGCTGCTTATCTTAAAATGCCCACTTGGCTAAAGACGGCTATGGTCACCGCAAAGTTACCATGAACTTCAACAAAGAGCGATGATTTCGGGCTTAAAAAATTTAAAGTGTGTTCAAAATATGAGTAAATATGTACTGATTTGATTAGTACGCAGTTCGCAAGAAAAAATTTCAAAAAAACCGAGAAAAAGGTCCTCGCACGGGATGACCCTCTTAAGGATTAAAGGTTCATGAAATATAAGATCATAACAAAAATCTACTAATAAGTAATTTCTTCCTCTTGGTGAATATACATTGTGACTTTAACATTCGAACAATTCGAAAAAATCTGAAGAAAATACATGCTGAAGGAATACAAGAACGTGCGTGGACGTTTTGGCGGTTCTATTGGTAAAGTTCCATTCAGACTCAGCAACTTACTTGCAGTGAAGGGCTCTTCTATGCCCTATCAACATGCTATAAGCCAGCAGCACGGTAACGTTTCCTTTCATTCTCTTCATCTGTGATCAGTGCAAATGCATTAGCACTTGTCACTGATCAGCAATCCGGGTGCACCCAGCTGTGGTCATTGAACTGTACGGTCTGAGGAATTGAAAGCAGCAATAGGCATAACACTATTGTTGTTTTTTTTTACCTCCCTGTGTCGTTGACTGCTGCTAGTTGCGCCCAAATATTTGTGTAATTGTAAGTCGCTTTTTTTTTATTTTGCTTTTTTGTTTTTGCCTTCAGCATGCAGAATTTCATTTTAGATTTCTGCAACATTCGCGGATTAAGAGCAAATCGGTTTTCGGTGTACTGCCACCTTAACTCAAAAAATCCGGCAATTCTTGCGCTAAGTGAATCCAAGGTCGTTTCTGATGCTGATATTAATCAGTATCACGTCCCTGGTTACAGCTTCGTGCCTCTTTTTTCTTAGCATAGAGGGATCGCAGTATATATTCGGAATGATGTGGCCTTTACCATTCTTCAAGATGTTCCTTCTGCCAATCCAGAGTTTAACTATATCTGGATTAGGTTCAAACTTCACAAGCACATCATATACTTCTGTTTCCTTTATCGCAGCCCAAATATGTCTGATGACGACACGGTATCCGTATTTGACAATATCTCCAACAATATTGATCATTTGCTTTCTGTCTCCCCCTCTTCCGAAATCGTCCTGGCAGGCGATTTTAATGTTCATAATATACCGTGGCTCAGACATTCTTCTACCACAAGTCCTGCGGGCCGTTTCGTTGAACTCCTCTGTGAATCGTTTAATTTACAACAGCTAGTGGATGCACCAACGCGAATTCCCGATACAGCTGGTGATAAATCTAATTTACTCGACTTATTTCTAACATCTCATCCGGGCAAATATTCCATCTCAGTCGGTTCCCCTCTCGGAAACTCAGACCATTGTTTAATCACGGCTCAATTTATCACCTCAAACCTGTGCCGCCCAACTGCTCCACCTACAAGTAGGCTTCTTTGGCACTATAAGAATGCTGATTGAGAGAGTCTCAATAAGTATCTTAGAGAAATTGATTGGTCGGTCTGTTTTGCTTCGAGGGATGTTGATGAATGCACATTAGAATTTAGTAACATACTAAATCTTGGCATGCGTGAATACATTCCGTATTCTTACAGCAGATCTCAACAACAGCATGATCGCTCCTGGTTTAACGTTAAGTGCAACCAAGCTATAAAAGCGAAAGAGTCTGCTTTTCGCGCCTATCAATTGAATCCATGTCCGGAAATGAAACAAGTCTACAAGACTGCACGGAACACCTGCAAGTCCATTATCCAGAGAGAAAAATTTCTTTTTGACCAGAATATTAGACAAAGAATCCTGGCGAGCCGCAAAGGTAGCAAAGGCTTCTGGTCCCTGGTCAAAACCATCTGGAACAACTTCACCAGTTCCTCTATACCTTCACTGCTTAATAATGGTGAAGTGATTATTGACCCCCTGGATAAAGCTAATATTTTAGCTGCTAGATTCGCTTCAAATTCTTGTCTTCCACCTACTTCACAAACACCTGTTTTGCATCCACCTTGCCAATGTGTACAAGAGCCAATTCACGTTCGTACGAGGGATGAGTTCAGGGTCCTTAAGGGGATCAACGTCTCCAAAGCCGCAGGTCCTGATGGTTTTTTGCCCCTGTTAATTAAAAGCTGTGCCTCATCCTTGGCTAAACCTCTGCGCAAACTATTCTACTTGTCTTATTCGACAGGAAAATTTCCAACGGCTTGGAAGCTAGCTCACGTTCAGCCTATTCCCAAGAAAGAAGAGGGTAGCGATCCCTCAAATTATCGACCAAGTGCGATCACTTCGATTCTTTCAAAGGTTTTTGAATCTATCATTAACTCAAAATTAATGAAGTATCTAGAAACTAATCATCTCATCAACGATCGCCAATATGGCTTCCGAGCTGGACGCTCATCTGGAGACTTGCTGACCTTTCTTACGGAACGTTGGAACCGTAGTCTTCTCAATTTTGGTGAGTCTAAAATCGTTGCCCTAGATATTTCAAAAGCCTTTGATAGAGTCTGGCATCTCCAGCCCTTTTAGCCAAACTTAAAGCACTTGGTCTCTCCCCTCCTCTTCTATTATGGTTTGAAAGTTTCCTATCGACAGATACGTGTTGTATTAGATGGCGTTACATATGATCCTCATCCCATAAAAGCCGGTGTGCCCCAGCCCTCGGTTATCTCTCCAACTTTCTTAATAATTTTCATTAATGATCTGCTTTTCCTTACTTTCAATCCCATCCATAGTTTCGCAGATGACAGTACTCTTGATTTCGCTTACTCCTTTGACACTCTTGCGGAATCCAGGGGGAATGCCGCATGTGTTAAACGAGATTGCATGACTAGATCATTGAATAACGATCTTAACAGTATCCTCGCTTGGGACAAAACAAATCGCGTCGAATTCAATGCATCTAAGACCCAGAGCTGCCTCATGTCATTAAAACAAGATCATAACTTAACCGCACCCGTTTCTTTTGATGGAGGATTAATTTTTGATTCACCGTCACTAAGCATTCTTGGCATTAATATTTCCAGTAAGTTAAACTGGACAGATCACATCTTCTCTGTTGCCAAAGATGCATCGAATTGTCTTGGATTTCTGAAAAGGTGTAAGAAATATTTCACCCCGTCAAATCTAGCGCTCCTCTACAAGTCCTACATTAGACCTAGAATGGAATACAACTCCCATACATGGGCCGGGGCTGGTCGCACGCCTTAGCTTCATTGTATATTGTCCAAAAGAGAGCCTTCAAGCTCATTGGCGATTTGGCAATAACTTGTCATATCGACTCACTCGAGCACCGCCGCAATGTTGGATGCCTTTCGCTCCTTTATCGCTATATGCATGGTCAATGTTCTGATGAAATATCTAGTCTAATCCCTTGTAGAATGATTCCTGCACGCAATACTCGCGCTGCAAACCGAGCACATCCTTTAAGCCTTCAAATTACTTTCGGCCGTACAGTAAAATTCCGTGATGCTTTTTTATCCCGAACAGTACGAATGTGGAACAGCTTACCATCTCCTGTTTTTCCTCCGGCATACAATCTGCGGAAGTTTAAGGGCGACATACATCGGCACCTCCGCCACTCTCCTCATATCCCCAAATCCTTTCCCTATCTCCTTCCTGCCATGCTGTGCTTTGCATCATAGGGTATCCCCTGAGCTTGGCTTAATACTATAAAAAAAAAAAAAAAAAAAAACAATTATATTGCTTATATGAGCCTGTTCATGTTCACGTTCGTCAAGTACTTTTGCTGGAATTTGCCTGAAGTGGAACTACTTTTGCAGAAATTTTCCTAAAGTAAAACTAAAGTGGAACACAACCTAGTTCTAATGAAAATTTACACCATCCGCGATGTCTAAAATTCACATAATATTGAAGTTAAAAGTGTGGCCTTGCTCTAAAAACTATAAAAGAGTGGAACAGTATTTCTAACTTGTCATAAGTAAGCATTTGGACCAACGAGTGGCATAGGGAAGTGAAGAGAGTCTCAACTTGTGCAAGTAACTTGCCGAGTCTGAATGGGCCTTAAGCTCAATGGACCCCATAAAATTTAGTAGGTTAATATTTCTGGAAATATCTGGGGCCATAAACTGCTAACAATCCCCCATTTCCCTTGCAGAACAGGATGTTAACGTTGTTTTCTCAGATAGCATTTAAATCGTTGGAACTTGTGGATAAATTTCAGACTTTTTGAATATACGGCTGCCAGGGATATTGCCACTAAAGTCATCCACATAAAAAGAAACGTGGCTGGGATAAACTTGCTACTATCCGTTATTTTGAGGTTGCATTTTTGGAAGTCCTGAACGTGGCCTCCTTGTTACTTCATAATTTCACAATCTTATTGAAAATTGTTATGGTAACTGGAGCATGATTATCACGTATAAAGTTCGCCAGTTTAGGGTGGATTTGAGTGTTGCATGGGGCGTAAAAAAATAATTAATTTGTTGGTAACAACAATAATATAATGTTGAATTTGGCATATTCAACTGAGGTTATGAAAATTTTTTTATATCCGCTATTGAGTTCAACTGTTTTTTTATTTTTTTTCAAGTTATGCTGGAAAACTCCAACATGGGAAATTATAATTATATTGAAGATTATTTTTGGTCATTTATTTCTTTCCATTATGTTTGAACAAAAATATGTTTAATAAAAATTGCCGTATGCTTTTTGAGTATGTTTCGCATTTTTACGCGACATCACATGAATTACCACATGTTGAGATGGTTGGGATTTTGATTCAGAAATATGTATTGTATTGCGACTTTGGTCAGGCACACTGGGAAAGGGACAACTTTTTGAAATAATTATCAGTAAACATTAGATATAACTTTAAAACTACTAAGTATACGATTATTTAAAATCGTAGATCATGTTAATACTTACCTGTAAATCAAGCTAAACTGAATTATTTTGTCATATTTCAAAAATAATCCAAATAAAGATTGATTAAATTTGTCTGTCTGAATCTTTCAAGAAGAAATACTTTTCGATGCTCTTACAAATAATTTTTGTCTATCAGATACATACATTTCAGTATTAGTATGAGAGTATGTACTGGAGCCGTACACACGAGCTCCCGCGATCAAGAGGCCCCGCTGTGGTCATGCGAACCAATTTGGTCTGCGTTCTTCCCTCATAACGCCCGAACTGTAGAGCGTCATTCAGGTGCGCGGCCCCCTCCAGAAGGTCTTTTTTCAAGATAATTTAAAAATTATGTATAAAATGTAATCTCTGTAGTATTACATACCTTTAAATGTATAATAGCAGTTCTTAAGTGCTGAGATAGGCACAGGGCGCGAATTTAGAGCCCTATTTTTCCGACTCATTTCCGACAGCCATATCCTTGGTGCGTTACTGGCGTCATTAGGACTACTGCTCGGCATCTGCGTTGCCGCACGGGCTGCCAAATGGTCGCACGTCATTTGAAATTAGAAGCGAGATGTTTTTGAGATGGAGCAAAGCTTTTAACTCATGTTGATAGAGGAGATACGCCAGGAACCAGATGTTTGGGATAGTAGCAACGAAATAAACAACGATCATAAAAAGTCATACGATAATAATTGATAATAGTAGTTCTGAAAATTCCTTAAATTTAGGATGCTTCAAAGAGAAATGCCTGGTGAAATATCTTCCGCTCTTTAGTGGCTGGATAAAGTTCTACCCTTTTTTTTGATTTTTAAAAGTTTTCCAACAGAAATAAAATAAGACATTATTTAGAAAATTAATTTTGATCAAAAGCTATACTCAAACTAAATAGCTAACAGAAAAAGTAATGTAGTTTTCCGATGTTCGAATAAAGTTACACACACTCGTGTGATAACAACTTTCATCATGGCGTGCGGCCATTGTGAAGTTCATGTGACAATGACGGTATTTTCATCATGAAGCGCGATCATTTTGAAGCTCTTGTGACATTTAACTGACTCTCCCAAATTGTGGGTGTTAACGGTGACACATCCAAGGATACATCCAAGACATTTTGACACCCTACCCTACAACCTAATATCGATCTATTCTGAAAATTTGATTCTTAGACAAGTCAACCTTTTACCGAAGATTATCTATTATCTTTACAGGCTGTTTCAAGTGCTCGAAGCTACTCATGGTTACTTCACTGTGAACCGAACCGCACCGACTGAGGTGAACCGAACCGACTGAGGTGACTGGCATCTTTGGCACGGTAGTATACCGTTCCCAGTATCGTGGTGATCAATGATAACTAAAGCTGTTACGGATACCATAGCAACTCACGGAATTGCCATTGATGTAGTTGAAGACCTGAATACGCTGCCCCGAAAAACTCTGACCGAGTCGTCGGATACCCGATTCATTTTCACAATCAGTGGGGTGGTGTTGCACTATGCAGCTCTGTGACCATAGAAGATCGTCCCAGTCATACATCCATTATAAACGGGAAACCTCTAACCACAGCTCTAGCCCAATAAAAGCTCGTATGTATGAGCTGAGTATTTGGCGGATTGTATTTGAATTACTTCTTCGCTTCAACACTAGTCTTGCTTTGAACAGGTTTTGGATTGAGTGGTAGCTGGAACTAAAAAATTTAACAACTAATGTGTTATAACAAAAACCTTACCCCCAAGTAAGCCCGACAATTCTACACCAAGGATCCCAACCAATATGAGTTTCTTCATCCACCTTCAAAAATGATTACTGTAGAGAATAATTGATAGTAACTCGACAGATTAATCATTTCTGTTTTAAAAAAAAGTTCAATATTGACGAGTACGAAGGGTATTGACTTCCACTATGGTAATTTTCGACCACATACAGTTTTCTTTAACAGATGTAGTGTGCTGTTAGGTTGGATTCCTGAAGGCGTTAGGGTTTAGGGCTCCGTAATTGATGAAGACGTATTTTAATTCTTTTAATCAAGCTTTAATTCACTGGGCTAGATTTATACACACTACTTACTAAAATTAAAACAAAAAATTTACAAGAGTTCAAATCAAACTGTACTGTAATGGAATCACGCGGAGTCCTCCAACTTCCAATGCTTCTGTTGAGTAACGACTGACTCCAATTCCATGCATCTGACAAGACCTTGCACGAACTTCGATAATCGATCAGAGCAGGCAAGACGAGGTGTTGACAAATGATAACAATGCATGCATAGATAATGACTCAATGAATTGTATTGCATTTGTGGGGCACTGAGTACACTACAACAAGTTAAAGGGATATTAATATAATAGACATAACATAGCATTTATTAGGGACGGTAGTATACGAGATTACAATCTTTTATTATACCCAAAACAACTGGTCTGAACGTGCCGAAAGCCCTTAAAATAATAACATTAACAAATCAATAACAAATGAGAAGTACTTATATAATTATAAATACGGCACTTTAAAACAAAATTAAAATTTGAGAATATATTTTGCACATTAAGGCGAACAAAATGATTAAAAAAAAAAGAAAAAAGAAAGTTGCAATAATTCAAGATAGAACTCCGCTGTGAGGAGTGACCCTAATAAAAAAATCACGGGCGTCTAATTAAGAAATGGGTATCAACGAGGCTCTAAAGGAGTTGACAGTACATGCATGGTAGATACTAGGGATACTGGAGCATTCCAAAATCACGCAATCTGGACAAAACAAGAGTCTTCCACGACTAGTCTAGTAAAACGAGGAAAAATAATGGTCCTGTTTCGATGTGAGTTAGTGAAATTAAATATTTCTCTGAGGTAATATGGTTCATTATTTTTATTTATTTCATCGTAAAGCATAATATTAAAGTTCTTGTCTTAAGATAAATAGTAAGCGGATACCCACCACCTGATCGGGGAAACACGACATGGTCATATTTGCAAAGTCCGAAAATGCAGCATAAGCATTCGTTAAACGCGGGTTCCATTCTACGAGTACAAACGCTATCAAGTCGAGTGAAAATTAAATTTTCGTAACTGAATTAAGGCAAGATTAGTGCCTTTACTAATTTTAGATTTTATATTCTAACATCAATTCATATTTTTGTTCAACACGATACTTAGATTTTTCAACTTACTAACAAGAGATAATGTTTTGCTGTCGACAATTACGGCTGGCATATACATTGAATAGATGTATTGGCTGCTGTGAAAAATATAATATTGAGACTGAGAGGGATTGAATATCAATGGCATTAATCTTAGACCATGCATTAATTCTGTGTTTGTTTAGACATATCTGTACATCATCTACGTATAAGCGAATCTTGACATCGCAACCAATTAGAGAAAGGTCATTGATAAATATAGTAAATAGCAGCTACCATAAGATTGAACTCTGTGGTACACCAGTAGCGAGAAAATGTGAATCCGACAACCTATTATCCAGCTTAACCCGTTGGCGGTGTTCTGACAAGAAACCCCCTGTAAGAGCAGAAACGGAAGCAGTAAAGCCAAGAATATTAGAGAGCTTATGCGGTAATACTTTCAAATACCTTTGAGAAATCAAACAGAAATAAAATGGTAGGATTATTCAGGTCTATAGCTGCTCTTATATCACCACTCACTTTTAGTACAACTATCTGGCAGCTGTCAGAATGCCTGGAACCAGACTACCAAAATGATAGGTGTCCAAAAATCTGAAAGCTAATTAGCTTTTCCAGAAGTTTATATAAAACAAATCTCCAAAAAATTCCGGAGAAGATTTTTATGGGATAGGCAAAACCATAGCATCTTTCCATGACTTAGGAAAAGAAGAAGACATCACACAAGAGTTCTGGATATTAAGAATGTATGTGTCGATCATTAGAAGCAGAATCTTAATATTTAAAACGTGGAGCCAGAAAATCAGGTAGAGTAGCATATTGGAAGCAAGCAATTCGGTTCGATCTACACTGCGAAAAGAAAAAGAAGGGCTAATTTATATGTTGCCACTTAGAGCAGGATCAATAAAACTCAGGTCAGCAGTCCTCGCATATTCATAGCTCAATTGTGTAGTAAAAAATCTATTTAGTTCATTGGGATCCTGCTGAATCTAGCTACGTCTTTACCTTACGCTTCTGCTTTTCTTAAGTTCTGCCACAAAAGTTTGACCTGTTTTAAGACGCCTGTAGCGCTGGTACAAGAATTCCCTCTCATCAATAATAAACCCATCGCGACACTTACATTTCAACAACATCGTTAAGAATAACAGCAATAATTCCTAATTACCTTATATTTTACACATTACATGGGATATTCCATTCCCAACTGTACTTCCATCTATAAAATAGGAAACAGAAAATCCATAAAAA
Source organism: Dioctria linearis (assembly GCA_963930735.1). Taxonomy (NCBI): domain Eukaryota; kingdom Metazoa; phylum Arthropoda; class Insecta; order Diptera; family Asilidae; genus Dioctria; species Dioctria linearis. The sequence continues at coordinate 90,168,733 of OZ005740.1, read as the reverse complement.
TTACGGCCTGGGAAAAATTGCTTACAAAGTAGACTGGTATGGGCGTATATCCTATTTTTGTGGAGTGCTATGAACTTACTAGAATGCGGCCTACATTTACAAGAAAAATAATTTTACCCAACACAAAGCAAACAGCTAACTTCCATTCAACAGTTATAATTAAAAGCCTCAGCTGGTAAATTAATGATTCCAGCCTGTCAGTTGAGTGACAATTTCTATGAAGCTTTTGCACAACTAGGAGGACAACGGTACAATGCCTAGGAGTGTACTCGGACGATGATTTTAATACAAAGCTTTCAAGTAGATGATTCACAGTAATTTGTACCTTAGATCCTTCAACTATGCGAGACAATAGTTTGCGCATTTAGGACTATTTTACCATTGTGTATTGGAACTTGTTCTCGTCTTACTGATTGCAAATGGAAGTTTGTGGTCATTACATAATGAAAGCATAACAAATAAAATATTACTTCCGCCAATTGTTGAAGTTTGTGAATTCTTAAATGAATTAGGGCAATCAAAAGTAATAAAACGGAGCAATTTATACTCGAAAAATTAAATTCAGGTTTAGCAGTATCCAAAATTATTATGGATAAAAAGCTTTATATCTTGTGCTGGAGGTCAGCCTAAAAGTAGCAATTTGCAAAAAAAAAAAAGAGTGCAACAAAAGAAAACGAGGGTAGGTACTTATTGTAAAGCTTTGTCGATTGCCCTAGAAATAGCCCTAAATGTGTGTATTTGTAGAAAGCAATCATGATTCCTTGATTGGGAAGCAAAGAAAAACCTTGTCCTGTGGTTCAAAAGGTCAAAAAAACTAAATTTATTATTTTGGATTTTTAAATGCATTTAATGCAGTTTTATAGAATTGTCTTCCAGTTTTAGTTTTATTGCAGTTAATTTAAAAGACATTTTCTAATATTTTCTAATAAATTTAGAAAATTATTCTCTTCAACTGCGTCGCTGATTATGAGGCTTCTCCATTGTTCAATAATAATAATAATACATTTAAGGCACAAAGTGTTCAGGAAATTAGTAATCCAATTAACTTTTCTGAATTCTGGTTACAAAATACTCTGCCTAAATTGTTCAAGGAGAGCATCATGAAATACTTCCTATCAGCCGACTTTACACTTTCCTTCCAGACTATTAGGTCAACCCTTGTCTATGCTAGTTGATCATCTCCTTGACCTCTAAATATCCTGTTAGGTAGACTTATTTCTTTGTCTAGACTCAATAATTTTACTACAGTTTTTCTTTTTGTATGAGAACTGCTTTCCAAAGATTGCGCGATACTGTAACATCTGCTTGATGTCGACAGATTTGCTTCTTTGATCTATAGCAAATCATTAGTGAGGTTTTTGTTCCTTTATAATATTTTCCTTGCATTTTTCATGAGTTGAAACGTCGGGTGCACTGCGTCTGAGTGTCCTTTTTTGCTCAATGTTTTTTTTATAACCATTCGAAGTCTATTTTTCTTGTCAGTTCTTTATGAAGTTGTCTTTTTATACCGTTTACATTTTTCCGCGTCAGTTATTTTGCCAATACTGAAACTCCTTGATCGTAACATTAAAATTGTCATCGCTAATCAGTGGCGCAGCGAGTCCTGCGTGGGCCCCGTATCAAAACTTCGTTTACCCTTTTTCGTAAATTAAACAAAAACACTCGCATAAACAAAATATATTTAAAATATAATAAAAACAACATATGCGATCGTTTCTTGCCATTTCATTTGAAAAGCAGTTTATTCGGTAGAAAAATTTCGAATATGTTACTCAGAATCAGAAATATAATTTTTGTATATTTTTAACAGTTTTCTAACACTAATTGTTTATATTATTTTTTTAATTTGAGGGGACTGTGCCGCAGCGTGGGTAGCTAATAAACAAATTGATATAACTCAGCCAAAAATTAACTAATTTACATTATTTTTCTTAAGAATCCAGACAATTTTTTTACAATTATTGATCTCCTTTATTCTTTGCGTAATAAAAATAAACATATTTAATTTTAGTTTTGACGCACATTTTTTGATGAATCTACGAAAATAACGGGTTAAGACGGCTTGTTTCGTTAAAAAAGATTCCAACTTAGTGTAAATTATAATACGGAGACAAAATAATAGTGTATTATTCATTCATTAGGTCTGCACTTCCATCAATATGTATTGAAAATATAAACAAAAATTAATTTGATTGAGTATTGATGAATTAAAATTATTACTTTTTAAATCAAGTTTCAACTTAATTTTATTCTATAATTTTACTAATATGTATCTGGATAACCCTCTAGATTGGGGGCCCTGTATCATTTTTAGAACTGCTACGGCGGTAGCTACGCCCCTGTCCCTAATCTACACTGAAAAAATATTAATTAAAACGGTAAATCACGATAAGTTGATTGCACATTAGTAATTCCTGTAAATTGATTTGGAAACACAATTAAGTAGTTAATAAAACTGCAAATGCTAATTAGTTGCAATTTCTTATTGGAATTAGTTGATTTGTCATTAGCTGTTTTGGAAAATACTTTAGATATAGCTTCTAATTCAATTAGTTCACTTAAAAAATGTTTGATGATAAATTAACTAATCATATTTCAGAAGACATATTAGTAAAATCAACAGGAACAACGAAACTGTTTGTTTGTTTTTAAGAATATGATTTGTTATATTAGCGAATTTGTTCAATTAATAAGTTCAACAAATAAATTGATAGATTTCTTTAATATGATGTAACCTCACAATTTTCTCAATTAACGAATTACATTAGAGTTGATAAGAATAATATAAATTTCGCATAACTTAAATTTTAAATCACTGCATCGTTAATATTTATTTTTATACCCTAGATGAAGTCTCACATGTCATACTGAGTTTATCATTTAGTTGGTAACTCATATTGCTAAAAAAGAAAAAATGCATTGGACACACGCATAATATTTATGTATTAATGGTTATTTTAATTTTTTCCGTCTGCCAATAACTGGAGAACGCTATGACTTACGGAGTTAAAATTCTGTATATGGAATTTTCGAAAAATAGTAAATATGATTTAAAAAATGGAATAAATCTTGAAACCAGTGGTGTTCTCATACAAATAATAATATTTTAAGTGTACTGGGAAAGCGCTTAGCGCCAATTTGCTCTTGTATTGAGAAATTACCTGGGAAATTAATTATAACCGTTTTTACTGTCGCTTCATTGGTCTAGAAACTTGTGAGTAAAACCATTAATTTAAACCAATACATTTGTTGAATCGACAAATCTGAGCCTTTGCTTTGACAAATCTTTGTTCAATATTAATTTCGCTTGGATATTTTAAAACACAATTCGTAATTTCGACTAATACATTCGTGAAAACAACAAATCAGAAAATTTTGCCTCATATAATTCACACTCAGAACTTATACTGAGTGTATATATCGGGTTTGCTTAATATTATCTTCAGCGTCTACAGCAGTTAGCAACTCTCATAGAGCAACTCTACATAGAGTTTCCGGCCTTACGAAACGCCTTTTTTTTCTTTTTTAAAATAGTCTTAGGGCTTACGGCGATATTTACATCGGAAGCTGCATTTTATGCAGAAAGCAAGCCGCTTTACCAGTGATACTAGGGACCAATATGAATGATTTCATCCGAGGAAATGAAAATTTAATTCACTAGAAGTCAAGATGGCGGACCTTTTCCAAAATGGCGGCTGCAATAATTTAAAAATATTATAGACTCAAAACGGCTGAACCGATTTTAGTGATTGGGATGTCAATCAATTCGTATTGAATCCTTTAATCTAAAGATAAAATACCGTTTTAGAAATTAAAGATGGCGGCTGAATATTAAGAAAATTGTGAAATATTCAAATAAATATTTTCGTTCTAATGAAAATAATAGCTAAATTATCCTACTATATGGACACATATTTTTATAATTAAATAATACCTGATAATATTAGCTACAAAATAAATAAAAAATACTTAACAATCCGTCGGGTAGTTTTTGAACTATACGAATTACAAAAGATGCGCGTGGTTTTGAAAGCCGTCACTGTACGTGATGTGATCAAAACGAACGAATACAATGCAGCGATTTCAGTAATTCACGTAACAGACGATTTATATTTATATCCTGTATTATATGACGTTTTCTGATAACCGGCTAAGTGCGAGTTTTACTCGCGCAGTAAGGTTTTCGTACGGCACACATCTACAACTATTGGTTGGTTTTGGTCAATAAGACCACTTTAATTTAATTTCATTAATGATTGTGAATCAACGTTTTCAATATTTGATGTATATATTATATAGAAATCTCAAATTTCTACCTAGTTCAGTTTTTGAGATAGACTCGCAAGATGGAGAATTCTCTTGGAAGAGTACGACTACAAGATAAACTACAAGCCAGGGAAATATAACGCTAATGCCGATGCCTTAAGTAGAATAGGGAAACCAATAACAGAAAGGATGTAAAACTGACAACTTTGATGACATTTCTTTCTTTTTAAAGGTAAAAAAAGGACATAAAATAGGTATATTTATTTTATTCGGCATATTACTACTTCTCTTTATCATCTTCGTCCGATGTGGTTGAACTGAAAGAAAATTCATAGGAAATCAGAGCAAAATATAAATTGTAAGTAAAAAAGTTATCTACATATATACCTTTCGTTTTTGCAGCAGCCTTTGCATGTGCTGCATTGCACTGTGCAAGGTAGACCCACGCCTACACGTGCAGCGCATTGTTTCGCAGCCTTTTATACAGCCGCAGTGGTCCAAGTATGTCAACACTCGCCATATCTGCTGGCTTCAGACCATTGCGGTACCCAACTGTCATTATATGACTTCCAACCCCAAGAGGATGGCAATGGCACAGTGGCATCATCAAGAATAAGGGCATTGCCCTATAAGTGGCCCGCTTGATATATGACATGGAGCGCGTATTTTTCTAATGCTGCCGATGTTGGTGGGTTGCTGGCTACCAATTTATTTTTGGTAGAAAAAAGTTCCTTGCGTATCGACTTGACCGACGAATTTGCTGTTTGTGGATCATTTTGATAGCAGGTGAACTTTTCCAGCATAGCCATGATTTCTTCAGAAAGACTTTCTAGTGGCTATGATATTTCTTTAAAAGCTGGTGTAACTTCAGGGTGTGACAACCATGTTTTGAAGCAAGACTTCTTTCCTTTTCTATGAAAATAAGAAGTGATGTCATTCCCTGTAAAGGCCACGAAGAGCAGTCGATCTGTCAGGACCCAACGTTTTAGCTATTTTATGAACTTGACACAACGGCGTTTATTTGCATGTGTTCCTATTGTTTTTCCAGAAATCGCGGTGCAAGAGTAGTCTGAGGAAGTCAATTGTTTAGCAATATTTGTCACCACATTAGCAGCATCAAAGTCATTTAGGAAGGCTTGCCCCAGAAATTTAAAAAGCTCCGAATTGTTTTTTCATTTCGCAAAAAACCTGACCAATCAGAGGGTAAGCTATTATTAGCAATAACTTGACGTCGAATGTCAGAATATGAGGCCAGAGATCTGCTGCGTAATATTCTTGAAAAGTTTTGGAGTTCTTTGCCGAATCATTTGTATAAGTACAGCACCATCAAAGATTGTTTCATCAAATTGAATGGGTACGTTTTCTTTTCGTACTACAGATTCCAGATTTTCAGCTAGATCAGCCTTAATGCCTGAGCGAAGTTGTCCATTTACGGACAAAGAAGGTGGGCATCTTTGATTCGCATATTGAAAAAAAAAGTGTCCAGATCAAGCTCACGTTCTCTTACGATTTTTAAAAGTCTGAAATAAAGCTGAATGTCCACTTTCAAACTTTTGACAGCGTTTACTTCTGCAACTTTCTTTGTATGTTCTGAGCAAAAATGTTGATATTTATTTTCTTGATGGGATCGTGTATCGTTTTTAAGCCTTCTACAAATCTCTCTTTTATGAATGTTTGGTATGCATCATTTCCTGATTTCTCAGCCGCGTACAAAGCTATAACAGCTTTTGAAGGAGCCACCACTCGAGTAGCTAAAGGGTTACCTGTTTGAACAAAGCTGGTTTTCAATGCCACACATCGGTCAAGGAGTGTTTTTGATAAGCAGGGTACTGTTCATGGTGCGTTTGAATGTTATGCACAGCATTGAAATGCATTGACTCAAATTGCTTTACAAGCCGAGCTATTTCGGGTCCAGCCATCGTAAATCGACGAAGTGATGAAGAATCTTGCGTCAATCCGATTGCTCCATTTCGGCATTGTATTGTTCGTGTGTCTGATCTATTCCTAATGCAGAATCCATCGAAGTCTTCTTGTTGTAATTCGCCGTGTAAGTTTCTTACCAAAACATATAATCTCCCACACTTTATCTCTTTCAACTCCGACACGTAAATTAATAATTTTTCTCTAAAACGTGTCATGTGTGGTACAGATAAATTATCTATTGGTTCATGGTGAAGTTCTGATAATCTTTCTTGGTAGAGGCAGATCAGTTCTGGAGCTTTGAAGACGTACTCATCAGTTTCACTATTTAATTTCCAATTTTATTGTATATTTTAACAAATTCCATTAGTTGATTATTAATATCTTCAAAGTAATGTTTCAGTTGGTTTAAATAATCCTATATTCAAAATTAACCTAATAATTACTTAATGTTGGGAATTGAATTTGCTGAAAGAGCAATATTAATTAGTCGATTGTTCTAATAGTTGCTTCTAAAGACTTAAATAAACAACGACTGTTTTAGCTAATGTTCCTATTTTTTCGTACCTCATTATATAAAAATTAGTTCATTCAACAAAACAATTAGCTGAAAAAACAAAAGATTCTCGAATGCGAAATTCCGAAAGATTATCAAAGCTAAAATGTTATGACTAAACAGGATTAGCTAAATGAACTAATGCCAATAAGTTTTCTTAACGAATATGATTCGTAAGCTGAAAATCAACTGATATTATTTGTTGTGGATAAAAATTCATTGGCGTGAAGCAACTAATTTTTTTTTTTCAGTGTACTTTCTGCAAATTTAACCTAATAACAATGTCACATAATCACACTATCTAATATATCTAAAGAAAATGTTTCGCAGATGTTTGGTGCTCTGTCTGCAATATGTCTCGGGCGTACTCGTATATTCTTATTACAAAAGAAGCCGAACTAGATCTTGGTTTTGTGTTATTACCTATTAGGCCCTACCTCTACTTTCTCAAGAATATAAATTATATCAATTGTATTCTAATATAATTCCTGACATTTCATTATGTACATATGTGTGCTTACAATAATTAACACTAAACCTACCGTAATTTTTTATATACCTATTACTACCGATAGCGGTAAATAACCGCTTTTCAAATGAATATTATGTTTTCAAATCAACTTTTCCAGTTGATTATAAATAATACAGAATTTAACATGGACAATAAAACAAGAAATTATTTTCATGCAATAGTTGTTTTTTTTTTTCCTTTTAAGCATGTACATTTTTAGAAAGACAACTAGAAATAGAAAAATTGTGTTTTACGTTAGTAATTTAGAAATTGGTATTCAAATTCAAATAATATTTATTCCACGACGCACTTTTTAATTTACAACAGATGTTTTTTTTTCCCTTTTTTTTAATATCCAATCGAAAAATATATCAATTTGCGTCTTTGAGAAATTTTAGTGTGATCTGTTGATGTTGTCTCCATACTTTTGTGGTAATGTGTTGAGGAACTTCTACCTAAATTTCCTAGTTTTCTAAATTAAGTTTATATATTGTAACTAAGGATTGAATTGCATACCTACGTATACAAATCTGAAATCGTACTTTTATGGGTGATTGACTCCCATTTGTTCCTGCTTACAGAAAAAAGGTAAATAGTCACTAGAATGTTCAACGTAGTAAAATACTCCGCAGGGAGCGTTATTATTTCTTATACAGTGAAAGGAAAGTCGGAGCCTTCCTCAAGGCAGAACTCCTATAGGATGAAGCTACTAGAGCAAAGCTCCTAGGGAAAGGTTAGGTGCCGCTGAAAGCAGACAAAAACCTAACACGACAAAGTATGCTTAGACAATTGACTTTTGGTTTATTCGACAAATTATTTATATAATTCTGTAGTACTAAGTTCACACATATCTCCCTATGCCTAAAACATTTAGTTGCACTTACGTGCTTAACATTGCTTGTTGTGATGCAATTGGCTTGATCCATTTTAGGTATGTCACATAACCTGTACCCAATGAAGTCACGTCTGCAATTGGGTGAACATTCGTTTTTTGCTTGGAATGCATTATTATGTCGATCTCGAATTACCCAAATAAAATATTGTAATCCAATTAACTCAAAAATTTCACAAATTATCGTGACAGTACATTTTGACAGAGCAGATGACAATTCAACTTCAATATGTATTTGTAACACCGAGAAAATATCCAGTACAAAGTAAAGGAATCTCAGTGCAAACCCTGTTAAAGAAGGTGACTCATCGAATATTTTGAGTGTTGCACTGAAGGGCCATTGAAATCGAAATTAGTTTATGCGATTGATTTATGGGAAATATTGTTTTGGTCAATTGGTTGAAATTAAATTTTTACCAGTTGTGCATTCTGATTGATTTATTAATTGCATTTCGGTTTTGCCTAGTTACATCGCACTTTTTTTTTTTGTTCCTGTAAGTCTCGATATTCGCTAACAACTTCTTCTGCCACCAGAAATAAAAATTCTTGTCCGGATATCTTTTTTTCGGCTGTTTTTTATATAAAATTCATCCACTTATCGCAGCTAAATGTTAAAAAACTTGGAGATTTAGATTTTGTGCTATATTTTCTAGCTATTTAATCCGTCGTATCCACGCGGATATTAATGCTTTTAAAAAAAACAGTGGCTTCTTGTATACATTTACGAGTTTTTTCAGTTTGTATTAATTTGTAATTTCTAACATAGTAAAAGAACTTTTTGATCGGTTTGCTTTTATAAATTGTCGAAGTACAATTATTTGATTTGTCAAGCTGATTTGATAAACGTTCCAATATTATCCCGCTTTTGTTCCACAGGTATTGGTAATTACCTCTTGCTTTCGCGCATTATTCCTAGTAAGGTAGTTCTTCTTTATAAGAGCTTTGTAGCTAATATATACTCGTAGAAAAGCTATCAGTCTTCATATTTCTTCCGAACCCTGCAATGGGTTTCGTGAGTTTGAGAACAACAAATTTACTAAGTGGTATTGTCAATGGTCTTGTCTTTCCGTAAATATGAGAATCTACTCTCAATACATAGATATACATAGATCTCAACGACTTTGCGGACCTTCTCTGTTCCTCCTCTTCTCCGCTTCCCTCACGGGATTCTACCTCCGGAAGCGACTTTCTGCCTCCAAGGCATTCATATGTGACCTCTTCGCCTGGTCCTCAACCCATTTCCTCCAGCTTATCCTTCAGAAACTGTTGCAAAATGGAGGTCATACATGCACTTCATCACGTCAAATTAAATGCAATTGAACTGGACGAGGTTCCAGTCAGATTTCTGAAAATTGTTATTCCTGATATTCTCCACGAAATCACTCATTTATTCAATAGACTACTTACTGAATCACATTTTCCGCTATCTCGGAGGACCTGGTTGATAACTGCTATCGCTACCGCATACCTGTCCCAAAGGAAACATTGAAATCAGATTTGTATGCAATTCGGTGTAAAATTACACTAACTAGGGCTTTCGAATGCATTTTTGATGGGGGCAATCACATTTCTAAAGAAGTTCTAAATATTCACCGTATACAGAAATTATTATCTCATTCCGAAGTTTGGTAAAATTATATTTATATCTAGTAATAAAAATTACACTGCTTTAAAGAAGCAATACTCCGAAAATGTACGGACCACATTGAACACTATTTCGGTATTCATGGAACTCCAATTTTTTACTCTAAATCAATTGAAATTTCAATATTTTGATCATTTTTTTCACTTTTATCCTTACTACACGTATTCAAAACATTCTCTTCTCCGATAGATCAATAGCATTCTAAAATATTTGCTACGTGTGTTACAAATAGCCGGCGACCTGTACCCAGTATGAAACTAACTGTAAGTAGGTACTTAAGCACGTGCCGTGTTCCTTAAACGCAATCGAACATTTTCTTGGAAAAATTAAAATTAGTAGTAAGTTTGAGATTTCAGGTCTTAAAACTTCATGCATTTTTCCAGCGGTCAAAAGACCGCTCATGGCATATAACGGTAGAGTACATAAGATTATCAGGAACGACGAAATATAGATATTGAAAAATAAGTAGATATATATTATAGAAATCGTCTTGATGCACGACGAAGTTTAAAAGCTTAACAATTTTGATTAAAGTCATCTGACTGATCTAGTAGGTCTAGTGTTAAATTTCTCTCCGTGAGTTACCGGTAGGCTTTCTGGAATTTACACGTTATCCTTCTGTGCAAAAAATGTTGGGTCCTTCTCTTGTTATTATTATATTATTATTGTAATCTGCTGTAATTTCTATTTCGATACCTTTAGAAAAGAGACATACCACTTACTATTTCAAATGGCGAGCAATGTCACGTGCACCGCACACAGAATTGCTGCAGAACTTTCACCTCTTCCCATAATTGTAGAATCACTCCCTACAGAGATTTTGGTTTTAATTTAACCACAATAAAACGGAAAATTCATTTCATTTCATTGGATTTGACAAGCATAACAAACAGCTTTTCTTGTCCAGAACAGTCATTTTAAAGGAAGCTATAATAATGAAGAAAGTCGCAGTCGGTTACTTTCAACGAATATTCAGATGATGGAAATTTATCATCGCTATCTATATGTGTCAGTACAGTAATGCTACGGCGAGTAGTTAAACTTTGTGAAAGCTCTACTTAATTTTACTTTCTTTTTTCATCCATTCAATATAGAAAACTTGTGACCCTCACATAGTTTTTCCTTCTTGAATTTGTCCTCCGAAAATGTCTACCTGCTTTCTAAAGATACGTTGCTGATACAATTTATAGATCTATAAATTAAGTCATATAACACGCACTAATGATTCACCCTAAAAATGACAAGTATTGTGTGAAAAGTGTAAAGTGAACTTAAAAATGTACAGAATTGATATTTTAGATAATGTCATCATTTAGATGCCTTTTTTCCATCTTAAATACACAGAAGTACTTGAGCACAGAGGTCAAGAACATCAGATATACAAATCTGATGGGATTCAATTTGATACTCATTTTTCTTTATCTAGTTAAGCATTTGCTATAAAAATTCACCAGTACAATATGCATTTAAATGAGTAGCGTTATACTTTTATATATTGCAAGAAAATATGAGAAAATTAAAAGATTTTTTATTTTTAATTTCTGAGATGATGCTTTCACCGCGAGCACCGTTTTCAGCACGGAGGTAGAGCAGTGTGCAGTAAGAAGATGTATCCATTATGCACTAGAACATGACTTGAATGTACAGCACTCTGAAATGCCGACATTAGTTTTATTTGGACAGCAGCACGTCCTACGTTTTCTGAATTCGCAAATTCTTCCCCGAGTTTTCCCCAGTGTATCTTTAACTATATTTCTGTGGCTTTAAGTTGTCGCTATTCGCGAAAGAGAAAAATAAACGATATTTAACTTCGGATATTTTTATCGCGGTATGAGTCCCATTAATCAACGGTCATGTGTGCATCTGAAGTGTCTTTCTGTTTGGTAGAACTAACTGAAGTCGCCTTTGGAATTCTGATTATTACCTTAGAGATTTCAATGAGTTGGATATATCCATACCTACATAATTATATACACGTACCTTTTCACCGATCCCAAATATGGAAATTCAAAGATCTCCAGGATTCTAGGGTAATATGTAAGCATAATTATGCCTGGTTATATCACTGAGAAGTGACAGTATACGTGTGGGATATGATACTAACAAGGTGTGCTTAATGGAATCGCAGGTATCTGAATAGATGATTCTGAAATCATCATTTCAGTGATAATATTACGGCTTCGGTGGTCCTAATATTTATGCGCTCTAAGAAATTATATTCATCCTTGCTACTGACTGTTTGTGTGGTAATTTCCGGTTATTATATGCCTTTTGATTGATGTTTCCTTTCAAAGCAGTTGGTCCCTACATAATTGATAATTTTTTTTTCTTTATTCAACTTACGGAAATGGATGTATGTATGTATATTCCCATCAGTTCCAAGAAATAGTCTTTGAATGCGTATCTTCTGAGATATTTCATCTGAAACAATTTATCTGTTATTTTTAATTTAGCGGTAGGGATTTTGGATTATTCGATGGTCCACTATTCTGGATGAATCTCTGAAGGCATAAATTCAAATTTAAGTTCGTATTTATTCCAATTTCCCCGTGATGTATGTAAGTATGCATTTTTTTTTCCTCTTATGTAATTTGGAAAAATGACCTTACACGAGATTTGTTCTACTTGCATTCTTAAAATTTATCTCTTTCCCAGAACTTTTATTAATAATAAGGAAAACAGGGTATAGGTAAATAAAAGAAAGCCTTCATAATATTTGGAAATGTATTTGTTCATTGTTATCATCACCATTATGATACTTACCGCTGCTCAATCCACATTTATATAAATATATGTATGTACCTACCTGTCTATATAAATAATTAGAAGTTTTATTATGTATTATTGTTTATTATTCGATAGGATTGGGTGAAGACAGAACAGAAGTCCGGATAGAAAGAGATTACCCATCAGAGTAAGCGTCATTTGCAAAAAAAAAGATTATGCAAATTTTGAAAGATAGAATTGCATGTAGTATTTAAGAAAATTATATTTGAAATCGTAAATGGTAAAATCGGGTAACTCCTTCATGTGGTTGTTATACGAAAATCTCGTTTTTCACCATGATAAAATGATACCAAGGTATGGCCGATTTGAGAGGAACTTTCTGCGTTAATACGTCATTTGGGCACAAATGTTATTTCAAGAGAATTTGTTTTGAATTTTTCGTATTATATTGACTGAAATACATATTGAGTATATTAAAATATTTAACAAAATAGTAGTTTCTTCGCTTAAAACTCTTCGGGAAAACTAATTATGTGATAGTGGAAAAGCAGTGGAATTTCCAAATACAAATTTTTTTTCACTTTGATAAAGCTGATTAAATTAAATAGTTCAAAGTTTGATCTAGTACATCTTGGAAAATGTAAGATAGAATCAAATACCTTAGGTCCTGAGAAGAAGTTTGAGTACCCTCCTATACTCGGAGCCGTATATAGCTATTTATAGCCACCCGCATACTCACTCTTTTAGTATTTCCCCCTTTTTAATCGTACCGAGGTACTAGATTTTTCGCACCGTAGATCAGCTTGAACTCAGTAGGGTTATATCCGATCGAAAACCGGGCTTCGCTTCAGCTACCATTCTGAGAAGAAATACTTTTAAGGTGCAGGTAGAAGCCCCCGGCGGGAGGGAGTGGTTCCAGTACCGCATGTTGCATATCAAATCAAAAGTCTCATCGAGTATTATCGTGTGGTGTACTTTTTTCCGATTCAGAAAACTTTCTCGGGACGTTTTGTCAACCGGAACTTTTTCATGGCACTTGGGTCACATACACCACACTTACTACATCTCGGATATATTTTTGCAGTTCTTTCTTCCATGAGCAGTAGTGCTTTGTTTTGAACATTTCCTCATAGGAAGTCATTTCGGACGACTCACCAATTTCGCGCAATCGCGAGAAGTAGGACAGTAAACTTTCTCACCCAAGAATGTCGCTCAAGCTACATCCGATCGCCAAAACTTTCCACTGCTTAATTGAAATGAATATTATTAATAAAATGTTCCGAGTGTCATAATGCATCGTTTAAACATCTCCCATATCTGGAGGTATTGGGTCTAAAGCTGTATGAAAAGTAGGCATTGCCCTTTGGCAGAGACGATAAGAAAAAAAATTAAAAAAAATAAATCGCTTAAATTAAGAGCTGAGCATACGCAAATTTTTAATATGCCTTTAATATACCTTTTATGTGAATTAGATGGTTATTGATGGTTGGTAGTTGGATATTATTATTCCTTGTTGACTCCTTAATACCAACATCAATGTATTTTAAGATTTCCTTCACGGAAATCGGCTTGAGCAAGTTTTTTTTTTTTTTGTTCATTTACATGAAACAAAAAAAAGAATATTTTATTATAGAGAGATTTGTTAAAATATCTATGAAATAATAAAAAGAAGTTGTTCTTTTTATTAATAAGTGATAACAATTTTTAGTTAGTTTAATTCTTTTTATTTTTATATTTTTTTTTATTATTAAAAATATTTGTACAAATTTATTACGATACTTTTGTACCGTATTGTATTTGTCGTAGTCTTGACTCTATGAATTCTTCAATACTAATAAATATTTTTATCTGACATTTTCATACAAACTTATTCTATACATACTCAGATGCTTCATACATTTTTATTTTTTTATTATATCTAAAATTCTAATACTCTAAGTGTATGTAGGTATACTTGATTTAAATTTTCACATGTATTGTTTATAGTAGGTACAATTCTTTAGGCTACTTCGTAATGCAATATTCAATTCTTTTCCAAATTTTCCGTTCTACATTTTAAAATTTTATTAATAATTTTATTTATTTATATATATGTAAATATGAATATGTAGGTTCGTATTCTGGACGCTACAATGGTAGGGGGGGGGGGGGGGGGATTCCGTTTGGAGGTGGTAAAATTCCAACATTTATAAAATTTGTATTTTTTTTTAAATATTTTTTTATTTATTTTATTTTTTAATTTCTTTAAAAAGTCCCATTTAATACCATTAATATGAAATATCATACAAAAGAATCCAGTAACCAGATCCTAATTCAAAAAAATACGTCCACAGTCCACTAAAATTTGGGTCACCCTATATTCAAGAGCTGAAGTTGGCAGGTTAAACAAATAAATACGGGTCCAATGTTATTTAATACTTAACTTTTTCTGACAGTTTCTTCGAAATCGGAGGGAGGTCCAACAATTGAAAATCTTGATCGTTTTGATATGGAATTATATATACAGGGTGTTCCGTAAATGTCTTTAATTCTTTAAGGGGATGAAAGTAGAGGTCTTTTAGGTCAAAAAAGTCTAGATACTTTTATATCGAACTCCGCTCGGTTTTCGAGTAAATCGATAATATCGATTTTCGAGATTTTGCTTACCTCTTCAGAGTAATTTCGTTATAAGTTCTATTGTAATTAATGGATTGTGACGTTCAAACCTTCCCTTAAAAGAACACATATTGGCCTTTCTAAGAATGTATAATAAGTTATAATTGTGCCTTCAATTATTTAAAACAAAAACAGTTTTCTCTAGAATTTTTTATGTCACCAAAATTTTTGTCGCGCTTCAGTGTACATTTATTCGAAATATCACCATTGCAGGAACTTGGCAAAACTATGAAAAAATTTGCGCATTATGTCCCCTTTCCAAAATGACCTCCGTAAGTGCTATGAACAATAACAATCAAAAGTTATAAGCAAACATTTGGAAGATATGCCCATAGAGGTAATCTTCAGTTTTTTCGTAGGATTCTATCTCCTCCTACAGTTTTTAACCTACGACAACCATTTATATGTCATTGTACGGGAATCTGAACTGGCTATTAGATAGGGTACTTTTCGATTTCGAATTTCAAAAATGGAGAGGGCAATTTCGAAAAAACATTTTTATACCAAACTTGATATTTACGTAGATCTCGTTATTACGCATCTTCATTTTTGCGGGAGGGGCAAGCTCTGGGAGGGGCGGGAGTTCAAAGTTTCAACTTTAAGTGGCTATATTTGAATAAAAACCACCAAAAATGTCTTTTCCATTTTGAATTTAGGACTTACTTACTAGAACAATGTTTGGTTGAGAAAATATAGCCGCTTAAAGTTGAAACTTTGAACTCCCGCCCCTCCCAGAGCTAGCCCCTCCCGGAAAAATGAAGATGCGGAATAACGAAATCTACGTAAATATCAAGTTTGGTAAAAAAATTTTTTTTTAAATTACCCCCTCCATTTTCGAAATTCGAAATCGAAAAGTACCCTATCTAATAGCCAGTTCAGATTCCCGTACAATGACATATAAATGGTTGTCGTAGGTTAAAAACTGTAGGAGGAGATAGACTCCTACGAAAAAACTGAAGATTACCTCGGTGGCCACATCTTCCAAATGTTTGCTTATAACTTTTGATTGTTATTGTTGATAGCACTTAGGGTGGTCATTTTGGAAAGGGAACGTAATGCGCAAATTTTTGCATAGTTTTACCAAGTTCGTGCAATGGTGATATTTCGATTAAATGTACACTGAAACGCGACAAAAATTTTGGTGAAATAAAAAATTCTAGAGAAAACTGTTTTTTTTTTTTAATAATTGAAGGCACAATTACAACTAATTATGCATTCTTAGAAAGGCCAATACGTGTTCTTTTAAAAACGTCACAATCCATTAATTACAATAGAACTTATAACAAAATTACTCTGAAAAGGTATGCAAAATCTCGAAAATCGATATTATCGATTTACTCGAAAACCAAGCGGAGTTCGATATAAAAGTATCTAGACTTTTTTGACCCAACTTACCTCTTCTTTCATCCCCTTAAAGGATTAAAGACATTTACGGAACACCCTGTATATAAAATATAATAAAAATTCAATATCTCTTTTGCAGACCAAACTGCGTAGTAAAATAGATATGTGGGGACAAATCCAGCCATATTGCAAATCACGGAGGAGTTACTTGAAAGCAAAAAAAGCAGAAACGAGCAAAAGATGATTAAGTCAGAAAGTTTTTTGTGTTTCAACTGGAACTAATTACGCATCCTTTAATTCATAGTCATACCATATGGGCTATTCGATCTGCTTTTAGAAAAGTACTAGAAGAGAAAAACAGCTCCGCTCCAAGGTGTAAATTGTCGCAGCTCACATGCTGACAGCTTTGAGAGGATATCAAGTTAATGTAAAAATGCCGGCTTACAAAAAGAAATGGGGCCAAATTTTGTCTGTTCCAGTAATTCGCCCATTTTTACCGGATTTAGGTAAATATGGCCGAATTACCCGAACAGATAAAGGACAGAAAAATATCGATAAATGTAAAATATCGATATTTTGTCCACATTTATCGATAAATACTTTTCGATATTTGAACTGTCGATATTACGATATTTTAATATTCAAATAGAACTGAACAATAATAGTGGAAATGCTGTAGCAAATTTTCGCAGTTTCTTCTCTTACTTACTTATGCCCATAATTCCTCTCGCATAAACATTCGTGCATAAAATGAGTAAATTTTTTGATTCAAATGTACATTACACACACATTTAAAATCTTCGATAGCAAAGAACACTTTTGGGTATTCTTTGAATTATCTAGGAATTAGAAAAAGTGCTTCATTTTCTGTTTTATAAGGAAAAGTTATCGACTAGTAACGCATGGTGCACTACCTATGTAACAGATGTGCAGAGATTATCAGAAATGAGGGATCTGATGACCTTGGCATATCTCATAGGCAACAACCCTCAATTGAAAAATTATTCCAACTGTAAGAGATGGGGGATTGCTCAACCCCCCTTCTAACTTGTACTTAGTTGATTACAAGTGTATATTATATATATGGATTTCATAACAATAATGATGCGTTGTCCATCCAGTATCCTTCCAATTTGAATGAAAGACATTCATCCATCACTGCACACATTCAGTGACTCCGTCGATATTTCAGCCCTCAATTAAACCTAAATTTAATAAACTGAATGAATATTATTTACGTGGGTGGTATTTTTGTTTCAATTTGCAAATTTCAGTAGCTGTTCATTCCAAAATCTGAAATTGGGAGCAAACTAAAGCTATCGCTGTTGATTGAATTTGACAAATATTTTGTTTCAATCGAAAGGTACTTTATACCAGCAACATCGATGCGCTTAGATCCAGGGTTTAAGCAAGTCCACATCAAAGACATAAAGAAATATTATTTTATACTGAAAAAGACAAGCAGATAATCACCCGTCAGATGAGTCGGCAGATTAGAGTATATAACAAATAAAAATATTGATAAGCTAAATTAAATGAAGCCGGGCCACTATTTATGTTGAACTAAAGTTTTCTAGTGTAAGAAGGCATTGCAGGTGTATACAGCTAGCAGACTTGATGAAGGAGCAGTCAAGTTTATCTCAAAGAAGTGCAAATTTGTTGAAATTTCTACACGATGCCATTTATTTACTACTCCCCAAATTATCAAACTTTACGATTTTAATGCAGCGGTACCATTTATTTGACTCCAACTCTTTTCCAGGTGATTAAGCTAAAAACGACATTCGACACATCGGCTTACTTGAACCTAAGTTTGAACTTCTCGCAGCAGACGTCGTCTTCATAAAACTTCGATTGAGGATGCCCTTGAGTAAACTGGCTCCAGCTTTAGTAAAAAAGGAAGAAATGAGACATACTCAATAGTTGCAATTGTTGCGTCGTTGCCGGCAATGTAGTGCATTCAGGTACAGCCCTTGCCCAAATATGGGAATTATATTACATTACCTTGGTCAAGGCCGTATTTATGGATTTGGATTGAGGGGTTCAAACCCGCCCACCGTTGTAGCCTATACCTTTCTTAATCTGATAAATCCAATTTTTATCCACAAGCGGCTCACAACCATGGTTTTGTCATTTTATATATTTCTTCAGGTAAAGCAACTTTAGAAAAAACGTAGAGAAAGAAAATAAGCAGTACAGTACGTATGGTATATATATACGTATATATATATATGTATATAATACATCAGTAGATGGGAGTTTGCTTTGATACACTGTACCTAAACTGCAGTGGTATTTTAAATTTTGTTTACATTTTAAACGGAATATTAAATCCAAAGTAGGATTTACATTATGATGCATTTCTTCGAAATATTAAGAGGGAGATAGTACATCTGATAGTACATCTGAGTTTTTTCCACATCTCGTTTTGTCAATGTGTGCGTGTCCGGAAAAGCATATTAAGAGGGAGATAGTACATCTGATAGTACATCTGAATTTTTTCCACATCTCGTTTTGTCAATGTGTGCGTGTCCGGAAAAGCATACAAAGTTTTTATTAGTGCTGGAACTAAAACAATGTTACTGACAAACCTTAATCTGTCATTTTTGACTACTATAGCAACACGTTTTACTATAATTTTATATAAACTAATTCTTAATTTATCTATCGAAATGAAATATAGTAAAAATGTGTTTTTAATTTGTAATTAAATATCGTGAAATTGAAAGTTGTCAAAAATTTTTTTATGGAAAGGATTCAAATTATTTCGGAGGTAGTCCCTCGACTAGAAACAGGAAGCAGAGCATCCACAGATTCGTTACAGTGGTCCGCTTCGACTTGGAAATAGATATTCAATTTTGACAATTTGAGTGTTTAATAGTTTGCGATTTTCCCATAAAAAGTAGAGGGGAGTGAATGTGTGAGGTATTGTAGTGATTGCTTTGGTAGCATTTAAATTTCAATAAGCTATCTCTCTCACAATATCTTGAAAAAATACATGCCATCATAATGTAAATCCTTTTTTTGTCTAACTTGTTAACACAACAAATTTTGTTGTAACTAATTATAACATGGTACCTAACTAATATTTTCCATGAGCGCCCCATGATTTTATTTAAGTAGCTTAAACTATTTGTTTACTTTTTAGGGCATTTTAGGAAATTACATAGTTATATCTAAAATGCCCTAAAGAATAAAATGTTTGTTTTTAATAATTTTTTAAATTGCTTTCTTGACCCCGTCAATAAAATCGTTCATCGAAATGTTAAAATTGAAATGGATGAAATATTTTCCCATTAATTCAGCATATTTTTCATTCTTATAGAAAGTGGACCTTTACATATATTTTTTTTAATGTAAATAATATGTAATAAAAATAGGGTTAAACAAGATGTTTGCAAGCATAACATTTTAAATTTCGGAAGCCTCATACTGCAGAACCACGGAGCATTAATTGAAAATTACCGTGAAATCAATTATCTAAATATAGCACTTATAGATTAATAGAATTTTTGCAATTCCATTGGAATGTCAATCTCATTATTGAGTTCGCATTAATTCTCAGGTATTCTTTCGTCTCTGGAGGATATTACATATACTGTTAACACACAGCTAGTATAGGTACCATGGCTTGGATACCATCGTATTCTCTTACCATGCTAGGTGACAGATCGCAGAATAGTTTCATTTGATAGCTTTCAAAACTTGCAATTTGTGCTTTTCAAGAATGCGTCAGATATATTTAATATTTCCATATTTATTATTTTATAATATCCCAAATAGGCCTACTTGAACAAAAAGTCATGAACTATATAATTTTGTCACTACCTGAAAGTAACGCTGAAATCATTAAAAAGATCCATACACTATTTATGCTAACCTCGTACAACTTTGGTCAGTTTCGATTCTACTGATATTCAACGACACACACACGTATTTTATGCGTGTACTATGGTATCTGTACTAGCTGTGTATCACAGGAATAGTAAAAACAATTTGTGCAACAATTCATCACTCTGTGGTAAATTCCATGTCAATATTTTGTTTTTGTTTGAAATAAACTTGTTTATTTTGTTTTATACACTCATTTTTTTCTTTCACCTATTCCTTAATTGAAGAATGAATTATTTTAGGAAGACTTAATTTGAGGGAAAAGTACCACTAATGGAAGTATTTGTGTCTATATATTAAAAAGATATTTTTAGACACCAATTGTGCAAAATATCATTCATTATGTCTACAATTCACTATAATTTATGTTCATTTCCATCTATAATAATATATTATTTACATTTGTTTAATACTTCATCAAATATAGTGCATTGAATGTTATCTTTCTCTTTGGAAATAATTCTTACATTCGGCAAAAACTTACTCAATACTCATCTGCTTATGCCCCTTTATCATACTTCAAACACTTGTTTACCCTTAATTTATTCAAAAATTTCCCTAAATTTTACGGATATTTCCACAAAAATTGTGGAAAAATTTACATTCATTTAATGGTGCATTTAGTTAATTCATTGAATATCACCCAACTTATACGTAACAGAAATTGTTTACATATAAGTTGGGTGATATTCAGTGAATTAAGGGGAGAATGGCTCCCGATAGAAAATTCATTAAAGCCTATTGATTTCCAACTCCCTATAGATAGGTGAAACTTACCTATCTTTAAAGCCCAAAGTGTACTTCTCCTTCAAGTTAGCAAAATACACCTAACTTTGTGACACAAATTATTGACGCTGAATTTAGGGAAATATTTTTTATAGTGTAGCCTATCCTTTTTGTTATATGATCTAAGATACCGATACACTTATTTCTGTTAGAAATGTTCACATTTTTGGAATATTTAAAAAAATTAAAGGAAGGAAGGGCAATTTTGCATGAGGTGAATCTATTTTAAGGTGACAAATGGTTAAATAAAAATTGTTGTACGTGCATCTTCATTATTCATTGCGAATTATCCATTTCTTTATAATCTGAAACATCATACAAATCCAAATTGTCAAAAATTTATTGAGCTAATGTCTAATTTTCTTTAGCAAATAAGTGGAAAAATTCCTTGACCAAAATCCTGGGCTTAGCATACCGCCCTTTACTTCGTCCAATATAACTTAGATAGAACGTCGAGAGAGAAAACATTTTAAGAAAAGAGGGTCTAGACCTAATGCGTGAAGTTTACTAAGATAGCAGGATGCCGGAATCTATCGAAAGCCTTCGAAATGTCCAATGCGACGAACTGTGGTTCACCAAATTATAGACTAAGCTATTAAGTATAATGTGAAGATCGGCAAGTAACATGAGTAAATCTGCAGTAGAGCGACCAGCACGGGAGCCGTGTTGGCGGTCGCTAATAAGATGGTTGACCTCTCGATGTTTCATCAATCAAAGTAAGGGCAGTTAGTCTATAGTTATCATTTTTGGGTCTTAGTTAAACATGAGCAACTTTGCATATCGAAGTAAAGTACCTGTCGAATAGAACAGGTGAAAGAGTTTACGGAGAGATTTGGCTAAAGAAGAGGCGCAGCACTTGAATATTAGTACTAATTGGAGTATTCTGACCTATTCTACACAATATGCATGCCTTTCAAAATGCGCAGGATATCCAATAAAAATCCGAAAAGTCAAAATAATTTCCATTTAATATGATCAACTCAGAACTGAATGTCATACATGGCGAAAGGTGTGATCAAGAGTCTGCTTCTGCTTTCTTACTCGCCGCGTAAAAACTATACCTTGTTAAGGCAAACAAATTTTAACCTACTTACACAAGAGATAATAGGCGATCACACATAATAATTGCTTCTGCACTTATCTTTCTACTGGCATTTGATTTCACATTAACGTGATTTGATTACTTTTCGCGTTTATAAATAAAAATTTTAATCTACTATATGTGTATAATATGGACTGACTATATTCATAGAAATACATTGCAGAAAGTAAGCACACTTCTATATTGCTTATTCTTTCGGTATATGCCCCAAGTACCAACAGACAGACAACGGTATACAACAAACAAATAAGTGAGTTAGTCGAAATAAAAGTTTTTAAATTCGTTATTTAGGGTTATTACTGATAAAAAGGATTCTACCAAAGACAATATACCTATTCATCAGAAACGCGGCAGAGATTCGAAAGGTTTTATTCAAATCACTTTTCAAGCTGCGAGTTTACTTTTTCAACATCTCGAATATGAATTTTTTCAATGTTGACACCAACGTAAGAACATTTGTAACACAAGCAATTGTACCCACATGAAATAGAAAGTTAAGCAATCTATATTTTATATGTCAGTGATGTATAGCTATTATTTTTTAGATAAAAAGAACAGAAAATAATTCATATTTATTAAAACATGAAAAACACCTCGAGCATCAAAGAAATGTATGCTTGCACTCAGTTTTGATCTATTATACTTAATCCTTTTGGAAATCAAAAGCAAGTGAAAAGCAAGAAAACTTGATGTTAGGAATGAACTAGTCAAAACTTCAAAATGACTTTAACAAGCCAAAACAAAAATTTTGAAATTTTGTGAAGACGAATTTAAAGGAATTTCAAAACTATTTAATTTGCAAAAAGTAAAAATCATTTTTCTAGGGAAAGTCCCTTTTCCACAAAAAGTCGTCATGGAAAACATTGTCTGAGGTATTCAATTTCCTTTTTCATAGCTACATGCAAGAGCTTCATATAGTGCGTATTAATTAACTCTAGGCCATGTGATTAATAATTCATAGATTAATGCTTATGCTTATGCAGATTCATAACAAGCGATTGAATTGCATAGAAACTCGAATCCAATAAAAGCGAAATTGGTTGGGAGTAAGCATGGGCTAAAATCAATATCGACATAGGTATTGTAAAAGGAGAAATCTTTGGCCTAGAGAATATGTAGGTACCTACTCCTAAAAGTGCAACTAGCTAAGAATTTTACAACTGCATCTGTGCTTTCTTATGACCAAAAACGAAATTTTGGGAGGTATACGGAATTTTCCTGGATTTTACCACACTATTAAACAAACTTTTTTTAGTTCAGCAATGTGGTGTGATAGAAAACCTAGAAATATTACCTGCTCCCCTCTCCACAACAATGGTCTGACGGATAATTAATTAAAAAATTCGTAGAAAGTAGAGATGATCCATATAAACGTTGCGTAGGATTCTCTAAGTACATAGAATAATAGCAAAAAATATAACAATGAAACAGTTAGAAGTGCAATTTAAGCTATTCTCGTTCGGAAACTAAAGTAGTAAATTTGTACATAACATAAAGGCTGTAAAGTGGTTTAACCGCAGCTTAACCCAATTAATTTATGTCTTAATGGTCCGCCCGAATGAAGGACTAAATGTGACGACAGATAGGCATGTGTAATTCAACGAACCACCAATGGTACTTATTATTGAACGACTGAACTCCACAACGACGTAAATATATTTACTTACATACATCGCTTTAGTACAAGGCACGTCCCAATGTAAAGGAAATGAAGTAGCAGTCTGCACCTTTGGAGAGCTATAAATTTTCATAAACGACCTGAACGCTGAACATAAAATTAAATTAACTCGTTTCGCTCTTTTCGGTAATTCTTCGCCATCCCCTCGATGAGTAAATGCGGCGGTGATTGCGATGCAATCAGGGCACTTTACGCGGTTCAGAATACGCAGATACCCATCTTAAGAGGTTCATGTTTTCTGCGGTAATTTTTAATGACTATGTGCGCTTTCTGTGAACGTCTTCGATTAACATTAACCAACTACCGACGGATTTTATGGTGATTTTTTATTGCCCTCAAGATATTTAAATTAGCTTCAGGCAATTCCACTAATTATACATTCTATCCTATATAGTTCCACGAAAAATACGTTATAATTCATAATAAAATATATTTGACTGCACCTGAACAACAAAGTGTAACAGAGTGCAGGTTCACTGCTATTAGTTACGGCACTTGTTCTATATGGGATTCCTTTCAAGATTGAATTAAATGCCTATCATCGCCATTTTACTTACAATGACAAAGTAATTTTCTTAAAGTGTGGGATAATCATAAGTCTAATTTCAGCTCGAATGACTTTAATCTTTTAGCACCAAAATTCAAGCAATGTACTTTGTGACGCGTGAAATTTCCGTCTTTGCGTTAGCAGATGAATACTTCTTTCATGACATTTCTACACGCTAATTCTTCGAGCAATTAGTGTCCCCACGCTCTTGTTGGATATCATGGGAATGGGTAAAAGAAGAGGTAAGCCACCGGTAAGAAACAAGGGATTACCATGAGTATGAAATCGAATTATTCCAAGTTGATTACAATACTTAACCGGCACCGTGACAAGTGCGTTACGGATTAAATAAAAAAATTAGAAATGAGAAGTGTAACACATTTTAAGAGGATTAATGTGTCTGGAAATGTGAAGCAGTTTTCACACTGCTATTGAAAATTTAATATAATATGCAACAAATAGTCCATTATAAACTCAAGATCTTTGTGTCTGCCCTATGTTATTTAATTTATTTGTCTTTTCATAGCGATTTGTCTCGAATTTTTCCATATAAAAAAAGTCCATTCTATTATTATTTCCTCAACATAAAATCGTCATCTTCAATTATAGAGAGATCAACTAAAACTTTTTGTCTTCGTTTGTGATGCTCTCAATTTCTCTCAAACTTTGAACCATCCAACACAGTTATAATATAGAAAGGTCCCTTTAGACAAAATTTAGCTAAATTTTCCAAATATTGTTTTTCATACTTTAAAGCTAGTTTATTGCGTCCGACAGATAGAATAAAAACAGTAGGAACCATAATTGGCTATAAAGGACCAAATATTGTTAATCAAATCTGGCAGCACTGTAAAATTTTGTGCAAATACTAGGTACAATAATTGATGTCTGCTAATTGGATTTTCATAAGTTTTGTATAAACAGCTGAAGAGTAAGAGGTATATAAAGAACAAAACTAATATTTCTGAGATAAAAACATTGAGAAATTGTATTTCCTTCTACTCATTGACTTAAGTAAAGCTGTCTTATAGTAAGATATCAAGTTATGTAAAGATTTCGAAGTAAACAGTGCAGTTTTAGATTTGGGTTATCCGCTACAAAAAAAAAGACGCTCAACGTATGTACCATATTTAAAAATATTTGGAAGGGAACCAGAAGACTGGATTTTAAAAGAAGATAATGATCCCAATAAATGTATGCAACACAAAAAAATAAAAATATACCTTGCTGTCATAATCAATGGACTTGGATTTGAATACATTTGGAAGCGTTTGGGCTTCATAAAGATGAAAGTTGCGAAGAAAACGTTGAAATCTACAGAATACTTTGTGTGATTAAGTAAAAAAGCTAGAATTGGTCTAACACCAATAATCCTAGTTGAATGTAATTTCGAATGGTTAGCCATTTGTGCAAGATGGAATATTTAAGTAGTTTTTCGCAAACATTTCTAAAACAGTAATGATTATATGAAATTTTATAGAATTGTTTTCAGAAAACATATACTTACTTAGACAACCAACATTTTTGTTTGGGAACACCAAGAAGTGGTTGCCCGATTTAGTTCATTTTAGAACTTGTATTTCCAATTTTTATGAAAATGCCGCGTCGCGTAAAATATTTTAGCTCTCCACGGCGACGTGTACTCAATCAGTGTCCAAATATACTAAAAAACCAAAACTTTCTACGGCAGCACCAAGAAGGGGTTACACAACTTAGTCCAGTTTTGACATTTATTTATTTATTTATTTAATAAGCAATTAATAAGAGTAGTAAATAAGGATTAACTCTAATAATATACTTCCTTATATTTAAACTACTAGGCTACAAAAGAAAGTTTGGAGAAGAAAGAGCTACAACTAAGGCTATATAAAGAAAAGTATACAAAACTAAAAAAATAAAAATAAACTAGTAGAGGAGGAGAAATTTAAAGGTAACAAAGCAAATTATTAGGAAATATAAGTATGTGGAGGAAGGAAATTCAGAATAAAGAAATTACAAAAATAACAAAATGAAATACCTTAAGCAATAATAAACAAAACTACCAAAAAAATAAAAAATTAAATTATAATAATGGAGAGCATGAAAAGAAAAGCAAAATAGAAAAAATAAATAAAAAATAAAAGAGGCAAAAAGACAACTGAGCAAAACAGGATTATCCATCAAAAGGATTGGAGTACGAGCAAAATAAAAGGGAATAGCGGAGGACGGAAATTCAATCACATAATAGGAACTTTTAGTAATTAATGACTGATCTGAAGCCGGACAAGCTTTCTAAATGCCAGTAAACTAGTATATTATTGAATTTAGTGTTGTAAGACTTTTGAATTCTAAAGCAGGGCGATTTTTCTTTCAAATTAGTTCTGCATATCGGAAGTCTGAAGAGTGGCTGATATCTTGAACTGCGAGAAGGAACATTAAAGTTTATACTAGAAAGTAGTGAGTTGCAAGTTATAGTACTATTCAGCATTTTATGTAAGAAGGTCATGTTCAAAAAGATTCTGCGTCTTTCCAGCAATAACAAGTTGAATTTCACAAGTCTGTCATTATATTCAAGAACGGAATTTTCTAATTTAAATAATAATATTCTGGTAAATCGGCGCTGAACAGTTTCTATTTGCAAACTGTAGGAAAGATAGAATGGATTCCAGACTTGACTAGCATATTCAAGGGTGCTTCTAACTAGAGAATTGTAGAGAGTAATATAGGAGGATGGTGATTTGAATGATTGACACGTACGGAATATGAAACCCATAAGACGAAAGGACCTAGATAGTGATTTGAATGATTGACACGTACGGAATATGAAACCCATAAGACGAAAGGACCTAGAGGTGATGTAATTTATGTGTGCAGAAAAAAGGAGCTTGCGCTCAAATATTACTCCCAAATCTTTGATCTCCTCCACCCTAGGGATAGATGTATTGTGAGTTTGGTAGTCAAAGCTAATAATATCATGTTTAAGACGAAAAGAGATACATTGCATTTGCGAACATTTATTATTATTATTTTTCTTATGAAAACACAATGTGGAAAATTTGAGCTCTATACGTCAACGCGTTCTCGGGCAGTGTCCATATATTTAGCGAAAAACGAAAGTCAGTGTGCAAAATTTTAAGTCCAAAAAATTCTAAGACCAATTCTTGTGGTACCCTGGATGAATGCCTCCACTTTCTTCCTTTTATCTGTAAAATTAAATTGAAACAAGTAAAAAAATTAGATTTTGTCTAAGACCAATTCTTATGAATGCCCGTATGGAATTTCGTATGGTAACCAATATGTACAAGTAGGGTATAAAATGAAAAAAAAATCTGAAAAGACCAATCAATTTCAAAACTTCATATATTTTCAATATTTCAAAAAATATTCAATTATACTGAAGTTGTGATCACGTTTGCAATTTTACTATGTGTCTATTTATATATATTAAGAGATATCCTTCGTCATCATCATCACATTCAGGCTAATTTTCCTGTTCACACTACTTGAAAATTATCCTATAGTTAGATATACTGGTTATTTTGTGGTCGTCGTATGAAGGATTTTAATATGAAAACCGACTTTATACTTATTTCGAAACTTTATTCATCTACTTCGTTTTCTTAAACTTATTTTTTAACTTCTACAATCATTTAATAATTCAAACGCATTAAAGCTTGCACTAAATAAGATACTGAGGCGAGCGAGCGGATGGCAGATACACGACTGACTGATTATATGACGTGAGCAAAAGGGTACTTGACTCTTCTAAATGTTAAGTGGCGGTACTGCCAGATATGTGATCTTTTTCGTATGTTATAAGTCGCTACACACTCCCCCTCCAGCGTAGCGTCGGTCAGAATGATCTGCTTGTGTATTGGATCCTAATTTTATTTTAGTTATCTTTATCCAAGAATATGTATGCAGGCTTAAGCCTATCAATGGAAATTGATACGTGTTTGCCATTTATATCCAGGATATATTGTTTTCGAAGTTTTCGAGTTACCTTATATGGTCCCTCATATGGTGGCTTTAGACCTGTCTTCACCTTGTCGACCCTGACGAAGACATGGTCTGCTTCGTTGAGAGTTTTTGGGATATAGAAATTTTTGTTTGAATTATCTCGTACTTGTGGTGGTTTTAATGCTTGCATTGACTGTCGTAGTTGTCCGACTAAGGTATTCGTGTCTAAATCATCAGATAGAGTACTATGACCTAGGAGGTCGCCTGGAACTTTTAAGCTTTGGCCGTAAACTAAGTCTGCAGGTGAATAGTTTAAATCTTGTTTAATTGCGGTGCGTATTCCTAAAAGTACAAGAGGTAAATCATCAACCCAATTGACAGTGTTTTGTCTTGCTATTAGTGAAAATTTCAGTTGTCGGTGGAATCTTTCTACCATCCCATTTGCCTGTGGGTGGTAGGCAGTGGTTCGAATTCGATGTGAACCAAGAATTTTAGTAATTTCTGAGAACAGTTTGGACTCAAACTGGGATCCTTGATCGGTTGTTATTTGTAGGGGTACGCCAAAGCGCGCGACATAGTGTGATATGAACGTTTTGGCAATGGTAGCTGCAGTAATATCTTTCATAGGTATGGCTTCGGGCCAACGTGTGAATCTGTCGATTATTGTCAATATGTATGAATTATCACCCGATGGGGGTAGTGGACCTACAATGTCTATGTGGATGTGTTCGAAGCGTTTTTGTGGAATTGGTATGTGCTCAAATGGCGACTTACTGTGACGCTGTATCTTGGCCTTTTGACACGCAATGCAATATCTAGCCCATTCGTTGCAATCTTTGTTTATTTCTGGCCAGAAGTATTTAGTGGTCACCTTTTTTCGTGTTGTGCGGATTCCATCATGTGACAGATTGTGAATCAATTTAAAAACCACTTTTCGGAGTTCTGTCGGAACATATGGTCGATTTGTTCTAGTGCTAGTTTCGCACCATACTTCTTCTTCTGTGATGGGAATTTTTATGAGCTCTAGTGTGTACTTGGAATCAGATTTGGGCTTCGCTGCTAGTAATTCTTTTAACTGGTGATCATTTTGTTGGGCATCAGAGAGACCTTTCAGTGTTAATGTGGGATTGTTGATTGCGTCATAAGCTTGCGATCTCGAAAGAAGATCTGCTACCACATTTTGTTTACCAGTAATATGGTTTATATTGCTAGTAAATTGTGATATGTAGTCGAGCTGTCTGGATTGACGCGGGCTACGTTCAGTTTTTGTCGTTAATGCTCTAGTCAGGGGTTTGTGGTCTGTGTAGATTATAAAATCTCTACCTTCCACGAAGTATCGGAAATGTTTTATGGCTAAATAAATGGCAAGCAGCTCTCGGTCGAAGGCCGAATACTTTTGCTCACACGGTGAAAGTCCTTTAGAAAAAAAGGCGAGTGGTTGCCAGTTATCGTTTACCATTTGCTGTAAAACAGCTCCTACGGCGAAGTCAGATGCATCTGTGGTGATATTATAAATTGTGTTTTCCAGTGGATGTGCTAATAGTGTAGCGTTTGACAGAGCGTGTTTCACTCGTGAGAAAGCCTCTTGACACTGGTTGGGCCAAGTAAAACGATTTTTATGATTTTTTATTTTATTCATATTTATTATGTGTTGGTATAATGGTTTCAACAGTTCGGAAAGCTTTGGAATGAATCTGCCATAATAGTTTACCATTCCGACAAACTGTTGTACTTGTCGTATTGATGTCGGTGGGGCGAGTTTGAGAATTGCATCTACTCGGCTTTGTGATGGTTTGATGCCATCTCTGGAGATTGTGTGACTAAGAAAGTCAAGTTTGCTGACATCGAAAGTGCATTTTTGAGGTTTCATTGTCAATCCGTTGTCTCTGAGGCGTTGAAACAAGGTACGTAAGTGTGCTTTGTGTTCTTCGAAGTCTTTGCTGGCAATGAGTAGATCATCTATATACGCGAACACAAAGTTGAGTCCTTTTGTAACTTCGTTTATGAATCTTTGGAATGTTTGGCTTGCATTCCTTAGACCGAATGGCATTCTGATAAATTCAAATAGACCAAAGGGAGTGGTGATTGCAGTCTTTGGTATGTCTTCAGAAGCTATTAGTATATTGTGGTATGCCCTTACCAGATCAACTTTTGAAAATATTGTACATTCCTGCAACTGCATTGAAAAGTTCTGTATATGCGGAATGGGGTACCTGTCAGGTACTGTGAGTGCATTCAGTTGTCGATAGTCACCACAGAGCCGCCAATCTGGGCTGTCTTTTTTGGTAACCATGTGAAGTGGTGACGAGACAGGTGAAGAGGATGGTCTACAGATTCCTAAATCAATCATGTGTTGGAATTCCAACATGGCTTCTTTATGCTTTGTAGCATGAAGACGACGTGGTTTTGCAGATGGCAATTGCCCTTGAGTTACGATGTGGTGCTGGACTTTGTGCCTTACCAGTTGATTAAAGTTAGGGGGTTGTACTAGCTCGAGGAATTCAGTTATTATCTTTCCAAAATCATTCTCGATCGAGAAATGCCGCGGAGTTGGTGTGTTGACGAATGCATCGATGGCGTTTGCAGATAGTTTTGTTGTTGAATCGATCAATCTTCTGTTGCGAATGTCAACAACTAGATTAAATTTGTCAAGAAAATCAGCTCCGATTATTGGTCTGTTGACGTCAGCTATTATGAATTGATGTACTAGTTTTCTTCTAAGTCCTAGGTTTACGTTCAATAATTTTACTCCGCTTGCTTTAATGGGTGTACCATTCGCTGCAGACAGCAAAAAGCAAGAATTAGTTTTGTTAAAAGGAACTAATGATTTTGGTAAAACAGACAAGTCTGCACCAGTGTCTATTAGAAATGTAAGATTGTTTTCTGAATCACGAATGAATAAGCGGCGGGAACTGCTTGTGACCTCGCTGCACGCCGCACTAGCAGTTGGTCGATTTAGTTTTTGCTTCATTACTGACTTGGACAGAGCTTGATTTTTTGAAATTACAAGGTGGTTGGCACTTTCGTGCTTGGTTCCCGAACTTGATGTGATATCGACAAAGATTTCGCTGTATGGAACGATCACGGCTCTTTGAGCTATTCCGATATTGACTTGTGTTTTGGTATGGTCGGCGACTACGATTGGGGGTAACCGCGAGAGACTTAATCATTGCTTTTATTTCTCTTATTTCGTAAAGTAGTGAATTTTCAGTAGAATTCTGGGCGTGATATTTTTGGGTTTCGATTGTATCATTTGCCACAGAACTGACTGATGATACACATCGATGGGGCGTAGCCGCTTCCCATATTTTGTCCGCAAGAGAAGTGAGTTCATTCTCTGTTCTTTCTTGTTGTGGAATCAGTGCTATGTTGATAACTTGAGGTAGCCTTCTTAGCCATAGCTTTCTAATTAAGTTATCGCTTATTGCACCTGAAGCTCCAGCCAATTGCTTTAGGAACCTAAGATATTCCGATGGCTTTCTATCCCCTATCTCTTCTGTTGACAGAAGTTTTTCTAATCTACGTTCTTCGCTTAGCGAGTGCCTTTCGATTAATGTAGTTTTAAAATTGTCATATAGTCTTGAATCTGGCGGATTCTGGATAAATTCTAATACAGATTCGAGGACATTTTGAGGTAATGATGTCAGGACATGATTGTATTTTAATATGTCTTTTGAAACTTTCCCTATTACGAACTGCGCTTCCGCTTGTGCAAACCACGTAGTCGGAGAACTTGCCCAAAATGGAAGAAGTTTGATTGAAACCGAACTAACATCGCTGCAGGAGGAATTCTGGTCGCGAGTTTCGGGCTGTTCAATTTTTTGATTATTGGTTTCGGTATTCGTTTCGTTAGTACTCATTTTGTCAAATATATTCAAATCCGTTGTTATCAATTGCTTATTTTAGAAGGGAAAAGCACTGTTAATTAATTCCTAGTAATTGTACCAAAGATGTCACCAATTCGCATAGTTGCCATTCACTTGCTCGCTCACAAATATTATATATTAGTTCAATTTTACGTCTTGTTTGCTAACCTAATTTTAATTTGTGAGAAAGAATGCTGAAAAGTAATCCTAGTAATCTATGTATGTATATAAGTGTTTTGTGGAGAAAAAAAATATTTTTTTGAAAGTTTTAATTTTATAATATAATAATATACTAAATGTAATGCTATGTAGATATTATAATATAATGAAATATGCTCAATATTTACGATTATGCAATTTTTAATTAAATTTAATTTAATTGTCATAAATTAATTTTTTATTCGCCTTCTAATTACTTCAGTCAAAAGTTTTACCTCGAACTGTACTTGTTGAATGCTGCTACAGTATTTGTGCTATTCCACCATTTTTGTTGTCACACATATGTATACACAGTATTATTGCTGGTTGCTTCGTAGTTGTTTCGATTGGCATGAACTCTGCTTGCTTCACTGCTATGTCGCTTTGAATCGCTTGTTCTGCGTGAAACGGAACCGCTGCACTTAAATAGCACTTGTATGTAGGTATGCAGTTGGATACTACTGTGCTGCAGGTAGTTCTGATGCTGCTGGAACTTTGTATGCGTACGTCACCGTTCAGCAACTGTTGTTTACTGTTATGATCTTAAGCCACAACTGTTTTCCCTGATGATATACGCTTTTCTTCCTTTTAGCTAATAATTAATTGCCGTCCTTTTGCTCGCTCGCGTTGAATATTCTTTAGGCGTAAAATTTACTTTATAATGGCACGCTGGACACGAATTTATGTGCTATGCATGCCACTGCCTGTACAATTTGTAATTGTCGGCCGTCGGGGTCACCAATGTGGTCGTCGTATGAAGGATTTTAATATGAAAACCGACTTTATACTTATTTCGAAACTTTATTCATCTACTTCGTTTTCTTAAACTTATTTTTTAACTTCTACAATCATTTAATAATTCAAACGCATTAAAGCTTGCACTAAATAAGATACTGAGGCGAGCGAGCGGATGGCAGATACACGACTGACTGATTATATGACGTGAGCAAAAGGGTACTTGACTCTTCTAAATGTTAAGTGGCGGTACTGCCAGATATGTGATCTTTTTCGTATGTTATAAGTCGCTACAATTTACAATTTCATAAGATAATCTGCAATCGCACTAGCATCAGGTATTCCTCGCAAGGCACACGTCCGCACGCCATAATTTTCTTCCAATGTATTAGTCATAACTCACGTATGCACATTGTATAAGCTTTCTGCACCACGCACCACCTAGCAAAACTGTTGCATACAAAAAAAACAAGTGTGCCTGTGATAATACCAAACAAAACAGCAAGTGTGTCCTTGATACTATCATTTATTTACAATTGTATTATTTTATTATTACGCTGTAAGCATAAGTTTTCTTGCCATTTTTTATGCAAAATCGAGTAGATAACATTACAATGTTTAACATTTGATTTATTTGAAACGCTGTTAAAACTTTGATCGAAAAGTGTTCATTTTGTCATATTTTGTTTAGCTCAAATATTAGCCGAAAAGATGCAAAAAAGAAAAAGTAAAAAACTTATCTCATCATTTTATGACACATCTTTGGATTTATATCAAAATCAGGTCATAAATGACTGTTACTTAGCTGCAAAGTGGTGCAAGAGATGACAGTTTTTAACAATTTTACAAATTCCAGATAATTATATAAAAATTTCTGGATTAATTTTGAGATATTTGCTGCACTTATCTCACGGATTGGACCTTTATCTAAACACTAAAATTTATTTGGTATAATAAGACACATTTGTTCTCCAGATATCGGGTGCAAGCCGAAGGTCAATTTTCACTGGTATTCTCTCCTAAGTAAACG
The DNA here is from genome assembly GCA_963930735.1 of Dioctria linearis. Lineage (NCBI taxonomy): Eukaryota > Metazoa > Arthropoda > Insecta > Diptera > Asilidae > Dioctria > Dioctria linearis. The sequence continues at coordinate 90,134,445 of OZ005740.1, read as the reverse complement.
CGCTCTCGAGTTGTGAGTACGGACGAACGGACATACAACAATCAAAATAACTTTTGATATTATGCTTGGGTGTCCAATTCATTTTGCTCTACCATTATTATTTCGAGGTGTTACAAACTGAATGGCAAACTTACTATAACCTATGATTTTAGCAGCTAGCTAGGGTATAAAATAGAAGCTGGAATCTTTAATGCGCCACCGTTTATGTAGATAAATTAATAGCGAAAAATAGTAATAATATTCATATCTTATAAAAAATGTCTTTAAAAAAAATGTCTTTACACCTTTTTCCCCACTCATGATTTCTACTGTATTCACAAATTTATCGTTCTTGGATTTGTGGCATCTTCAGCTTTGTTTTCACGCTCACATTTAAGGCAGCGTAGACACGGTCTTATTATATTTACGACTGGCAGTTCAGTCCAAGAAATGATTTAAAAACATTTGTAAGTTTCGTGGAATCAGTTTGAGTGGATACTTTGCATATTTTTGACTTAGATTATATAGCAAAAAGGATAGGCTATGCAGTGTAAAATTCGGGTACGTGTGATAAGCATTTTTTTGAGGACCCGGGGGAAAATGTCAAAGCTGGGTGTTTAGTTTTGGTCAGTTCGATATTTCTGACATTTCTCAATTTACTTGAATTTACGAATTGTCATCGGGTGTCTATATGATATCAGCCATATAAAGGCAACGCCAAGAAATATTATCGCAAAATAAAAGGGGCCACTAGGAAAATTCTTACAAATGAAAAAAGTTACAAAAAAATATTTTAAAATTATAAACTGAGAAATGATTCGAATCACGTTGACAGGAAATTATAAAACCTATTCAATACTTACTTAAGTTTCAACCACTAAATTATGTGCTCGCTCAGAAAATATCGTAGCTTACGACTTCCATGTCTAAACAAACACATCGATGCGATTCTACTACATGAAGAAAAATGCTTAAGTTTTTCTTCCTCATAGCCTATCCTTTTTGTTGTATAATCTAATGTTTTGGATGAAGTCAGTTTTTTAAAACACGTTAATGAAAATATCTTTTGCGTTCGTATGATATATACTTTTCTATGTTAACTTGAAAAGGAATTGTTTTTGTACTATTGTTTGTATTTTAAGGGTTGAGTTGAGTTTGAACTGCCAATGGAAGCAAATGCGTGCGGGGCTTTCTGCCACTTACTGCGCCTTACAATCACCTCTTCGCGAGTTTTAAGCCTTTTTTGTTGCTTCGGGTACATCAGGTACATCAGAATTGCCCACATATTTTTTATAAATCATTGCTAGACCATTCATGGCTTGGTAGAACTGTCGAACTGTCACAAACATCATTACAGCCATTTTGCCTATTACACCGTCTCTATGATCGAACACCACTTTGCGGTCAAACAGCTGTTTATGGAACAATACATTTTTAAGTAGATTGTCGAGATGGGTACTTACATAAAATTAATACTTCTTCTCGTAGATTGTGCAACTAGGCAACCGTTCCCCAATTTACTTCCGTATCATACTTAATAGTTCCCCATATAGGAGAAATTTGGAATTGCTTTCTTTTTTAACTAAAATTCCAAAATAAACTTTTCGGTAGTTTGTTCTAAGCTATTCTACATTATGTATACCGCACTGACATATTCAAATGGACTGACTGATCTCCTGTTTCGTGTGGCACCTATTATGATTTCAGAAAGTATGCTCTCACTGTCAATGCTAGCAATTGTGGTTAACTGGCGATACATATAATTATTTGGGAATTTATTTACGTATATGCATGTCAGTGGGATTTACCGAATTTACCACAAAAGTATTTGGGACTATTTGAAGTGTGTTTTTTACAAGGCTGTTTTGGTTGAAAATACCGTTGAATCTCAAGCAATTTCGCGTTCCCAATCGGTACAGTTCATCGGGAAAGTATGCTCTCACGGATAAAAATATGAAAGTGGTGCTAATTGCTTTCGTGCACTTTTGGTGCAACGAGCAGTCCATTTATATACATGTCAGTAGTAGTATACAGTGAAAAAGGCTTTAGCTAAATAGGCCAAGAAAGATATTGTAAACAAAATGAATTTGTAAAAATAGTTTTCCAATTGTCAAGTTTTATGTTTCTTCAAGAAAGACGCTTACGAGAAAATTTAATAAACAAAGAAATAAAAATATAGGTATGCTTATACTATGCCCAGCAATAGTTTTTTGAAGCTTATTATGACTAAATAAATAACATTATTTATAGATTTTTTAGCAAATCATAATCAAGTTTTCCGGCATAGACTCTTGGATTACGAAAGAGAGCTTTCTACTTGGTACCACATTCCTCAACGTACAAGTCACCGTTTCTGATAGTATATGTACAAGTGTGTTCAGTATCAGTTTCTGGATTACAGAAGGAAGTTTTGCATACAGATTATTTTAGGGAAGCTCTGATCATTTCGTGCTCCTGTAAGAAAGTTCTGTACTACAGTTCAACACTCTTCCTAAGCACTTTTCCTGCTACTATTATGATACCAGAAAGACTACTTTTACAAGAGAGCAGATTCATTCCAACCAGTTTCTTGCCGTATAGGGCGGCTAGGTTTAATTATAATGAACATTGAAGGCTCGTCATTTGGCACAACATTAAAATCTCAATTATTGCAGACGTGATATTTTATTTGTTATTTAGCCATCAACGTCCCTACAAGGAAAGGTGATTATAGATTATAGAATGACTTCAGTAATTATCATATAATAATGACGGTTGTTGATAGGTTAGTAAACATTATACATATATCATGTTTCCATTGCAATACAAAAACTAGTGGTTGAAAAGTTAAACACGTTCCTTAAATTTTGTATGCAAATACGTTTGTGTTACATTGCCAGTTAGGAAAAAGAACACTATGAATACTTTGGAATGTTTTCGTTATTCTGAACTTTTTACTTCTTTCCGTTTTTAAAATACATAATATATTTGCTTCAAGATTATTTTATCTCTTTCAGTATTTCTAGTTTTTTTCTACTTCTCAAAACCTTAAAGTAAAAATGGATCATTAAATACCTGATTTCATATTCTAAAAAAATTTCATGACAAAAGTAATCCAGTAATATCTTCTAGAATTAATCTGAAAAAGCAGAAAAGAAATAAAGCAGTAATGCTTCCGTTAACTACTTCTAGGATATATACTGGTAATACAAGCAGGTAAGAACTGTTTCCCGCCCTATCACAACACCGTGTAAAAGTAAAGAATGGTTTACATGGAGTGGAGCCATACTTGTAACTAGTTGCGACCTCTGGTACTAGCTCAGTAATGACTTCGACCGCTGTTAGGAGTTCAGCTAATAATTTACACCGATCTCTAAGTACTGGTGATCTAGTACCACGCAAACGGCTATTACATCAAGGATAATATTCACTACTAATCCATCGTCTTCAACTTCAAGTATATCTCAAGATAGTATTACGCAAACTACTTCAGCCTTCAATGCACTAAATATCCACACTCCAAGTAGTGTAATTGCACTGCTTTGAAAGTTATTAATTGATTCGCACTGCTAAGCATCTAATTGATTGTTTGGGTGCAAAGGTCAGCATAGTAGGCATAACACAACTGCTGCCTTGTACTCAAACTATGGTTTTCCGCTGTTATGGTCAGTTGGGTGACTTATGCCTTTAATTGAAATTTTGTTCACTTTTCTCATTTAGGACAATGCAAAAATGTGGCTTCGATTTTTTGCAACATGCGTGGCTTACGAAGTAATTACTTCTCGGTGTATTGCCACTTGTCCTCTTTTAAACCGGCTGCTTTGCCCCTAAGTGAAACCAAGGTTATTTCTGAAGATGGGGTAAGATGTTATAACTTCGAAAGATTCGACGTTCGACAAATTATCGATAGCCGGTATGTTGTAACACTTTCGATAGGCGATCATTTGGATAGAACATCACTAGGGTTTTATTGAGAATGATAGTACAAGCGAAGATTATAAAATGTATGTAAAATTCATGAAATTAAATTTATGTGTTACAATATTTTAAATTAATACAATATAAATGATTTTATTTTTTTATTAAATTAAATTTCTTAACTTTAGGTAAGGGTTGACTTAAAAAACAATATTTAAGAATTTGAGGAAATTCCATACAGAAAGGTGTAAAACCGGAGGAGGATAAATAAATAAAATTATACAAATTTCAATTTTTTTTTTTTTCAATTCAAAAATCAATAAAGCTGTTTTCTGTTAGGCATATTCATAACATTATACCGCTGTCTCAAATATGTACTTTTGTCCCCTTAATTAATTATTTCTTCGTCATTTTCATTATCCTCCAGAAATAGAGCCACTCTGCGCTTGAAAAATTCATAATTATTAATTTTATTATTATTAAAATTTATCAATAACTGGAGAAAGAATTTATAAATGTCGTTTGTGTTAGAGGAAAATATTCGGAATAAATTTCAAAACAAGCAAAATAGTCTGTCGAATGACAATCTTATAACATACTTCCAGAGCGATATTTGTTCTTCGATAAACGCTTTCGATTCGAAATGTCGTCACGGATTATCACTTAGTGCCACTCTTTTCTCCTCAGCGGGGAATCGCTCTTTACATTCGTAATGATGTGCCTTTCTGCACTGTCCCTGAGTTCGCTTCAACTAATCCAGAGTCAGGTAACGTATGGATTAGATTTAAACTTCATCAACACATCAATTATTTTTGTGTTTTATATGCAGCCCCAATATGTCTGACGCTGCTACGGTATGCTAATTTGATTGTTTACCCTCCAGTATTGCAAATATTTGCACCAAATCCCCTACTTCCGAAACCTTTATTGCTGATGATTTCAATTTCGACAACATGCAGTGGCTCAGGCATTTTCAAACACAAGTCAACCAGGGAGACACATTTAGCGATGAGTCGTTAGTAACAGTTAGTTGATAGCCCTACTCGCCCGCCTGATATAATTGGATATATGTAGTTCTAACATATTAGATATGTTTCTAACATCTCATCCTGATATCTTCTGAACGTCAGTCGCATCTTCTCTTGGCAGCTCGGAAAATTGTCTCGTTTGGGTCCAATTCTCCATATCATCACTGAAACCGACAAGTCACCTTCGTAAAAAGCGACTGGTGTGGCACTATGACCAAGCTGATTGGGCTTCACTCAATAAATATAAATACAAATTCATTAGATTGATAGACTTCTGTCACGAGCGTTTTTTTTTTTTTGTTAATATCTGTGAAGCCGGATAATACATCAAATGTAACTATTTACTTTTCTGTGCTGTCCGAATTATTATCTGTTTATATTAGAGTGTTGCTACAAGGAGTTTTTATTTTATTCAAGGGTTGCATATCTCCGCCAGAATCCCCCTACCTTCCAGGAATTTCAAAAGGAGATATACCGCCTCAAATTCCGTAAAGTATATGGATATAATCTTTATTTTATTCGAGGAGCGATAAAGACACAAAAGACGAAGTGAAATCAACATATGATCCCAGGCAAAAGCACAGGAATCACACAAGGGAAATGAGATCTGGGAACCAATATTTAAGGGCCCAGTGTAATTGCTGAACTTAGAGAGAAGAATAGCAACTGTGTTGAGCGCCGCAAGTATTTTATTGAATGTCCTGAAAGACAACATCATCCTAAATAAAAGAAATTGTTTGAAACTTACCAAATAACTGTAAATTTAGCTTATAGTCTAACTCTTCTATATTACTTAGCGTAATTAATATTTAAAATAGCGAATCACTATTTCCTTACAGCTATGATTAATAAAACTTAATGCTACTCGTTGAACTCATCTGAAATAGAAAATAAGCATTAGCAAAACGATTAGCTTGTTATTCGATTGTACTCACCCGATGCTATCTAAGGCCGTTTACACATCGAAAAACGAAAACACTAAACCGAAAAACACAAATATTGTCCTAAACTAACAAATATTTGCCGCAATACATGTAGTAAAATATTGGATATTTTTTCTAATTACAGTTTCAGTAAAAAAATATCCATATTTAAAGCTTTATTTCAATTAAAACACATTTTTATGTTTATTCGTACGAGAAACAAATTTTCGTTCCGAACTGTGAAGTATATTTTCGTTCCATACTACGTTCCAAATACGAACGAATAATGTTTTTGGTCCTACATAACCTCATTTCCGTTTATTTACATTTGATACAAGCCCAACTCAACTTTTATTCGTTCGTTTTTGATATGTAAGCATAAACGAATTTTCGGTGTGGAACCGTTTATTCGTTCGTTTTCGTTTTTCGATTTGTAAGCGGCCTAATGCCTATGATCCAAACGCTACTGTCGGCCCATCACTACTGGGATGAGATGTCTCCTTGTGGTATAATGTGTACCTTGGAATAACCACTAGATCCACGCAGTCCTACGGAAAACGTACTCGAGGAAAACAAGGGTAGATTACTTGGGAAGACAAAAGGATTAAAAAAAACTAGAACTTCGTTAATTAAAAGGTAAACATAGCCTATCAGCACTGTAATATTATCCAGCAGATTTTCACCACGGAGCGGTCGGAGTCGAGCCCGGTGTTGCGAGCGTCTTCGAAACGTCAGGTGGAGGGAGGTGCGACCCTTGAACATGGCTGAGGATGCCCCAATATCCAAGAAAATGCACTGAAACTGAGCTGTCATCTGAAGTGGAGATCGATGAAATTTCACAAGATAACCCGTAAATGGGCACGGAAAACACAGAAATACATTAAGTGCAACATACGAAACAAGTTACATAACAAAACCACAATTATGGGAAAATTATTTTTTTACAATTTTTCAATTTTGCCGCCCAAAAATTCGAATTCGAAACATATTCGATAGTCCTCAATTCCTACACTATCGAATATCGCCAAAGAGGCAGTACGCAGAACTTTTTTTAAAAACAATTAATTCGCTGAGTTAATCGTCCTCAACACGAATTTGGTGGGAAATAACGCGAAACAATAACAGCAGCAATCCGATATGAACACCTGGAAAGCAACAAAATAAACACTAGAAATACACGACATTCGCACTTGTAGAAATGCTGCAACTTGACTTTGCTTCCGCCAAAAAGTCTATAAAAGGATGACACTACGAAGACTCGCTCTCTCTTGCGATTGGTATCAAGTCAAGTCGACACGTCAAGAAAAAAACTTAAGCGTATCTGTCCAAGATTTAGAGGATTCTTGAAAGAAATAACAGGCGAAAAAGGGAAAACAAAACAAATTATCCAGGAGCCCCATCAAAAACCGTGAGAAGTGATGAGCTAGGGAGTGTTTGAATAAAACATTTTGCAGCCGTAACGTATTGAGAAGTGGTAAAGCCTATTCACCTGGGAGTTATATGGTCGCGAAAGGCAGGAGGATAGGAAGCCGGGGTAGCGGAGAAATTACCGCGTGGATTAAATAAAGTTAAGTACAGGTATTTTTTTTTTGATATCGTTCGTATTGATTCGCGATTTTAAATCATTAAATGGCCATATTACTATAGTTATTTAATCAGTAGAATTGGCATTCAGATACATAATTTTTTTGGTCAGTAAAATTTTGCCACAATCATAATTGGTTTATTGTTAGAAGTTTGTGTTACATAGATGTACTAGCTAATAACTACTAGTAATTTCGCATCCTAATGAGCCTTCCGCTCGTGTTTAATTAATTTTGCGCTTCTTTGTTTTTCTCTGATGTGAATATTTCTTTTATCACTTGTGTGTGGCTTTTGTAGCTTTATATTATCTGCACTTAAGGAATACATACATATAGCAGTACCTACATGCCTTTCAGGTTTTTGATTATATTTAAATACATATAATAAAGGGTGTCCCGTAAGTCAACGTCGAGCCGGAATCAGGTGATAGACCAAATCATAACAGTTACCAGAAAAATATAAAAAAATCTAAGTCACGTATTTTTCAAATTAGAGACATTTCTTTTGTTTTCGAGAAAATGTACACCCTGTGATGGTTTTTTTGCTCCTGTTGCTACAAATATTTACTTTTTTTCAATTTAATTTTTCTTATGTAATCCCGAATAGTTCTTATGTAACCTGTTCCTTTAAATTCTAAGCCAACTGCTCCGGCTTGGAAGAAAATGTGACATTTTGCCGAACCAATAATATAAAATTATTAATTCGTTGAACTTTAACTGACTGTACTGAAAAAAAAGTACTGCGCCAGTTTTTCAAGTAACTTTGAAAGTGGACGCATTTAATAAGGATTCTAAAATGGTATAATACTTGCTACATTATTTCTTACATTACGGAAAAAAAAATTGTTTCTTCAAGAAACCCAGTTTCGAAAAAAAAAATGTCACCTACTAAAAATGATTCTAGTGTACGCAAAGCTTGCTGTAAGACCGTAACTTTAAGTTTCTAGTTTGAGTGAGACGGAAAGTCATTGCATGAAGTGTGAGTGAGCAAGATACGCTAGCGAGTCAAATCATCGAGTTTTTACAAATGTGCACCGTCTACTCTCCACAGAGGGCTGACTTCCAAACCAAGTACATGGTGAAGGAAGAAGTTTCTTACCTTACGAGGACGTAGTACTTCAAGCAGTTGAATAAGACCCAAGTACTTCGGTACGTGCAATCCAGGAAAGCGCAGGAGTGCCTAAAAGTATAGCTCACCGAATTTAACAAAAACAAGAGCTCCAGAATTACGCAACCAGTTGAATGTGTCAACAACGGAAGATTTGCACGTCGGGTTATCCTTTTTAAGAAGATGCCGAACTTGTATTGAAGCTGAAGGAAGCCAGTTTGAACATCTTTTGTAAATAATAAGTCTTGGCATCCAAATAATTGGTGTTTAATTTTAAACTTAAGGAAAATATATCCTAAATTTAACAAAAAGTTAGCATCATTATCTTGAAAGCGTCACTATCTGTCTCACTCACACTTTATGTAATGACTCTCCGTCTCACCCAAACTAGAATCTTACAGTTATGGTCTTACGGCAAGCTTTGGGTATACTAGAATCATTTTTAGTAGGTGAAAAGAAATGTTTCGACACTGGGTGTCTTGAAGAAAAGAATTTTTTTTCCGTAATGCAAGAAATAATGTAGCAAGTATTATACCATTTTGGAAGACTTATTAAATGCGTCCACTTTTAAAGTTACTTGCCAATCTGGCGTAGTCAATTTTTTTCGGTACAGTCAGTTAAATTTGGGTGAAATACTAATTTTCTTATTCTTGGTTCGGCAAAATGTGACATTTTCTTCCAGGCTGGAGAAGTTGGCTTAGAATTTAAAGCAACAGGTTACATAAGCACTATTCGGGATTATGTAAGAAAAATAAAATTGAAAAAAAGTAAATATTTGTAGCAACAGGAGCTAAAAAGCCATCACAGGGTGTACATTTTCTCCAAAACAAAATAAATGTCTATAATTTGAAAACTGCATGACTTAGATTTTTTTTATTTTTCTGGTAACTGTCATGATTTGGTCTATCACCAAATTCTAGCTTGAAGTTGACTTACGGGACACCCTGTATATCTAGCTTTGTATTACGTGCATTTAGAACATATATGCATATAGCGCTATTTGCATGCCTTTCAGGTTTTTGAATACACTTAGATATGTATATGTACTTCGTAAATTTTCGCTTTCTTTTGCTTTGCTTTAACTTACGCACCTAAAATATTTGCAATTTAAATATCTGAAATATTAAGAAAAATGAATTAATACATATTAGATATAGCCTACCTTTTATAACTTTGCATATCATATTATTTTCTTATTGCATTAAATAATTTTAAGTGTTTTGGGAATCACGCATTCTTATTTATAATACTACCAGAGTTGCTCAATTGTCTCCGGAAAATTAGCAAGTGGGTGGCGCCTTTAAGTTCCGAACACCGCACCAGCCCTTCACCCATGAACTAGCCGCAGCCGGTTAAGTCAAATACCAGCTGATTACTTGTCAACCAGCAGAGTTGCTTAAGAAGAAATTATTGAGTTGTATTTATTTAGTCTATAAGAGTTTCTCTTCGAGAGATGTTGAGTGCTACTCCGGGTCCATTGTGAACATCTTATGATTTGGGATGCGCAGCTTCATTCCGCAAAAATACAAGAATATTAAACTTAATCGTACATTTATGTGTAGTAATGACTGCTATACAAACATAAGAGATACAGAAGCTGCATTTCAGGAATATATGTATTCTCTGTCATTCAGCGGGACTGAGACAGATTTATAGAGACGCATTTAACACCTGTAAATCTATTATTCAGCCAGCGAAGTTTCACTTCGACCGAAGCATTAAACAGAGTCTTTGCAAGTCGAAAGGGTAGTAAGGGTTTCTGGTCACTTGTTAAAACAGTCAAGAACAACTTCACCAGTTCTTCGGTACCGCACTTAGTTCATAACGGTGATGTATACACGGAGCTATTGGACAAAGCCAATATGTTGCAGCTAAGTTTGCTACGAGTTTGTTCCTACCACCTTCGTCGCAAGCTCCTCCTTCCCCGCCAATATGCAATTACAGTAAAAAACAGTTACATTTTCGAACAAGGAAGATTTTCAAACTGCTCGCGAGTCCCAATGTGTCTAAGTGTCCAGTGCCGCGCCTCTTCTTTAGCTAAACCTCTAAGTTAAATCAATTTCACCTGTCCTGTTCGACTGAAGTCTTTCCTTCGGCATGGAAACTTTCTCTTGTTCACCCAATACTCAAAAACTCATCAACATACAATTGATGCAATACCTAGCAACCAGCCACCTGGCGAATACGGCTTTCGTGCTGGCCGCGGTACTGAAGATTTACCATAAATTTACCGTAAATTTGAAATAATCGCATTAGATATCTCAAAGGCCTTCGATAGAGTCTGGCATCCTGCTCTTATAGCTAAACTTCAAGCATTACGTCTAGAATCTCTTTCCTTAAAATGGATTCAGAGTTTTCTCTCCCGCCGTTTAATTCAAATTACTTCTCTCCATTTTATAATCAATGCACGTGTACCGCAGGGCTTTGTGCTCTATCCTACTCTCTTCCCCATTTTCATTAATGATCCGCTAGCTCTCACATTCAATCCTATGCATACTTTTGATGACGACAGCACCCTCGGTTTCATATACTTGTTCTACTCTATAGCTGATTTCCGGGGGAATGTTATAGTGGAGAAACAAAGCCACATGCTTAGTTTACTAAAGAATGACCTTACAACAACACTTGATTGCGGCAAAGCGAATCGGCTCTTGTTTAATGCTGCCAAACTGCAATATGGTTTGTTATCACTCAAACGAACTCCAACTCCCGGTCAACCCATTTCCATTGATAGACAAGATATCTCGAACTTGCGATCTCTTAATATCTTAGCCATTGAAATATCCGACAATCTTAGTTGGTCCGGTCATATTTTTGGTATTGCCAAGAATGCGATGAAATACAATTACTGCAAATTGGGTAGAGCTTCGGAAAGTGCTGAAACAATTCATAATTTTGTTAAAGTACTCACATTTACTCTTACTTTCCTAAATCATTTTGACCTATAAATTGTCGTTAGAATTATCGTCACCAGAGCGTGGTTTATTAGTACACATTTTTAAACGTGCTTCATTCCCCCAAGTTTCTAATACATTTGCAAGTCATATGTTTTATCGTCTATGAAATCGATTCAAAAACGGATGAACAAAATTACAGAACAAATGAATTGACATCGAATCACTGGGTTGCTTCATGTTTTTTCCCCATCAATATTCTAATTTATTTTTGAGTATGAAATCGCATATTCTAATTAATTTTTTTCGCATTCAATGCGAATTCGTACTGTTATACAAAGTGTTTGCAGTGGCGTGACACTCATATTGACCAACTAATTTCCTTATCTGCAAGAACATGTAAAAAAATTTTAAGGAGCTGTTATTTTTCTGATACTATAGATCAGTTCGTTTATTAAGCTTTTGAAATATTAATGAAATATATTTCAAATACCTACAATGCGATCTACCTAGTACCGTACCGTAGTAAAATCGTATTTGCTATTCAAAATCGATTTCCTCGTTCATTCCTTGCGTATCGTAATTACCACATGATTGCAATATCAAAATACTATTTCGCACTTTAATTAATTCGATTCGCCATGGTTCGTTATCCAACGAAAATGGTTGCTGAGCAAATTATAGATAATGCTTTATGGCGTTATTAACTGACCCGTATTTACCTAAACTGGCTAACTGCCCTGAATGACAGGGTAGATTTTTATTGTATTGTTGAATTTAAAAAATTGGGTAACTAAGTACGAAACTCTCACTCAAGAAAACCGATATTTCAAAAAAACACTTAATTGTGAAATAATCACCAATTGGAGGTATTTTATTATAAAAAAATCAATACTGAAAATGGCCTCCAAACAACTTGAAATTACCACTGGCAAAGGATGACCTTCTAAAGAGCTGGAATGTATTGAGCTCCGTTTTAAATTTTAAAAATACGCACCAACAATTCTTTTAATTTTTTTCTTCTTTAAGCAATACAAATTTGCAACTCCGATTTCCATGCTTCGAAGAAGTGTCCGCCAAAAAATGATTGTAAACGAAGAACTCCTACTTACGTTAAGGAACCATCTCAGTGTAAAATTTCTGAAAAATCATTTTTTTTTGTCTCATCTTGAAGTACATATAGTTGTGCGTGTTCTGTCAAATTTTCAAATTAAAATTCACCCTAACGGCACATCCCTACCTAAGGTTCTTACCTGCTCCTATAACCGAAATAGAGTGGTCAAATTCGTCAGTTTCGTGTTGATATTCCGAATGGAATTTGTATGGAGCTGGATAAGCCGATAGACTGTAAGTAGACAATTTATGAAAAAAAAACCCCTTGCATTCTTTAAACGCGTTTTTCTCGAAATGCCCTTTTTATAAACGGTGTCAACTCTAAGAGGGAGCATTTTAACGCTATCGACTTGAAATTTTTACGGAATTTTCTTTACTTCATTCTTTATGTCCATATGGAAGTTTTTTCTTTTTTTTTAAATCTTCCTATTTTTTCACACGAAAAACTGTCGAAAGACAGGGCTGAATTTCGTACTTTTTCCTCAAGCTGTCCCCATTTTGTCAAATTTAAAAAAAAATAAGAAAACCTCCATAGGGACACAGCGGCTTCCCTACATACATATTAATAATCAATTTGATTTTTTTCTTTCTGATGCAAACTGCTGCCACAACCGTGAACACCGATTGCACCTAGTTTTTTAACTGACTATCTAAAATAATTATTAACAACAAGTAAAAATAAATAAAACTAATGAAAAAAATATTATTGTGCTGCTAAAGAGTGGTCTTATCGTAAAAAAAATCATCCCGATCCCCCCCTTCTATTCATCCGAAAAAAAAAATCGCGAAAATTGACAATTAGTTGACCGGTTACACTGAGATGGTCCCTTAATGAATTTAGTTGCGATATAATAAATGTAATATTTGTCTTGGATCTGGAATATTGCAGGAAGTTATGCAAATATTCAGGTATAGCGATATTTAATAAATTTAGACAAGAAACTTTTTACCTTATTATTTTGTTTTAAAGTTAATTTAATTTCTAGCGTTACTCCTATATGTGTTACCCTACTTTTAACTCTGTATTTAGTTTTACTTAAGCTTTTTGGTTTCTATAAATGAATTTAGATAGTATGTATATGACTTTGAAATCTATCTATAAATACATTATTTAATTTTATACTATTCCTTTTCCAATGAAATTATTGTTTATGATTCTCTGTATCTAAGTTTAAGTTCCTTATGTATATCTGATAGTCGGTCTTTTCTTCCTTTGAAGTCAATTAGCGCTAACCAAACGGTAGTAAGTAATTGGATTTATGTATCTGTTTACTATCGTATTAATTTTTATAAATAAATAAATAAATATAAGTTATTTTTTGAAATTCCGTTTTAATTTTTGTGATTTTCTTTTTTAAAAAGATTTGTTTTAAAGTTTTTATTTCCCAATTTTGTGATTATAAAATCTGCAATATCTTTATACTCATTGTTTTTATATCGCGATAATTTCACCCGATTAAGAGAATGTTACCTAGGTACAATATTTATTTTCGTTTTACTCTAGTACAAAATAGTGCAAAGATAAATGAACGCCTTCTTCGATTAAAGTAAACTGTACTAATTTATTTCACACTAAATTACGCTTTTATAATTTAAAAATGCTTATTTGATATGTTTCATAAAAGCTAAAAATCCACATAACCTAAAATTTTATTATTTCATAATTTCCCACACCTTAATCACCACAAAATATATTTTTCGGCTTCTAATTACATTGCCAGACGATTTTGTAGCGAAAGGAATGTGGGAAATGTCTAGTAAGCAAATTTTACTGTGAGAATTATCACATTTTGCAGTAATAATGAATGATTCATATTTACTTATATACTTAGATTCATCTGTTTATTTTCATGGAATTTTATTTCTGTGTTATATCTATTTGTAACTTATTGTCGAGGCTGTATATAATATGAATTAAACACACATCCTGTTTAAATTAATAATAAATGGAAATTGAGAAATTGAAATTGAAACTGTAGACATGGTGATATCTGCGGAGGCCGTAGGCATATTTTGTAATGGAATTGGAAGTACCATTAAGCTTATAAAATATTTACAAATCAAGTTGGCTAAATACATCACATTTGAAGCTCGTTTCTGTAACTATCAAATAGAGAAGATCTGAACTACAATTCTCTATTATGCCTATTACAAAACTCTATTCACCATATGATTAGAAAACTAGAAGTGTTTGTGTAATGACACGAGTTGAGAATATTCTCGATGGCATTCTTGCCATTGCGTATGTGGACAATACTTGAAAGAAATTTGCTAAAAAGTTGATATAAACGAAAAACGAATTTGAACCGGAAAAACCTGTAAATTAAAATGCCTATATATGTTTTTACTTTTTGCAAAATATTTACAGAATTATTAAACCGTATAATAATAACCGTAATAACATCATACACTTAATTAATAGGCTTTGACATATCTACTTTCTCAATTGCTGTTTCAAAATCGAAGGTTCCTTTATATTCCCTACAACTCAACATGCCTTTTTCATTTATCATATACAGAAACGAATAGATTCAACTAGTAGATATAATGATGGTGAATTTCCTTGACGTGATCGAGTAGGGAATTTTCTCAACTGAAATTACAGAAGCGAAGTTGCTGTTTATAATTATCTGAATAAGCAATGAACGAGCAAGCAATAACAGTGTGGAGATTGGTTTAGATATCCGAGATGCTCATAAATCGCGAAGACCACCATATAACCTTCACATCAAACTGTCATATGAATACTCCGCCATAAACTACTGTTGAATATTGACCCTAAGTTTCTAGTAGAATTTGCAGAGCATATATAAGCACAATTAAGTTTTACAGAGGTAAAAAGCGTAAGTCTTGCAATGTCACTAAGTACAATACTCCGTTTTATCAGGATCTAGCAAAAGTATATTTTCATTGACCGTTGATTTAAATCCTCCAAATCCAGATGCAGGCAATATATTTCATCTTACCTTCCAGATGGCCTTGATGCTGTGGGCGATATCTTTATTTTCATAGGCTTAGGTAACTAAGATTTTTCAATAAAGAACTATTTGAATTTGAATATTGCATTCTCAACTAATCCATTTGTTCTGGACAGAAACAACTGAGCATCATCTGAATATTTAACAAAACCAAAGAAATATTATAAAGAGAAGTGGTCCTAACATAAAACCATGCGGTACTACTAAATACACTGATATAAAAGAAAAAAACCTCCCACCGGAATGGGCTGTCTATGGCCGATTACTGCCATAGGTAGTTGAAGATCAAACCACTCTCATGAAATATTAAAATAAATTCTGTATTTAGTTTTTGCCAAAATTTCCGCAATCAATGTAATCGAAAGCCTTAGAAAAGTCGAGAAATACAAGAGCATCTATCATTGCGATTCTAATGTCATTATGTTTTTTGTTATAAAGCATTCATGTAGCTAAGAGGTAAATTGTCGGTAGATGTAGGCGAATCTCAGATGAATTTTCATATACCTCAGAATATTATAACTAGAAAAAGTTGAAATCATGAAGCCTGTATTACTGATATGAGTGGGTAAGGTATAGGGCAACAGTACTCGGACAAATTCGGGATTCATCGAATTCAGTACAGTAGAGCTCGATTTAATACAATTAAAAGCCTCACATATCTCAGTAACTCTTAAATAGAAAAACTCTCACGTAGCTCATTGGAACGAAACTAGAGTTACGGATTCCATAGTGACACCAAAAGACCAGGAATTATAATTAGCATGAAAGTAGTTTGTTCAAGAACTATTTTGTTCTCTACGAAAGTTTTAACAAGTCAAGGTGTTACACCTTGGCTTTTGATGAGAGTGCAGCGGCTCTTGTACCACTACACCAAAATTATATATCTGAAAGGGAAGCTTTGATTAAGTGAACTCAAAATTAAAACAACTATTTGCTACTAAAAAACAAGACTGCCTGTTTATTACAAATTATATTCAATTTATATTAAAATTGCACTTAACTAAGCAAATCTTAATATGTTCCTACCTACCACTAATTGCGAAAATCAATACCTACATACATCTTAATAATTTAAAATTGCAATAAATTGCTTGGCTATGCAAGGTGATAACAAAAAAAAAAAAAACCGAATAACGAAATAACTTAAATATAAAATGCTTACCTACTTAAATTACAATCAGGCGAGTAATTCTTGCATTCTTCTCTTGCACTTTTGACTGGGTGTCATATTCATGAAAATATTCGCAATGACACCTTGAATGCAAGAATTATTCGCTAGAATTAGCGTTATTGTTTTTGGGGGCAAGCGCCCGCTTATAGAGCAAGTAATTGCTGATTCTACGCGACCGTTGACCTTTTTGCCGAGTGCAAACATTCTCCCCCACGTTGAACGAATGTTCAATATATGCTGACACTAAAGTCCGGCTCTTTGTGATTCCTAGGTTTGGGTATTGGCACTGTAGACTGCTGCTTCTGCCTTTTTGATAATATTAATTTTGTAGTTAATGAAATGAACACAATTATTGTAAGACAGATACTGATATATCCAATGATGGTTGTGTGAGATGTCCGTTCGTGTATTAATTTCGGCAGCTCTAGCTTTTGAGATGAGAGTTGTTGCTGTAAGAGGCTCAGTTCCTTCCATTGTGCATGGTAAGTGGGTGAATCTACCAAGGCTGGGACCGCCGATGACCATGAAACTGACGTGTTGAAATCATTAATCAGCTTCTCATATTATGTTGTTATATTACTCGGATATTTATGTTGCCCTTCGATAGTAACTGAATCATGCTTAAGTATGCAATTGGGTTGGATGGTTAGGAGGCCAGATCCTTGCAATGTTGTAGTAAAGGCCTTATTTTCACACACCGCGTTGATTGTTAAGGCCTCCGTAAGTGCATATATCCATTTGTTTTTATGGAGAGTCTGAATCCATACTGAGTTGTCTCTTATTTCCTTTAATTGACACTCCTTTGGAGTGGGTGCGTCATTTAAGAAATTGATCTCACACTTGCTGATTTGAGACCCTCTGTTGTATATTGGATGATGCTGATTGCATAGATAATGTTCCTCATATCCAGTTGCCACGCATGACGAAATTTCGTGATCGGACAGCGGGTAATAGTTGTCACGATGCGAGCTGATAGCTAAATAGGTCGAATGCGGCCTTATGCACATTAGTGTTCCATTTATCAGGAATGGTATTGGAAGTACTTTCAATAACTCGAACTCTTCTGCATTTATGAGTGGTAGTTTAATTTGGAAGATTGCGAGTTTGTCAACTACCCGTCCTTTCACTGTCATTAGTTGATATAGATGTAAGATCTCATTTTGTTTCATTGGCAAGCGCAAAGTTGATGGTAAGTTTATTTTTATGACTGCTATTGCTTCCCTTAGTTGTTGGGGTGCAAGCAGCAGTGGACTGATTTTTCCGTGACGGATGTCGGTTAACGTGTCTATGAGAGATGACTGAATTCTCTGTACACTTGTGATAATCAATATTAACTGGAGGGATAATGACATCACAAGGTACTGTACCTTTTGTTGATAGACTTCCTTTTCAGTAGTGTCGATCTGGTTGCTTAGTTGACTCAACTGATTGTTTATTGCGTGGAATTTTTCTTGAGTAGCTAGCTGATCTCGTTTCATTATATTAATGGTGGAATCCACTATGGAGGTTTGATTTTTTAAGAGAGAAAGTAAGTGATTGTCATCTTCTTTGATATCCTGAATGACTTGAGACATTTTCTCTGCGTATTCGTTGTCGAGAACTCCGAATAATGAGTTATCTATGTTTCCCACGAAATTGAGTGCTCCCCGTTTTTGTCTAAGGGCTGATGAATCGGCCGAAAGCAGCTCATTGTCTCTGTCTATCTCATCCTTAATGTGTTCTAGTTGTTTAAGTATCTCAGTGCAACCACTGTTAGTGTCGATCTGGTTACAGAGATGCTGCACTACAGTGGTACCCTTGATGAGTGCCGCATATTCAAGCCAATATGACTTCAGATCATAGTATACCACCAGATCCCATTCAGATGACACTAAGCTTGTTGTTCCCATTTTGTCAAACCGGATACCCGGGCGATTATGAAACCTTGTGTTTTCGATTGGATTTGCTTCAGTGATTGGAAGAATTATGCAAGTTAAGAGAAAACTTATTAGTGCAGATCCAATTGAAGGACGCATTTTCTTCCTTGGAGCTTCTGTAATGCGTCTACTGTCTCGATTCGATGGTGTAATATCGTTCGATTGGTTGATTGTATTCGTCCCCGTTTGAGATGATTCGTGCTGACGTTTATGACCTTCATGGGATTGGTTGTCTTCCTTGTGTGATACAGATGGTGTTGGTTCGCAGTCTGATGACTCTTCTTCGCATGGAAGTGGGGAGAGCCTATGTATAGGTCGCCGAAGAATTCCGGTCGCAGTCTTTACGTCTGCTACTCTGATACATCCATCATTGCCCTGGTAAGTTTTTAAAATTCTACCTAAAGGCCATTTCATGACGGATAGATTATCTTCCTTCAAGATCACTATGCTTCCTGGTTTAACATTGTGACAGATTCGATTCCATTTGAGACGGTATTTCAATTCGTTGA
Organism: Dioctria linearis; assembly: GCA_963930735.1. NCBI lineage: Eukaryota > Metazoa > Arthropoda > Insecta > Diptera > Asilidae > Dioctria > Dioctria linearis. The sequence goes on along the minus strand of OZ005740.1, from coordinate 90,115,346 downwards.
GGTATTCCTTTGACCAACGTATCCAGAATTCTTGTTTTAGGTGTGTGATCATTTTCCACCTGTTCTGTAGATTTGTCTTGATCGGTTCTGACCTAGCATCAACTGTGGATGTTAGAGGCTCTCCAATAAGAAAATGGCCCGGTGTTAGGGGGGTCAAGTCATTCGGATCATTGGACATTGACGTAAGTGGCCTAGAATTCAATATCGCTTCTATCTCTATCATTACAGTTTCTAACTCCTCATAGGTTAACGACGTTGATGCAATGCTTCTATGTAAGAGATGTTTAGCAGATTTGACTGCGGCTTCCCAAAGTCCACCGAAATGAGGAGCCCTTGGTGGTATAAAATGGAAGTCAATGCCTCTTGTACTGCAACTGGTAGAGATTCTTTCTTTTGACTGATCTGAATAGATGATTTCTTTAAGTTCTTGCAGTTGATTCTTCGCTCCCACGAAGTTCGTTGCGTTGTCGCAATAAAGATTGAGACAATGACCTCTTCTGCCTATAAAGCGTTTTAGTGCAGCGATGAAGGCATCTGTGGTTAGGTCACTAACTACCTCGAGATGGACGGCCTTTGTCAGAATACTGCAACGTATCCCTTGTGGGGTCTTTTGCCTCTTAAACGATAATGGATTGTTATTGGTCCACAAAAATCGACTCCAGAGTTGACAAATGGCCGAGCAGGTTGAACTCTGGCAGCTGGGAGGTTACCCATTAGTTGTGTAAACATTTTCGGTTTTGCCCTTACACAACGAGTGCAGTGCTGTACTATTGATCGTGCAATTGACTTGCCCTTAATAGGCCAAAAGCGTTGTCTAGTGATATTAAGCAATGCTTGCGGACCCACATGTAAATTTTCTTTGTGAATGTCATTCATTAGCAGCTTAGTGAATTGATGAGCGTATGGCAGCAGCATCGGATGGCGTGCGTCATAAGATAGCATGGACGCTTCTAGTCTTCCCCCAACACGAACGAGGCCCTTCTCATCAAGGAATGGAGTTAAAGTGCTGAGTGAACTGTTTTTGTTCGTTTCATTATATTGACGAATATGGCTGATGTCTTCTTTAAATTCTCCTGCTTGCATATTCTTTATTATAAAATAAAGGGCTTCGTCCAACTCTCCTGCCGATAACGTGTGACTCTTTATTCCTTGACTATTTAGCCTTCTAGTATTATTCACAAATCGAAATATATAGGCGATGATGCGCTGCAACTTACGGAATGAATTTCCGTGATTGATGTCAAGAATAGGCTTCTCTAATACATTGTTCCTTGATTTATCATTTGTTGTTGCTGATAAAGTTATGCCCTTTCTTTCCAGACTAACTTGTCTCTCTTTTACATATGATGGAGGCCATATTGATTCACTTCCATGTAAGAATGGTGGTCCGTAGAACCAGATATTGCAGGTTGCCAATTTTTCTGGAGAAATTCCTCTGGAGAGAACATCAGCTGGATTTTCCTTAGAACCAACATGACGCCATTGTTCAACTATGGATAATGATTGGATGGATGATATCCTGTTTGCCACAAACGTCTGAAAGGATGAAGATTCTGCATTTATCCATGCTAGGACAATCTCGGAATCTGTCCAGTAGTATGTGGGTGTGTCTTTGGCTCCTAGAATTTCCTTTACTCGGTTGGTAAGTTGTGCAGCTAGGTTAGCAGCACATAGTTCTAGACGCGGGATTGTTGCCTTCTTTAGTGGAGCTACCCTGGATTTGGCGCACAATAGGCGCACTATAATTGATCCCGTTTGGTTGATGGATCGCATGTAGATCGCTGCCCCATACGCCTTTTCGGAGGCATCGGAAAAAGCGTGAATCTGCATTTGTTTGGAGGTTTCATGGCCAAAAACATGTCTAGGAACCTGTATGTTTTTCAGATGCCTTAGGTCATAACGAAATTTCATCCATTTGGTGTGTGAATCTTGAGGTAGGGCCGCATCCCAATCAAGTCGAAGTTGCCATAACTCTTGCAGAAAGATTTTGGCGGTGACTATAACAGGAGCCATCATTCCTAGAGGATCAAACAATTTTGCTATGTCTGATGCTACTATTCGCTTTGACACTCTTTGCTCATTGGCTTCATTGACCTTTATACAAAAATTATCGGTCTTTGGTAGCCATGTCAAACCTAGAGCTTTGATCCGCTCTTCAGTTTCATCTGTAAAATCTAATTGCACTTCTTGATCTTCTGGTTTGACGTTTTGAAGGAGTCTAGGATGATTGGCGCACCATTTTCTCAAAGTGAAGCCTCCTTCGCGAAGCAATTTTGTAAGTTGCTCTTGCATTTCGAGGATTTCCACCATGCTATTGGATCCCGTCATAACATCGTCAACATAAAAGTCAGTTTTTAAAACCTGAGATCCAAGTGGATAGTTTTCGGGTCGTTCTTGGGCCAACCTTTGCAAGCACTTTGTTGCTAAATATGGAGCTGATGTCGTTCCATATGTAACTGTGCATAGTTGATAGTATCTAAGAGCCTCATTTGGATGGTTTCTCCAAACTATGATGTGGTATTTTCTATCTTCCTCATCTAGTATTACCTGCCGATACATTTTTTGAATATCAGCGGTAAATACAAATCGTGTCATTCTGAAACGCAGCAGGATGGCGAAGAGTTCATCTTGAATGGTAGGTCCTGCACATAGTAGTTCGTTTAGCGATATGTTTGAAGACGTCTTTGCAGATGCATCAAACACGACTCTCAGTGGTGTCGTCGTACTATCTGGTTTCAATACGCTGTGGTGAGGCAGGAAATAATATGGTGGCTCAATAGTCTCAAGATTGATGGGTTCCATATGTCCTGCCCTTAGATACTCGTTCATAAATTCTGTATATTGACATCGTAAGGTGGGATTCTTAGCTAACCTTTTTTCTAGTGCGAAGAATCGTCTGATGGCTATGTCTTTGGATTCTCCCAGCTTACTTGGGACGTCAGTGAATGGTAGCTTTACTATGTAACGCCCATCGGAACTCCTTCTAGTTGTTTGAGTGAAATGATCTTCACAGCGCTTCTCTAATGGAGTGCGATTGGACTTGACTTCCATAGGCTCTTCCAGTTTCCAGAATTTTTCAATTCTTTGATCTATGCTCTCGTCTTCACTACAGATGCTGCATGTTGCTGTCGCTGGCCTTGTTACATTGATCTTTCCTGAAACTATCCATCCCAACAATGTATTTTGCAGGATTGGTCCATCATTCTTCAATCTTATTTGGCCAATTGCCAGTAGCTGGAGGTAGAATTCAGCACCTAGCAAGATATCGATACGTTCTGGCTGGTTAAAATCAGGGTCTGCTAGCTGAATATTGTGTGGAATAGACCACTTTGACATGTTAATCAATTGCGTCGGCTGAGATGAGATTATATGTGGAAGGACGAATGCCTCCAATCTCGCAGAGAAGCCATTTAATGCGGATTGCATTTGTACACTCACTCTTTTCTGTGTTCGCTGTTTCTTGTCGCCAATGCCTTGTATACACATTGAATCAGTTGATGTATTCAAGTTTAACTTCTTGACTAATCTGTCAGTAATTAGGTTAACTTGCGAACCTGAATCTAATACAGCTCGACCTTCCACACATTTGCCTTGGTTGTTAATCAATTTTATTATAGCTGTACTGAGCAGTGTATATTTTCTTTGACCCTGATTGCTACAGTTGAACCCTGATCCACCAATCCTGGTGATATAGATGGTCTGCTAGCTACTTGTGTCTGGAGTGTATTGGAATCTCTGACTTGTGTTGATGATGAATGATCTGGTGTAGTTAGATGCACTAAGGTGTTATGCCGTTTATTACACTTTGTGCATCCTCGAGCATTGCAGCCTGTGGCATTGTGTCCTGATCTTAGACAATTGACACACAGTTCGTGTTTGCGGAGCAGATTTGATCTAGCTGCTGATGTTAGTTTCAAGAAGTCCTTGCATGCGAATAACGGATGATTTCCTTTGCATACCACAAAAGCAGCTTGCCTGATTGATGAGTTGGTGTGTACAACTGATGACAAGGATTTGGCGCTGTTGGATTTTCTCTGAATGTCCTCTGTATGTCTTAGTTTGTTATCCAGGGCTTCCAGTGATTGAAATCTTGTTTGTAGAAATTTCAAGAATTCTTTCATGGACTGTATCTCCCTTGGGTTGGTCAATGATTGTTCATACAAGGTATGAGTGGCTCTATCTAGCCTTTTTATCAAGATATGCAATAATAAGGGGCCCCAGTCAGCAGTTGAGATTTTAAGGTTCTCTAACGCCATGAGACATTCTTGCGTTGTGTCATGCAAATTCTTTATATTGTTCGCAGATGCAGCGTCAGTAGCATGACTTGGCTGTGATAATAGTTTGTTTACCAGGGCAGATACGAGCAGTCTGCGATTTTCATATCTTTCATGGAGCATTTTCCACGCAGTTGTGTAATTGTCTTCAGATAAACTCAAGTGCCTAATGAGTCTTTCAGCTTCACCAACCAAATTCATTTTCAGGTACCACATTTTCTGTACATTTGCCATCTGCTGTTTGTGTACCATTTCAGTAAATAGGTCTGCGAACTGACGCCATTTTAAAGAGTCTCCATCAAACTTGGGAAGTGATATTTGTGGCAGCTTGAGTGTCGTGTTGGCTGTTATGGAGCTTGCAGCCTCTTGTGGTGCACCAAACCTTGCGATTTTAGCAGAGAGACTTACTTGCTGTTTTTGCACCTCTTCTTCGAGCTGAATATAGTCTTCAATCTTATAGCCCACTGTGCTTGGCTCATCTGCGAGCTCCCAAACGGAGTGATTATACTCCTCTATTTTGAACCAGTATTGATTTAAGGTCTGGAGTCTAATGTGGTAGTACTGTTCGGGATGATCATCTGACTCGTACGTGTTATCAATAAGACGGCGTAAAGATTGTATGATCCCTCTTTGCCTTCTAATGATTCTAGTTATATCTGCTGAGGCTTCAGACAACAACGGAGTAGACTGTTCTTCTGGTGAATTTGACTTGGCTAACGTATTCAGTGGCCTTGATGCATTTTCTGTTGACTTGTCTTCAGATTGAGTTGCGTTATAATCATCGTTGCTGGCTTCGTCTTCTTGGAAGGACTGTAATTGTTCCTCAAAGTGGGTCTTGCATGATTCGTATATGTCGTGTATTTCTTCGTAGTACGCCTTTGTAAAGTACCCATGCTCCAGAGGACCTTTAGGTAGGGCTCTAATTTTACTGTCATTTGAATCGAAGGTGGACCAGAATGATTCCAGCCGTCTCAATCTTTCTTCGTAATACTCCTTGGTTTTTCTGTCGTCTCCGTCTTTTTTGTAGTTTATCAAAACCTTTTGCAGTTCCGTTCCTACAGTGTCCTGCTCCTTCGCTAGCTTCTCCATTACGGCTTCAAGATGAATGCTCTGAGTATAATTGAACTGCGATTCAAGTGTTTCACCTGAATCACGTCGGGGTCACCAATGTTCAAGAACTATTTTGTTCTCTACGAAAGTTTTAACAAGTCAAGGTGTTACACCTTGGCTTTTGATGAGAGTGCAGCGGCTCTTGTACCACTACACCAAAATTATATATCTGAAAGGGAAGCTTTGATTAAGTGAACTCAAAATTAAAACAACTATTTGCTACTAAAAAACAAGACTGCCTGTTTATTACAAATTATATTCAATTTATATTAAAATTGCACTTAACTAAGCAAATCTTAATATGTTCCTACCTACCACTAATTGCGAAAATCAATACCTACATACATCTTAATAATTTAAAATTGCAATAAATTGCTTGGCTATGCAAGGTGATAACAAAAAAAAACCGAATAACGAAATAACTTAAATATAAAATGCTTACCTACTTAAAGTACAATCAGGCGAGTAATTCTTGCATTCTTCTGTTGCACCTTTGACTGGGTGTCATATTCATAAAAATATTCTCAATGACACCTTGAATGCAAGAATTATTCGCTAGAATTAGCGTTATTGTTTTTGGGGGCAAGCGCCCGCTTATAGAGCAAGTAATTGCTGATTCTACGCGACCGTTGACCTTTTTGCCGAGTGCAAACATAGTTGTTTAACTAATTGAAATATCATCACAATCAATATTTTTCTTGGAATCAATTTTGGAATTGAATTTCCTTGAAACATGTTTTTTTCGCGATGACTGATACCGTGTATAAATATTTGGAAAAGAATGAATTCAAATTAGAGAAAAACTGTTCAAAATTTAAGTTATATACAATTTTGGAAAAATTTAAAATTTAACATATGTACCCAAAAACCCGCGCTTTAACCTCTTACCCTCCAATCCAGCACATCATACAATAAATCCACTGTCAAAATGAAATCAACCCCAAATCTGTCCTTAATGCTTAGCTAAAGAAATTCAGATTTCTTGCTTTTCATTCGTATAACACCTGTTCGTCCTTCAAATACAACTCTCACTTTGAACCCTTAAAATGTACTTTGCTGTAAGTAGAGTGTATGTGTGTACCTACGTATAACTAGGATTGGTATCCTTCCCTCGGCATCAGCTACCACGAAAAGCTAAACCCACATATATGTGAAAAGAGCTTATACAGACGTATGCGAATTTACAATGTTGAAAACGCTAAATCGCATTATAATTTTTATAAAAATGACAGGAAATTGTGGGTGTACTGATGATATGTTAGCAAACGTATATGTATAGTATCCGACGTATTTTTTTCTTTTCTTAACTCTTGACGAATATTTCTTCTTTCAGGTGTCGTCTTATGCGGTACAGGAGATGGTTTTGGATGATTCTATAGAATTGACGTGTTGAAGAAAAAAAATTTAACTTATTTATTATTGTCGTATTAAAGGCAAAAATTCTTTTCAGCGCTGATGTCGGTTGCAATTTAACGGGGGGTAGAAATGTGTATAATCCCAAAAAATACGGTTTAGGGTTTTGAAACTTATGTGACCTGGAGTGGAGAAAGGGATCTAACGTCTGACAATGAGTCATCAAAAAAGCACGCTTTAAAGGTAACGTTTCTATTTTGTTGTTAGATACATAGCACGTATAGTTAGACAAATTTCATATATACTTAGTAATTTCCATGCTGTGTCGACTAGTTAAAGTGTAGACATCTGTTTCCTATTAACGTTATGTTATGTTCCATTAACGGTTTTCCGCATTTATGTTATAATGTTGCTATCTTTCATTTTCATGGCGGTTTTCAGGGCTATGAAGTAAGCTTGTTGCTTAAGTTTGTGAAGTTTGAAGATGATGCTTAATAAATTTCATTTCAATTACAATAACTTACGAATATTAAGATATGATTTTGATGTTATTGGAATTCTATCTCATACCGAGGCTATGTATCGTGCATTCACAGATATGAAGGCATATGACAGTTAATCCACCTATGCACCCGATGAACCAAATGTTTGCCTTCAGGCATCTTACCATCCCAAAATTACAGCAGCTTCATGTGATCTATTTTTAAATATCGAATTTCATAACATGATGCAATGATCACGATTTTTTCATCTTATGCTCAAAACAAGTATTAACATGTTCTTGTCATTGATTCAACTTTTTTACGAATTTCAACTATATTTAAATCTTGGTCAGGAAACCATAAAAACACTTTGATCCAATCAAATAAACACATACATATACCTCCAATCTATTGCACAACATACATCGATTCAATCCCAATATCAACCATGAAAACTTTTATTTTAATTCACAGCATTACTTAATCCACCTCAGCTGCACACATAACGTAAACAACTAACCAAGTAACCCAACCGAACACATGATAACCCTCCAAACTGATAAGTAAATGATCGCATATTTTTGCTAAAGCACCCAAATGCCAAGTAGCTCAGCCTCCCAAATAGCTACTTTGGGCATTACTCTATAGAGTTATATTTATGTAACCATTTTCGGACTACTCCAGAAAGATTTCGAGTGGCAGCAGGGGTCATCCATTACAACTTATCATCAAAAATTTGCTGATGAGGCTTTTACTGCACGTACACAACTTCCACTACTAGTCTAAGCTATTCCTCAAATCAACATAACTATCACATTTCCGCCATCTTTCTTTAAACCCTTAAATCCATCCTAATATTAGGGCAGCATAATGTTTTTGTCATAGATTCAAAATTTTTAATGCATTTCAGTTACATTTAAACCTCAGTTACACACATACATAACCAACCAAAGATCCACACCCCTGATTAGTATGTATAGGTAAGGTGACCCCAAAACTCTGCTAAAGCTCTCAGCCAACAAGCTATATAGCCCAGTTCAACAACAAGCATAATAATTCCACGGAGCCATACTGTACTCATAGTATATAGAGGAAATAACTTATAATACCAAGCTCCAAGCTGCCATATATATGACCCAGTCCACCTCAAGCATGTGTGCTAGAGTGAGACAGATGTTGTGAGAGGGCGAGATAGATTCAAAGCACGGTATTCAGAAAACTTCCTAATGTGCTAGAGCGAGACAGATTACAGCACTCCACTACTCATCCAACACTACATTAATATAATCATACCACCTTCTTTCATCAAAACTTTTAATTTAATCTACCGCCAACCAAAATAATGCTTTTATGGTAAGATTGAAAAATAAGTAAATAACGCTAACCAGTCTCGATCACCGCGACGGTCTTCACAAAAGCTTGCATATCCGACTAGAATTATGTTATGCTAAATACCATCCACCATAGCTTTTAACTTATAGTACCACGGTCTTCACTATTGCATTTGGAGAATTATGAACTTTTTCTTCCTTCTTTATAAAACACCATTTCGGATGATTATACTTTACTTTGCTGATAAGATTTTTACTGAGCGTAAGAATTTCCAATAGACACAACCCTACACACAATAAAAAAAATCGCTCAACTTGTTTACTTTTCTCGGCTGTGCGAGTTTGTTTGATATCAAATTACCAGTCATGCTATAACATTTGGAGACAAAAATTTTGTTGATAAGGCTGCATCTATACAAATTTCATCTAAGCCGAAATATCATCCTACATCGATTTGATTGATTGATTGATTTATGAGGTTTGGGACCCCTTTCAGGTCCCCCGAACGAAGGCCAAGTCAAGGCCCATTGTTCACCCTCCAGACCCATGAGCGATCGCTCATAGGTCCCAACCGGACGCTCTTATAAATTTCAGTATTGGCTCCCAGTCCTTCTTGCCGGCATCATGCAACTCTTCAAGGAGGTGTGAACCAAGAATTCTGTAGCGTATTCCTGAGAGTGCCGGGCAGTGACATAGAAAGTGGGTCATTGTTTCGGACTCCTCTCCGCAACCCCAGCATATACGATCATCAACAAGTCTCATCCTGTGAAGGTGGCCCCTGAGAGAGGAATGCCCAGTGAGAATGGACACCAGAGTTCTCAGGGTTGGCTTGTTGAGTTTTAGGAGCTTATTCGTATGATTTAAGTTTGGCGTACCCCACAGTTCCTTTGTTGTCCTACCCGTGGGATCTTCTAACCAAAGTCGACTGTGTTGGAGGTCAGCCCAGCTTGAAATGATAGAGACAAGCTGTTTTGGTGCAATCCCGACTGTAGAGGCAGGTTGCTCTGAGGCTGCAAGTTCAAGCAAGCAAGTTCGTCTGCCCCTTCATTCCCGCTGATATTGCTGTGCCACGGCACCCACTGCACTATCACCCTGTTTTTCCGAGAAAGGGAATTCAGGGTGGTTTTGCACTCCATTAATAATTTGGACGTTATAAAGGGTTTAGACAAAGCTTTGACAGCTGCTTGGCTGTCCGAGTAGATGGCTATCTCCTTCTTCTCAGTGTCTGAGTTAAGGAGGTGCCTTCCCGCTTCAAGGATAGCCTTGACTTCTGCCTAGAAAACCGTGGAGTGGTTTTCAAGGTGAATGGAGAACTCAATTTCAGGCTCCTCACAGAAAACTCCCACTCCCGTGCCTTCATCGGACTTAGAGCCATCAGTATATATTATAATAGGGTTTGTCAATGGTTGAAACACGGAATGTGATTCCCATTCTGCCCTGGATGGAATTCTATATTCAAAATTGCTTTCCAGCATGGTCTCGAGGAGGTAGTCGCTATCACTGTTAATGCCAGGTGCGATAGACTGCACGAACTCATAAATGGGTTCATGTGGAACCCTTGTTCCCCCATGAAGCCAGCCGAGGTTAAGATGCAGCCTTAGCGCTGTAGTCGACGCCCTCTGCTTGATATGTATTTGCACCGGGTGTATATTCAGGATAACCTCCAGAGCCAGGGTGCTAGTTGACTTAAAAGCACCGCTTGCGCTGAGAAGGTAATGTGCAATTTTTTAGAGATTGGTTAACTCCATGTTTTGTTAGTATTTCCGTGAACCTATGTAGAAGAACATTATTTAAGGCGCCTTCTACATCGATGAAAACAGCTAGCGTAGATTGTTTAAAGAGGAAGCCTTTTCCAATTGAGTGAATCACCTCATGGAGAGCCGTCGCGACGGACTTTTCTTTAAGTACGCATGTTGGTGCTGTGATAGTCTGCTTCTGGGGATGGAGTGTCTCAGCTCCCACTCACAGAGGCATTCGAAGGTCTTAAGTAAGAAAGAAGTCATGCTTATTGGCCTATACGCTTTTGCAGTTGAGTAGTCTACCCGACCTGCCTTCGGTAGAAACACAACGCGGACTTCTTGCCACAACTTCGGTGTATAGCCCATTTTGATGCATGCCCTAAAGAGAGTGGCTAGGTTGCTGATCAGAGGGTCACCTGAGTGCTGAAGGAGGGCTGGGAAGATGCCGTCCTTGCCTGTGGATTTGAACGTTTTGAAGGAGTCAACTTCCCATTTGACCGATTCGTCCGTGATGAAAGCAACTTCTTCGTCTCTGAAAGTGAGGGTTTCGGTACGCGGAGCTGAGAGGCTCTCGTCGGGACCATCGGAGAAGTATTCGTCTAACAAGATTTTAACGATTCTCCAAAGGAGGAGGCCCGAGTTCCGTCGCTGTCCGTGAGGAGTTCGGGTTGAATTGGTATCTTGGATAAGAATTTCTTAAGTCTTGACGTCTCATTTACCCCGTCTACGTTTTCGCAGAAGAGTTGCCATGACTTTCTTTTAGATTTTCGAATTTCATATTTATACGGCGCAAGGTGTTTTGGTAGATTAACCATTCGTTTGCGTCGTTTGATCTTTTGGCTTTATTATATAGCCTGCGCACAATTTTGCGTTTATTCTTTAGCTCGCGCGTCAACCAAGGGGGGACAGAATTCGAATCTGCCCGTCTAATCGGACACGAGTCCTCAAAGGATTGGGTTAGCGCGGGGGTGATTTCTTCGACTCCCCTATCAATATTCGCTTTAGAAATTAATTGAGCGTCGGTTATATTGGTGAGCCTTTCAGTGAGTACGTGTTCGAAAATCTCCCAGTTGGTTCTGGTAGGGTTTCTATAGGTCACTGGGTTATCAACCGTCATATCTAACTCGAAGCGTATGTAACGGTGGTCGGAGAGTGAGACTTCTCCCGAAACCCTCCAGTTGTGAACATACGACGTTAGATGACTAGTTGCGAGAGTTAGATCTAGGAGCTCCCTTCGACTGCGTGTTAAAAAGGTTGGTTCATCCCCTTTATTAAGTACATGCATGTTAGTGGTAACAAGAAATTCAAGAAGTGACTCACCTCTGGTATTACAGTCGGTGCTACCCCAGTTTGTGTGGTGGGAGTTAGCATCGCACCCGATTAACAACTCCGGGTTGCTGTTGTTCGCGAGTCCCAGGATGTTTGCCATCTAGATGGATGGCGGTGATTGATCCGAGTCGAAGGGAAGGTTAAGAGATCATCCTACATTAATATTATAGCTCATCAAAGCTTTTCATTTAATCAATTATCAACTTAATGCGTACAAAATTAGCCTAGGATTAACTGAAATTATTAGTAATATTAATTACACCTGTAAAGGTAAGATCGCTAATATCATGAAAACCATAACCCGTAAAGGATTTCTGATAAGACTTTTCAATACGCGCACATCGCTACACCGACAATTTTCTGATAAGGCTTTAATTTCCCTAACTTTTAATGCTTTCGTGTTTCTTACCATCCTAAGCAGCCGTGATCTATTTTTAGATATCGAATATCATAATCACTCTTGTTTATAAAAGATACATACAGAGAGTGCAGGATTAACGTATAAGCTACACATGTTATAGCTTAGGGTCCCACTTTCTTGGAGGCCCCAAAAAAATATCCGAGTGAGCAATTGTCATACATACTCAAATATACTGCAGCATTATTTGTTCCAATGCCACAAGTCCGGAACGTCCCATAATCTTCACCCAATTTTTTTTACTGCGCGTTCTTTCCAAGAACTTTTACTATAAACATGGGGATTCCCCTAAGTTGCCTCGCTACACTCGAGCATGCGCTGAACTTTTGCATTTTGTATTTACAGTGTGTTTCTTTGATAATTTGATTGTTTACATTATATTGGAAAGTGTTTTGTTTTTGTGTCCTTTCAGAGTTCCATTTCATTTTACACAAGTACGCACATCACCTAACTAACGCAAGAATATTTTCTACCGCATCTAATTATCTTTTCTTTAATATTTTGTTTTGTTCAAGGAATAATTTTTTGGTATTCTCCGGTATATAGCAAAAGCTAAAAAATGTTCTAATTTGTTATTTCATCACACAACTCATTAATTTTTGGTGACAAGTTTCAAGTCTATGTTTGACTCATCAACAGGTCCCAAATAGCGAAATTGTTTTTTCTATTTTTCTCAAACTTTTCATTTCTTTCTTCTTTTTTTTTTTAAATTTTTCATTTGTTTTTCAAATCACCCAATTTCGCTATTTGGGACCTGTTGATGAGTCAAACCAAGACTTGAAACTTGTCACCAAAAATTAATGAGTTGTGTGATGAAATAACAAATTAGAACATTTTTTAGCTTTTGCTATATACCGGAGAATCCCAAAAAATTCTTTCTTGAACAAAATTAAGTTTAACCCGGTAAAAAGTCCAAAGAGTAATCTTTTTATTTATTTAATATTTTGATAAAAAATTAATTTAGAACAACAATGACTCAAGATAGATTATGTTCTGTTAGTCTCATGTGCATAAAAAGTGACAAACTACGCAGTTTATCATTCGATGATGTCATCAGTGACTTTGCTCTGGCACAGGCAAGAAAGAAATTATTTTAGTTCAATATAATTCTTTAATCCCTATAGCATGTTTATAGGATTAGATTATAAGCCTTTGTTAATTGTGTCTTTTAAAGGAACTTTTTGTTCTTTTTACCAGAGTTTGCATTTTTATGTTTGTTATAAATTAAATGATTTTAAACACAAATAGGTTAATATGTATACAGATGAAAAACTCATATCAGAAAAATGAAAACCTTATCAACATTTCTGGTAACCAAGTTAGTTAGCTACGATGAAAATTGTAGCTAAGAAATGTTGTTATTAACAGAAATTTTCGAAATGTTCAGGCACACACCCAACTTTCTATCTTTTACCAGAGCAATGGAATGCCTCGGTCTAATATAAAATCATCGATGCCACGACATGATGTAGGGAAGCACTCAATTTTTTCTTAGAAATTTACTGGAATTTTTTTCTTAAAATTTATATGCATTATTGAAGGCCGACTACAATTTTTATGAGCGTAGACGCATAAATAAGCAATACGATTTTTTTTTTAGAAATTTACAAAAAATGTTTCGGTAGAATTTTTATCCACTTCGGTGACCGATTTGTGCCTTTATCCGACCTCCAATTGCGAATAAGTATTAATTTCTTCTAAGGGACAAACTTCCAGCAAATTTAAAAAAAAAAAAATTTCAGTCAATTTCTAAGAACGAATTGAGGCCTTCCTACATCTGGTCGAGGCATCGTCGATTTTATATTCGAGTGAGACGTTGCAAATGTTTTTAATTGACTCGCAACATGTATCTGACTTTTGGTTTTTAATTTTCCTATTCGATTCGTTATCTGTATATTTACTTATTTGTGTTTTAAGTTCCTGATTTATTATTTCACTATCTATATACTTCTTAATTGTATTTCAGTTTATCCCTGTAGTTATCCGAAAATCATATTTTGCACATATAATATCTTGACTTATAAAAGGCCCCATTTCTCCAATAGCCAAGTCTAAATCCGGCCCTGCATACAGCCCACAATTTTCGTTATAGTTGTTGTTTTTGTTTTTTATCAGCAAAAGGAATCTTAAATAATAACTTTCACTAATCGTCTAACAGACTTGTTGTTATTGTTGTTTTCAGTTAAAGAAATTACAATTACACAAAAAACATAAGTTAGTCAATTTGTTTACTTTATTCTGACATGCGAAATTTCTTAGGTACATTATTCGGCTGTGCGAATTTGTTTATGCAAGATATCAAATTACCAGCACCTGAAGAATAAAAATTAGGCTTTTACTAATTTCTATTACTAATCTAAGTTAACATATCATCCTACATTAGTTGTTATTGTTGTTGTTGGCATCAGTACTTTTTCTTTGAATAGAATTATGAAATTCTCCGATATTTGCAACTGTGCATAAGAAAACTTCCAACCAAGGTGACGTCAATGTGGTTCAGAATCTTCAGTGGCCAGCGCCCCCAGTAGCCCAGAACCCCCAAAAAAGTTGAAGAAAATACGTCAGTTTTTCAGTACAAAAAGTGTGCCCGTACTGTCAGAGTACAACTACTGTTTAGCTATAACAAGTGGGCTTCCTACAAATATTATTAATGAAAACGGGGCTTAACATCAACACTTAATGTAAAATGCGTAAAGTTAAGTTACACGATGAGAGCAAGAACATTGCAATTGTAGTGCTCTAAGCCCGTGTTCCAGATAGCCCGCACAGTTAAATGAGTGAGAATAGAGTATCTATATTGGACCTGTGATGTTTTTCACGTCAGTCGTCACCTTTCTCGTCACCTGCTTGCCAAATTTTTCGATCCCATTCATGACGATTATTTGTCCTGATTATTTGCGCTATCAACGAGTGTTTAAATTAGATTAGATTTGTTGAGTGGTGTTCAGGCATTAGCGTCGCATTCACGTATGATACAGGTGATTCCTGGAGATACAATGATGAATCTGCTTCATAGAAAAAGCTTGGAACAAAAAATTAAGTTTCATTTATCGATAATACAAAAACGTTGGGGATTAAGTTACCCGGTTTAGATTAATCTTACAAGCATTGCGTGAAACATTTTCCTAATGACAAAAAATGATAGGACCGGAGAAATGAACTTACCTTATGTAGTTTTAGTAGAATAGAAGCTAATCCTGTACAATTTGCAAGTATTATCGAAATCCCAGGCTGAAAGTGTGGGAGTTGATCGTATAAGATTTGAAAGGAGAGTCGATTGAAGGGTTGGACATGTCAGTAAATTTTACAAAATCGCCCGTATACACTGAAAAAAAACAGGTTTAGTTTCAGTACGCCAATCGCCATCATCAAATAATATCAGTTGATTTTCAGCATACGAATCATATTCGTTAAGAATACTTATTTGACATTAGATGATTTAGCTATAACATAAACTTATTTTGTCATAACATTTCTGAATGTAACAATTTGTTTCGTTAGCTTTGATAAACTTTCGGAATTTCGTATCCGAAAATCTTTTACTTGTTCAACTAATCTTTTTGTTAAAATAACTAATTTTTAAATATTAATTTAAAAAAATAGATATGCTAACTAAAACAGCTGTTGTATATTTCAGTCTTGTCTTGTCTTCAGTCTTGTTTATTAATATGACTCTTTCAATTCTGATTCCTTAAAACAACTAAAACATTAATTGGGAAACATTAGTAATTGGCTAATGGAAATTGGAAAGTTAAACTAACTTTTCAGCTGATCATATTAATAAAATGCTGTGGATTTACTTAAAATGTTATTTGAGGTGACTGCTGGATTTCAAATATTTAGCAAATTTAATTAGTTGATATGTTTATCCTGAAAATTCTGACAGTAATTTAATTTTATCAATCAAATTATATCAATTATATAAATGATTTTATTATCTGCCCGCAGGCAGAAACTCTATGTACTCTCATTAGTATGACTGAGAGTTTCTGTCTGCCATAGAAACTGAAGAAAAGACTAATCAAATTATCAATTATTTCATACATCGGTATAAGCTCTGAATGTGACTTATGTATATGAGGCAAGACTTTCTGATTTATTGATTGAAATTTGTTCAACTTAGATTAGGTATAATGAAGACTTATGAAGGAAATTAACTTGATTTTAGCATTATCCCCGAGTATATAAAAATATCTTTTATTTTTCCTAGAAATAATTTAAGTTAATATAAACTAGGAAAAGGCTACAATTTGTCCAAGATTAATTCTTACGATACCCAGATGAATGCCCATATTTATGTATGTACATAAGTTTCTAGAACGATAAAGCGACAGTAACAATGGTTATAACTATTTTCACAGGTGTTTACATCCTGAAAAATTTCTCAGGACATCAATAACAAATTGGCACTAAATATTTTCCCGTACACCCACAAAATATAATAATTTTTGTACGACAACCACATGGGAGTCAAAAATTATTCCATTTTTGAAATAAGATTTATTATTTAGACGGACGGACATGCAATATTCAAAATACATACATAACCATATGCGTTACTAGCGAACTAACAAACTCGATATGAGATTTCATCTAGGGTATAAAAATAATTATTTATAATGTAGTGCATTGAAATTAAAACTTATGGGCTAATTATATTTTTCATATCTACTAATAAAATTCTTTAATTTAGTAATAGGTCAAATTAAAGAGGAGAGTCTACAGTTTACAGTATTTATAAAAATAAGTTATGTTAACGCCGTTTTTGAAAAAATAAGAGGTTAAATTAAAAAAAAAAAAAAAGGTAGGAAAATCCGAAATTTTTAGTTTAGACAACCATAATGCTTGAGGGGAGAGGGGTACTGTGCTATTTGAGCAGTCATTGGAAAGACCATGAAGCTGTGCATACATTGCGCTTTTAACCGTACAACCTGTAGTTTTTAAGATTCAGGGTGTTTTGTGAAAAACTAGCTATTTCTCTCAATCAATCTGTAACTCCTAAACGGTTGATATTGCTCCGATCCCCTGCCATACAATTTTTGGCTCGTCTAGGTGAGTACTATCATCTCCTGTTGTACTGACCTCTAATGGGGAAACACCCTGTATATTTGGACACTGCCTGAGAACGCGTCGACCTAGAAAGCTGAAATTTTGTAAACAGCGTTTTCATAAAAATAGTAAAAAAAAAATTAAAAATGAACTAAATCGGGCAACCCCTTCTTTATGTTGCTATGAGAGCTTTTGGTTTTACTTTATTTAACTTTTATGTTCATCTAAGGTACAGTATTATTGGTCTTAAGACAAATTGTAACTTTTTCTCTTGTTTTTGTGTATAAATAAATTTTTTACAGTGAAAAAGTCTGTACTTTTATGGGCCGACACATATTCTTTGTAACTTGTAAAAATGATTTACCATAGAAAATCGCATTTGGACAACAGTTCATTCACTACATGGTCCCCTTAAGTTACAGCCGCTAGAAAGATAATCGATTGTATATAACCATATAGTAGAAGAAGTATACCGCTTGCCACTTGTCCACATAAAAATATTGACAAGAAAACAAAAAATTGGAGTTTCAGGTCCAAATTTTCGTTTCGAAAAATTTATAAAAAATTGAACAATTTAATTTCTTATTGCAATAACTTCCCTTAACTTTCAAAAACAATCAAAAAAAATATTGTCATATTAAAAGGTGATGACAGAACATGTTAAAGCAATTTTTTTCTAAGTCCAAAACACAAAAAAAAACACTTTTTCAATTTGAGTGACCTATAAACATTAAAGAATTCCACTGAAATTTTGCATAGAAGTTTAAAATTACATTAGCTAACAAGTTCTGAATGAGCATTTAGATATTTTGACGCTTTTGCAAATAAATATATTTTTGGGCCACCCTAGAAGTATATGCAATTAGATTTAAAGAATTAGGTAATGTACGTATGTGCAGTGTACATTCGGAAAAGAAAAAGAAGAACATACTGTATGTAGATAAGTATGAATAAAATGCAATTTATGCATAAGTGCATTTTATTATAACAAGGGAGAATGGCTTTTAGCGAAATTTTAATTAAATTTAAATGAATGAAATATTTTTGCTTTCATAGTCATTCGAATGATACATCAATATATTGTATTTGTAGGATAATGTATTGACCTTATCGTTGTGGTTCGGGGCATTGGGCACCTGGGTTACAACAGCAAATCAACTGATTTCAATTAGAAATAACAACTAATTAGCACTTACAATCTTATTAATCACTTAATTTTTTTTCAAAATAAATTTGTATGAGTCACTAACGTACAATCAACTAATCGTGATTTGTCGTTTTAACTGGTATTCTTTTCCAGTGTACTGTAGATTGTATCTTGACTGACAGTGGGGGGTTTCAATACAATGATGCCCAGCAGAACGGAATGAATGGGAGTGAGGTAAATAATCATATTTACACGGATGGTTCTTAGGCGAGTTTGGGCAAAAGAGCAGAGGTATACTCCAGAAACTGGCACTAGCACGAATATTTTAGACTGCCCCGGACAATTGTACTGTTTTTCAACCAGAAGTAGCAACAGTTTACCAAGCGAACTGCTCGTATCTATATGTAGTGAGTTCGACTTACCGATCTGGATATATACATTGACAGGCAGATGGCCATTAACGCACTGCATCATGCTGCACTGGTAAAATCGAAACTTGTGTAGCTATGCAAAGATAGGTTGGAAAAATACCCACATGGCACGAGGTAACCCTATGCTGGGTACATGACTATAAGGATATCCAGCAGGATAATGCAATGGCTAAGATCAATTAAAAAAGAAAAAAAAATCCATATCCAAAGTTACTTTATTAATTTATATAGTCACAAAAATAATTGAATTCTTAAACAGTCTTTACCAATTTTTCACCACAAAATTAACGATCCGAAGAAAATCAATGGTTAAACGAATTGCTTTGAAAACTTTACTAACACAATCGCGTATCATATGCATGTGATATGACTTGACAGCCATTTGATAAATATAAATTTTTACGTGATTTTAGATGAAGCTTATCTAATGTTTGAGATATGTGCATATATCGTTAAGCAGTCTTTTAGCCACAGTATGACTATAATAGTTCGTATATTACTGTGAAGCTTTAATTATATGTTTGCGGAATTAGGTCTGCTACTTAAAGTCATACAATCATTATGCCCCCATGGAAGTACTATAAATGCAATTACTTCACCATTCCTTGTTGTAGAAAATTTTTAAACAGTTTACAAAATATCAAGAGAAGTAGATCGATCTCATTATCATAAATTATCAGTCCCATGTATACTTTACCCTTTATAATCTATATACATAAGAATATACATAAAGGGAGATGCACAAATCATAACCAGATATTCAATTCACTTAAAAGCTATTATAATATATAGTAGTCGATTTTATTAAAGCCAATTTAAAAAAAAACATTTTCAATGAGTATGTAATTTGGAACCCTTAAAAAACTGGGCCGGGTCACACTCCTACTTCTGTTACTATCCTTGTGTGAAAGCTTTCTATCTGGAAAATTTATAGAATAATTCACTTTGCATGATTGCGAGGAAATCCCATAAAAACCTCGGAATTCGTTCCTACAAATGCTACCCGTTGTTCCCGATGTTATACTCCTACAGAGTATTTTGGATAATGTATATTGGCACTGGGGACTATCCTCTCGTCTTTCGGAATTTTTTTTCCTCAGAAATTGGTAATGATTTTACATTTACTTTGTGTGTAATATTTTAAGGCAAAGACGATAAAGAGAATCCTTGGATCTAACATGAGATTGAATTTCATCAGGGTTGTGTAAGCTGGAATGGAGGATTCCTAGTACTGATAATAATTAAGTGAGAATCCTACTTGGAGCTTCTACATATCATATGTAAACAAGTTTGTATTCTGTTAGCAGGCAATTTATTCGTACAAATGTATGTAGGTCATATTCCAAACATACGCTTATGAATTTATACATATCTACATATGATGAATAAATATATTTGCTAAGCATTAGCAAGCTTCTTGTGCCTTTCAAGTAATAATCTCTGATCAACAGAGCCATACGTATATAACCATACAGAAAGCTGCCTACTGATTACATCTGGGTGGGAATTAAGGACTCAGCAGTAAGGTGTGTATGCTTTATAGATCCTACACATTTGATTACACTTTATTCCAGTACATCAATCTAATCTCTAACCGGCATTATTTTCAATCAATTAACTCATGTAAATGCCTTAAATCCATCTTTGGCGAGATTGTTAGGAAATTGAATTTGATTTAGGCAATCCTATTGGCAAGCTAGGGTAAGGTAAGATTGCTTTGATTACGATGAAGATTTACTTTTTATTATGGTGGAAATATGTGGAATAAGGAAATTTTTATTTGATTTTTGCAGTAACAAAAGTACCAGTACACTTCAATATGATTCTAGAGGGAGTGGCATAAATTTAAATCGAAGAAGGAAGGTAAGGGATAGTTGACATATGGAAGCCGCTGTAACCACGCTGAATTCCCCAAATTAAAATGGGATTTTTACAGCGACTTAAACTGGCAGTATTCTCCATAGTGGAAGATTATCCGATACCAACCAGTCATTGAATTTTACAGTTCGTCAACGACACCTTATTTCGTCACATATACATAAATCTACATTAACACTATTTTTTGCTCTTCTGTTTTCAACATACGAAGGCAGCAATGAGATATACTGCGGTGGCTTTCTAAATATGCACATCCCTGATATGTGTTGATTACAAGTATTACAAAGATTCAATGATGTCTGGCTATGATTGGCTTTGGTTCAAGTGGTAAATGTACTCCTTAAATATATTTTATTCTTAATAGATTAATTCGTGGAAATCAACCTGGTTACTTATCCATAAATGAGTTTTCCCATTGTGAAGATCTAACTAAAGTGCTTTCTGGTACCCAAAAACAGTAGATTCACAAAATTTTATCAAAATCATTGAACACATTCTCAAGATAAAAGTTTCAAATATAAAAAAAAATTCACTTACCTCTCAAATATAATTTGAATGTGTTTTTTCATAAACTAGATAGTTTCATTGCATTACATTGAAATCCAGCATTACCCCTAAACGAATTTTTTACTTCCTCATTACCACATAAATAATTCCTAAATGAGTTTCCTTAAAGTCGAGACCTAGCAAAATCACTATGTACCTATAGCACTATCTTACTCGTTAAATAATATGTCCTAAAGTCATACGAATCTTTAGACCTCTTCTGCCAAATTGAGGTTAAACTGTAGTATACTTTTACTCTGATTTACTTTTACCAGCTTTAACAGGCAATCTTGTATTATCATTTTTTGCAATAATTGTTCATGGAAAGTGTGCGGTAAATTTGTTATAAAATGTGGGAAACCTTTTTTCCCGTCAAAAGTTATTCCTGCTGTACTAAATTATTACAAAATAATTCTAGCTCTCAATTAACAAATTAACAGCTATCAATTAAAAGTTGTCAAAGTTCATATTGTGATTTCAGAAAATTGCCGAGCACACAAGGTTGGGGTTTTTGAAGGTAAGGCCAAAACACAGTGAGAACGACACAACAAAGTCGCCGTAAATTGGTTGCTGTCAAAGATTCGAATACCTATATGGAAGTCCCATATACTTAACACAATGAGAGCGACTCGACAAGTTGCCAACAAAAAGTTTGGGAAAATCTCTGAATTAGTCGCCAACATAATTGACATTTCTGTGTGGACAGTGAATAATTGACATTCATGTTATGTGGATTTGGTTATTTTTATAAAGAATAGCAAATTAAAACATAGTAGTAAATAAACTAGTTATTAAAATTTTAATAAAATTAATTTCTTTAATTAGTTTGAGAAATTATGAGTTTTGAGGAGGAATTTATGGAGAAAATGGGGGAAAAAGTTATGCTGTACGATAAACGTCATCCCATGTATGGCAATCTCATATTCTTTTTTTTTTAGCTTTTTCTTTAAAAAAATGCAGCAGGGCGGCAGCCAGAATTTGTTCGAACCGTCTACTGCCACCAATAATGCAAACGAATTCTGAAGAAATATAGTCGATTTCAATTCTAAGAAATAAATCAATTCTTCCTACATTGAAATCAATTAATAAAGGCCTGAAACAAAAATCCGCGCTGATGTACCTATCTACACTCATAAAATTTTTTAGCTAACAAGCCCAAGCAACCAAATCAATGCATTTTCCTCGAAGCCGAGAGTGTCCAGACTCAACTTATTCGAATCGTCTTCAGCCACAAAGTCTGAAGAAATATGGTCGATTTAAATTCTATGAAAGAAATGAATTTTTGCCTATATTTAAAAACATTGTTGTTATTCAGGTTTACTATGAGCACTTCCAAACATCACTTTCTTAGTACTACCGTCGATACTAGGTATTTCTTGTCTGTGCCCTAATGTTATTGGAATCCTTTCTTCAGCGCTAACACATTCCCTCATATTAGTATTTTTTGCATCAAGTACAGCATTACCACTTTCTTGAAACTGATTAGGCAGTTGAGAAGATATTGCGGATTCTGAAGACGTTTTCTTAAATAAATAAGAATCTATACGACGGTCCTGTTGTAGGCTCCAGAGGATGTATCTCCATGACATATTTGTTCTTTTAAATTCATCGATTAGCATCATGATCATGGCTTTTATTTTAAAAGTTCTTATTTGTTCGTTAGTCATGGTGTTAAATTCTGGTAATAAACTCATGAGAAATAAGCTCATAGGATTTCTCTCTATTATCAGCGAATCATATTTGCAATGCTTATGTAGAGTTTCTTCAGCCTTTTCTTTCATTTCGGTTTTATTTGGTAAATAGTTTACGAATATTTTATCAGCATCTGGAATTGCGTTTGCGACCAAATGAATGCGCCTGAGATTCGGTTGATGGTTGCACATTTTTTGTGGTAGAAATAGGAGTACTAAGAGCTGTCTCATTTTGAGTATTGATATTCTGTAGTTTCTGATTCGTCAGAAAATATATCAATGACGACTTCCAAACTTGGTGTAAAAGTCATTTCCCTTTCAGGTTGTGTAAGATTACCTGGATTTTCTGCAGTGTTTGATGCTTTTATATAAACGATAAATATTCTGCTAAGTAGTATGATTTTCGGGCCTTCGATCCAGATCCACTTGGTGGACATTTCAATCTTCTAAGAAACGCTGATCTTATATTTCTCCATTTCTCTTTACAGTCATTTACTAGATCAAAGAAAGATTAGCAATTGAATTTTATGTTTATTTATTGATATTTTTATCAGCGTATTTTTGATGTATGTTAAAGGTATCTAGCTGAAGGATGCTCGTTTGTCTCTTTGGGGCTGTACTTTGCTAGAGGAGATAGTACAATATCTGATGTAATAAAAGAAACAACATCAGTAATTTGGGATAAGTTACGTGATTCGTACATGGGTATACCTTCTACCAAAAAATGGATTCGTATAACCAATCGATTCGATGATATATGGAATGCACCAAACTGCTTAGCAGCAATTGATGGGAAGCACGTAAGATTTCGAAAGCTTCCCAACTCCGGTTCTAGTAATTATAACCACAAGCAGTATGATTCAAGCAGATGGAATATTTACCATAATAGAAACGTAATTTGCTGATCGAAATAATGACGGAGGAATCTTTCGAGTCTCCAGTGTAAATCGTTTATTAGACAAAAATAATTTAAATTTACCAACTGGTGCTCCCATGAAACTGAGAAAGAAGTACCACATTTTCTTGTAGGCGATAACGCGTTATCTTTAAAGCGTTATTTAATCAGGCCATATCCTGTTGGAAGAATCGACAATAAGACAAGGATATATAATTATAGAATGAGCAGAGCAAAGAAAACTATAGAATGTACTTTTGGTATGATGACACAAAAATGTCTTGTACTGCTCAATACAATAAGATGTGAAAACTACAACACCATTGTCGACATAATAAAATCTGCTTGCATTTTGCATAATTTTGTCCGTATTAAAGAAGGCATACAGTTCTCAATACCTACGTATGAGCCTATGCAGGCTATTAGCTCTCAAAACTTTAATACAGAAGAAGATCGTGCTATTTATTTAACTTCAACATCACCTGCAGCTACAGTACGTAAATACTTGGCTAATTATTTCATTAAACCAAATACATCGCTTGCATGGCAGTATAATTATTGTGTACAAGACATTGTAATAAAAATTATGTAAAAAAAAATATATACTTACCAGAAAGTGCTACTTTTGCTGCAACTTCTGTCCAGGTTTTTTCCGTAAAATTTTTCCGCGAATACTCCTGTAGTTTATAATTGTATAAAAGAGAGTACTTCTTTATTCCCAAAATTTAATTTAATTCCAATGACATTTCGCTAATTTCACGACAAAATTCAGTTGCCACGTTGGGAAATACCGCTTCTCTACTTACAAGGCATATCGCAAAGCTGCATACCGAAAACATGTTTCATCTCATCCGCGCAGTTCAGGCCCATGGGCAGCGGCGGATCCAGCCAGGTGGCGCGGAGGGCGCGCGCCCCTCCCTGAAGACCGCACAAAAATTGCAGAAGATCTACTGAATTCTTCTACTGCACTTTTTGCAAAAGACATACAAATTTCTGGAAACGTTCAATTTGAAGCAGAACTTATTCGGGTAAAAGCGATGGGACATTTGTTTTAATTGAAAACACAAAGGCAAACAAATCATTGTATATTGATGTAGTGAGTTATTACATTTAAAGCAAGACATTTATTTTGGAAAAACAGCTTTATTACTTCGTAAAATGCACTAATAGAATATTTAGATAAAACCGTAAACAAGAAAAGAATGAAATGCTGATTTGGAAATTCTAAATCAGAACCATAGAGAAGTTTTGGCATCTGTGAATACATTCCGTATTCTTACAGCAGATCTCAACAACAGTGAAATCGCTCTTGGTTTAACGATTAGTTCAACCAAGTAAGCTTTTCGCGCATTTCAATTGCATTCATGTCTAGAATTGAAACAAGTCGATAAGGCTGCACAGAATACGCGAAGTCCATTATCCGGAGAGACAAATTTCCTTTTGATTAGAATGTTGGCAAGCCGCAAAGATAGCAAAGGCTTCTGGTCCCCCGTCAAGACCATCAAGAACACCTTCATAATTCCTCTATAACTTGACTACTTAATATCGTTGAAGTGGTTGTTGACTCCCTTGATCAAGCTAGTATCTTCACTGGTAGATTCGCTTCAAACTCTATATAAGACAGCCAATACAAAAGGAGGGATGTGTTTGAGGTCCGTAAGGGAGTCAACGTCTCCAGAGCCGTAGGTCCTGATGGTTTATCACCCCTGTTAATAAAAAGTTGTGCCTCATCTTTGGCTAAAACTTTGCGCAAACTATACTACTTGTCTTATTCAACAGGAAAATTTCCAAATGGTTGGAAAATAGCTCACAATCAGCCTATTCCCATGAAAGAAGATGCCTCAAATTATCGACCAATTGAATTGAATCTATCATTAACTCCAAATTAATGAAGTATCTAGAAACCAAACAACTCATCAATCATCGGCATTATGGCTTCCGAATTGGACCCTCATCTGGAAACTTGCTGACTTTTCTTACGGAACATTCGAACCGTACACAATTTTGGTGTTTTGTAGTCACAAAATCGTTGCTCTTCATATTTAATTGGTCTTTGATAGAGTCTGGCATCCAGCCGTTTTATTAAACTTAAAGCATTTGGTCTCTCCCCTCATCTTCTATTATAGATTGAAAGTGTTTTACCTGATCGAATAATACCGGTTGTACTAGATGGGGTTTCACCAGAGCCTCACCCAGGGCTTTGTTATCTCTCTTCTTAATTTTCATTAATGATCTACTTTCCCGCACTTTTAATCCACTCCATAGTTTTGCCTATGACAGTAGCCTTGATTACGCTTACTCATTTGACATTCTTGGGGACGCCAGAGATAATGCCATATCTGTCAAACGAGATGGCTTGATTAGATCATTCAATAACGACCTTGATAATATCAAATTTTGCCGCTGACAGTACCCTTGATACTCTTATGGACTCCAGAAAGAATGTCACATCTGTCAAACGAGATTGCGTGATTAGATCAATGAATAACGACCTTGATCATGCCCTCGCTTGGAGTAAAGCGCTTCGCGTCGAATTCAAGGCATGTAAGATCCAAAGCTGTCTCATCTCTTTGAGGCAAAATCATGGCTTTTCACTCCCATTACTTTTGATGGATTTGCGATACACCGTCGTCTTTCTACATTTTTGGCTTTAATATTTCCTGTAAGCTAAGCTTTGTTTTGCCAAAGAAGCAGCGAAATGTCTACGATTTCTGAAAAAGTATAAAAATATTTCAACCCATCGAATCTAGAGCTCCTCTATCTACAAATCCTACACCAGACCTAGAATATAATACAATTTCCATATCTGGGCCCGAGGCTGGTCGCGCAGACTTACCTTCATTGGATATTGTCCAAAAGAGAACCTTCAAGCTTACTGGCAATGTGGGAATAACTTGTAATATCGACTCACTCGAACAACGCCGCAATGAGGGATGCCCTTCACTCCCTTATCGCTATATGCGTGGTCAATGTCCCAATAAAATATCTCACGCAAAACTCGTGCAGCAAACCACCCATCAGATTACTTTCGGCCATCGAGTACAATTTCGTGATGGTTTTTATCCCGATCTGTGTGAATGTGGAACAGTCTACCATTTTCTGTCTTTTCTCCAACATGCAATCC
Organism: Dioctria linearis; assembly: GCA_963930735.1. Classification (NCBI taxonomy): domain Eukaryota; kingdom Metazoa; phylum Arthropoda; class Insecta; order Diptera; family Asilidae; genus Dioctria; species Dioctria linearis. The sequence goes on along the minus strand of OZ005740.1, from coordinate 90,088,549 downwards.
GCGAAAGCTCAAGGGTGACATTCAGGACCTCTTGCGCTCTCCTCACGTTCCCTAATTCGTTTCCATGTCACCTCCCTGCCATGCTGTGAATAAGGTATACCCTTAACTTGGACTACTAATATATAATAAAAAATCAAACTTTCTTGACTTTAGTATACAGGTAAAGGGTGGAGAGTTTCGAACTTTTGATCTGTTTCCAGCTTATACCATTTTTAAACCAAAATTGCGCCCCTCCCTCACAAGAATCCTGGATCCGCCGTGGGTGGGTACTGATTTAAATACACGGTGGCGACAGTGGCTCGGCATGCTGTACGCTTACCGAGTCAATGTCGTACCGACCCGTCAGGGGCAAGCTTACGATAATGCTGCAACAATGGCTGGCACCATAAAGTAATAAAGGCTAAAGAGATGACAAGATTAACTTTGCTTTGCGAACCAATTTTTGAAAGCTCAATCTGGAAGTTTGGATGCAATCGTCAAAGCTTTTATTGCAGAGCTCGCACCTTCTGTATTGAATTTTGAGCCCACTGTACCAGCAGGCATCACATCAAGTCAAGGCATGATTTACTGAATGGAGTAAATGCAACACTACCCAATTTTACCATAGTAGATATTAATACGCTTATGAATGTGTTACTTTTGGAAGCTCTTTTGATACAAAATATTATTGTTTCAGGCGACGATAATGTTCAGCCGGAAGAAAAATTTTGCGATGATATACAACTCATTAGAGGGTATAGCTGCGTTTTTTTATACTGTACTGGTTCATTGGAAATTTAAATTAATTTCATTCTATTAAACGTCTGTAGATAGCCATGATCTTTTTATGAGAGCAAATTATCAAATTGCATTTCAATTTTCACAAAATGCCAAAATAGATCTTTAAAATTCGGATCTAATTCTAAAGTTTTAATTCTTCAAAAGCTGGCAATTTGATGGTGTTTATTCATTTATAAATCCATGCATCTCCTTTTATAGGGATCAGGAAAAAAGAACGCAGCGTTGTAATCGTAATAGTACTGTATATTATATGCAAGCAAATTTCTTAAACGGCGATGTTTTTTTCACTGTTGTATACAGTGTTTTTATCTTACAGACGTAAATATAATGAAATAGTTGATGAATAATTCTAACAGCTCGAAATGGGAACATTTTCGAAAATATAAACAACATTTTTACAAATTCATCAATTATTCTTTCCCATACGTCGATGTACTTCATACTGAGATAGTGTGATATTATATTGTCGGTATTATGAGTGGAGTGAGGGCTACCTAGAAATCAATTTATTATACTTTTTAGCTTGCTATTTTTGATTGATAAAGCTGAAAATTTGAATAGAATCATATTTTTTAAATCCCCATCGATTTACGTTCCAAAAATATTTTAACAAATTTTTTAATTTTATAAACTCATCATTTTTACACCTTAGATAAAGTCTCATAGGGTATGCTAAACTTGTCATTCCGTTTGTAACGCATAGAAATAATGCTGGTAGAGCCAAATGGATTGGACACCCACGCATATGTATTATTAATTATTTAGATTTTTGCATATCCGTCTGAAGTCCGTCCGTCACCACAGTAACTTGAAAACACATTCATGGTTTGTTTCAAATTACATCATTTTGCATATACTTATTGAGAAAGCAATCAGCTGAGGACTTTTTGATGTACTGGAAAAGTTTTCAGAATATAAAACGCTATGAAATTTGTTATAACGATTTTTACTGTCCGACAAACCGTTCTAGAATTAGCGATCTGCCTATATGTTCAAACTATATGGCATCGAAAGAATTTGTTTTAGGCCAATTACACCTTTTTCCTGGCTTTTTTAACTAAATTAATTTTCGGTTGTGATTTCAATATATCAATGTACAGTATTTACCATATTCTCTACATTTCTTATTGGAGCCGTATGTACATTTAATTTTACATCTTCTGGCATTAAAGAAATTTCGATTTCGAAAATCATAATTTAAAATTCTTGAATAAAATTGACTATTCTTTGCGGATTCCCTGTGACAAACCTTAATATTTCAATATCGATTATCTTTAAAAAGAGAAATATAGGGCAAACTTCCTGTTTTTATATGTTGAAAAAGTTTACGATAAATATCGTCCAGAAATGATACATGAAATTTTTAATTTACATTCCTCATACAATGCAAGCAACCATTTAGAAACATTTTTTCTACTCGAAAATGGGTTAAAAGAATAAAGTATACTGTTATTTTTGTAAATCAAATTATATGTTTTTATTATTTTTAGTTTATTAATTGTTTTGTTTTTCTGTTTAAAGAGTTTCTGGGTTTCTCATATGCAGTGATTTTATAAAATAATCGAGTATTTTTAAACGATGCTCACAACACAGATTATCTTCTGCAAACCAATCGCTAAATTTGCTGATTTGCCTTGTTTTCTCAATGCATGTGTTATTTATGAATTTTTTATCGATTTCATATTTGGACTGATGGAAAGAATTTGTACAAAAATATTTAAAATAATTTTCATTAGCTGGACAAATTTTTCTGTAGGCGCCTTAAGTTTACCGAAATCCGAATTTTTAGAAAAATTTTTGTAAAACAAAAAGTGCTCAGATTGATCTTCAAGACATATATATTCCCCTGTCTTTTTCATGCAATCTTCGCAAAATTTGCAGTCGATCTTCGGTAATATTTTAAAAAGAATATACCCCAGAAAATATTGCAAACAAGAGTCCTCAACGGGCTTATCATCATCATAGATAATACCAAAATAATAACTTTCGAGAAAATCAATTTCTAAGCTATTACTGTCTATATTGGAAACAGGTAAAGTATGGGAAAAATCCGCGTGCATTACCTGACTTTCAGCATTTTGAAAATTTGAATTTTCAAATATAAATTCCTCATTATCATCTTAATAATTGCTGCTTTTTGATCTGAGTGCCAAAATTTTGCTGGAGAAAAGGCTACTTATTATATGATTAAATTTATAAACGGAGGGATTTCGATTATTTCCACCCTTATATCTTATCGTATAAAATAAATTTTTTGTAACATCTTGGTTGAATTTATATGAATTTATATGTCTTTTTCTGGAAACTGTTCAAGGATATCCCTTGATAAAGAAAGTATACCTCTAATTGATTGGATAAATCATCAAAACAATATATTTGCCTAGAAGAAGAAAAAGTTCTTATAAATGTAATAATGCCTTCGAGATATTGTCTAATGACTCCGTCTTTTCTAATTCCACATATATATATATATATATATATTTTTTACTAGACGGTGACTTACTATTAAGACAATCGAAAGTATTGTTGACTTTTTCAAAAAAATCGGCAGTTGATATGGCTTTACATTTGGTTTCATTGCTAAATTTCCCTAAAGTCTGTACTGTACGAATAGCAGCACTGCACGTATGACTAAAAACTTCCACTGCAAGAGAAACTTTCATTTTTTGCCAAGTGTTTGGATGCACATGCTTGTCAGATAACTTTGGGCACATTTTTACTGGCTGATGTTTCTCCATATTGTATAGTTCTTCCAAAACTTACCAGCTAACAACCCCATCTTGACATTTTATTTCTGATTTAATCAAAGTATTCCGAACTGATTCAACAAGATGAGGAACATCATGTATAGCATATATTTTTTAAGAATTGTAAAAAAATATGGCTTTTCTGAGATAACTCCAAAACTTTTTAGGCAACCTCGATTATTAGAGCCTTGATCGCAAATTATACCTTTTTCGTCAACACCAATCTCAGTACAATTGCCAGCTTTTGAAGAATTAAAACTTTAGAATTAGATCCGAATATTTTAGATCTATTTTGGCATTTTGTGAAAATTGAAATGCAATTTGATAATTTGCTCTCATAAAAAAATCATGGCTATCTACAGACGTTTAATAGAATGAAATTAATTTAAATTTCCAATGAACCAGTACAGTATAAAAAAACGCAGCTATACCCTCAAATGAGTTGTATATCATCGCAAAATTTTTCTTCCGCCTGAACATTGTCGTCGCCTGAAGCAATAATATTTTGTATCAAAAGAGCTTCCAAAAGCAACACATTCATATGCGTATTAATATCTACCATGGCAAAATTTGGTAGTGTTGCATTTACTCCATTCAGAAGATGCGAGCTCTGCTATAAAACCGTTGACGATTGCATCCAAACTTTCAGATTAAGCTTTCAAAAATTGGTTAATCTTGTCATCTCTTTAGCCTTTATTACTTTATGCTGACACACAGTCAGATGTGCAGCAACGAATTAAATATATCAATGCTAATGTGGAATTTGTGCCATGCTCAAACCACTCATTGAACCAATTTGCTAGCATGTGGCTTCAGTGAGATGAATTCAGTAAGTTTCTTCGGCACATGCTTTCTTTTCTATGTCCGCACACCGATGGGGGATTCTAATCGCTGCTAGAAGCAAGAGTTTGAAGAGGATTCAAGACACAGATTGGAGCTCCAGAAGCGGTGCAGTAAACATGACACGAAATCATTTCAAAGAAATTTTCATGCTGCATCAGTATGAACTACCAATTCAATTAAATCATTACTATCTATACCTACATCTGGAGCGTAACGTAAGCCTTTTTCAGGTAATTCTAATTCATTGTTATTGAAGTTAACTAGTAATTGATTTATTACTCTTGGATAGAATGAGTCATGTGTTGCTCTGTTCGGGTTAGAGGCAACCTTTCGTTGGCCCATCCATTGCTGCAATCTTTGTTTCTGGCGCTCACACTGCCTGCTAGCAAAGAACATATAACTTAGATGTTCTTTGCTGCTAGATAACGAATTATCTCCGTATGACAAGTGAATGCTTATGTTATCCCGAGTGTGATAATGCTATTTGGTTTCAGCATTTAACCAAGATCTTTTTGTTTTTTGCTAAGAAGGAAAAATTTTTTGCCTTCGGCATTCGGTATTCAGCCACAAATGATTAGAAACAATTTTAAATTTAACTAACAGTCTTTTAAAGGCACGATCTATTCGTGTAATTTCATATCTTGAATTAATAAAACTGATTTTTTTAGGCACTTGGTAGAACATATTGATAATCATCTTTAAAAAAAAAAAAACAGAAACAAAAAATTTTTTCAGTTGGTTGATAATGCCCTATGAAGGCGAAACGCGTCGCGACTCAAATTAAATAAAATTGTTGTAGAACAGTATCGCATGAGTTTTTACTTTAAATATTTTTTTATAATTTTCTGTTATAAAAAAAAAAAAAAAAAAAACTTTACATTATTATTATGGATATCGACTTAGTCTAATAGCCATTCCACTTCAGATTGGAGGAAAACAACAGAAGACACATGAAAACTTCAATGGAATAAAATTAAGCAGCTTATATGTATAAAAGAAAAGATTTAGGATATTCCTACCTAGCCAATTATAATTATTTATTTTCGTTTTCTTCTTCTAAAAATAATTTTTATCTGCAGCAAAATTGATGTCCGTGTTGACTTCAAAAATTACATTTCTGATATCGCGGCTGATTTTTCAAGTGTAACAAATATTTTTTAGTACCTAATTCCAAGAAGCTGACCGAATGCGGATAGAGGAAATGATCAAGAATCCGAATTATCTCTTAAAGATTTTGCTTATTTTGTAGTTTAACTAACCGTTTCCTTATGGTGGAGGTTGCATTGCTTGCGCGAAATTTCGAACTCAGTTTAGTAGTTCAAAATTTCCCACAAGTAATGCAACTTCCACCACAAGGACGATTTCATTATCATTTCGCAAAGTAGTGTCATGGAAAGGAAGCTCCAAAATAAAATTTCAACAGTGAAATTATAAGTGAAATATAGTTCGCCAATGCATTTGAAGTTTGGTTTTAAAAAATTTGAAAATCATGGTCGAAATGTATTCACAGAAATTAAAGTAACTGCTATCCCCGAGTTTTTAACAGAATCTACATATCTGATATTTGTCAACTCTTCCCTTGTGAACCGGTTAGCAACTAGACTTGGACCAATTGATGCAAAGCTCATTATCTAATGATTCTTCATGAATACGTCGAAGATCATCATTTAATCGATCGACATAATCCTCCAGTATTCCAGCAAGCTATTCAGTTGAATTTGTACATCGTCTGAATATAGATGAACGGCAAAATCTTTAAATAGGAAAGGAGATCATTGATAAATAGGCAGAACAAAAGTGGGCCTAATGTAGATTTTTGACGCACGCCTGAGCTAATTAGTAGGATTCAAATGACTGCTCAGAAAGATACTAAGAAATTTTACAGCCGAAGATGAAAAGTTAAATTTGTTGCTAAGTTTAAAAATAACTTCACAAGGTTAGTGGAGTCAAAAATCTTACTAAAGTCAAGTAGAACTAAAATGAATAATAGATCATTGTCGATAGTCTCAAAGATATCAATCGTAACTTTAAGCAAGACACACAACTATGCTTGGTGCGCTTGGTGCGAAGGCCGAATTACCATGTCGATAAAAAAGTTGCTTGCCTCTAAGTAGCTCACTAGTTGTTGGTGCATAATTTTCTGTAAAACTATGGCCAATTAATTTAATAGACTAAAGGGTCGAAGATCTTTAGATTCTGCAGTAAATTTCTTTTAATGAATAGAAACAGCTATGGCCTTTTTCCATTTCTATGGAAAATATGGTGAAGTAAGACAGGTATTCTATAAATAAATATATGCTGCAACGTACGTGATAAGCAGGAAGCTAGCATTTTAAAAATTTGATAGGCAGGCTCAGGTCCAATAGCGTTCGAATTAATTGAAAATATGTATGTCTAAAATTGTCTCGTCATTTTCAACACAGCTGAAGGTAGACGCATCTAAAAAAGGATGAGCTCTGTTGCATTGTGTAAGACTTGAAGTCGCCGTGCTACTAATAAAGCGGTAGCTTAAAATGTCAGTATTAATCAACTTTTGTTGACCCCCATATATACTAAAGCTGCGAATATTAATCCAATGTTTATTGTAAGGTAACCTCTCATCTTGTTTACTTCCAAAGTAAGCACATTTAAATGGCCGCAACATTTATATAAGTCTATTGCGAACTTTCTTATCTGTCATAAACCCTGCTGAGAGACACGGTAACTATTTCAATCTTGTCATCCAAGTATTTACACAAAAGTAGTTCATTCCAGTAATTTCATGAACGGTCACAAAAAAAAACAATTGCAAAATACCCTGTTGAAAAGAAAGGCCTATTTGGGATCATTGACATAAGAGAGAATATCAAAGTGTAGCATTTTCTGGAAAACTTATATTGAACAATCAGTTTATAAGGCAAATTCTATGGTCGAATGCTGCAGCAAAATAAAGCAGTATAAGAGGAAACAACATGTTCATTTTAACAGAGAGAAACTTCACAATGCAATATTGATGCTGAGACCCTAGGTGAGTTTTTTGCTTATTCTACTCCTGTAGTCCCTAATAGTCATCTAGTGGTGGGTGATAATTGTTTCGAGGGTTTTGCGTTTAATTGCATTGATGATACTGATGCTCTCTTTGCAATGTCTACTGTACAATCCACTGCGCTTGGGCATGATATGCACCCGCCGAGATTCATCAAGATGATTTCCCCCGCTATTTCTGATATTCTTTTGACTAAGTAGATCACAGTTTGCTCCTTTATAAACTTTCGAATTGCTTCAATTTTTCCTCTTCAGCTGTCAAGCTGGTCAAAGGTTTTCTTACCTGCAGACAACAAGCAGTCAAAGTTCAAGACTCGATGTCGAACTTCCGGAACTCATACTGTGGAATACCCCAAGGATCAATCCTAGGTCCTCTCTTATTCAGTCTCTGCATCAATGATTTGCCTGAGGTGATTAAGAATGTGAATATTCATCTATATACTGATGACGTGCAAATTTACTTGAACAGACCAATTGGGTTACAAGAAGATTGTGTTGCTCGTATAAATGAAGATTTAAGAATTTATGACTGGTCGATAGCCAACAAGCTGCAACTGAATCCTAGGAAGTCTGTGTGTATGCCAATCTATAGAAATCACCTCGAGGCATTAGAGCTACCACGAGCTATTTTAAATAACTTTACCTTACCATTCTTAAGCTCTGTGAAAAGTTTAGGTGTAGTCCTGAACACTGAGTTTACTTGCTGCAGCCACGTTACCAATATTTTAGGCAAAGTATATGGCTCCTTACGGCAGTTGAGAGTCTGTGGAATATTTATTGTCTACAGATATGCGATTGAAACTGGTACGAAGTTTGATTATTTCCCACTTTATGTATGGCACAAAAGTATTTCCCAAGTTAGACTGAATTTGCCGTCGAAAATTCAAAGTTTGCATTCAATGGTTGTACTAGATATGTTTACAACTTAACACGCAGTGCCCACATCTCAATGCAAGTTAATTCAGCCCTTGGACATACTCTTGATACCCATCATGCTCATTGCGACTTGTATTTTTTACATAAATTAATTCATATAAAGAGGCCACAATATCTTTACAATAATCTTCAATTCTTGCGCTCTCAAAGAAGTTTAAAAATTCTTTTACCACGCTGTCATTCTCATTTCGGGGAGCGCTCTTATTTTGTCCAAACTTCACGTAAGTGGAATAGTTTACCCTGTAATATACGTAGCGCGAACTCAGGTAGAGATTTTTTTTTAATTGTTAAGCTCTTTGGAGCCTTATTAGGTACACATCTTGGCTGTTCTTAATCTTAATCTTTATTTAGTACATTTCCTTCTTTTTTCTCTAGAATTTATATGGCCTTTTTCTAATTTAATTGAATTTGCTTAATCTTATTTCTCTTGTTTTCCATTTAAAACAATTATTTTGTATCACTTCCCTAACCTATAGATCTGTATCTAATAAGATTTGTAATCTTAATACAGTTGACCGTAGTAAAGTAATAGTGTTATTGTTAACTCTAAATTGTTAAGTAGTAATAAAACTCATGATATTTTGAAGGATTTCATCGATATATCGATATCAAACCATGTAAATGTAACTTATACTCACCACTTGCAGCACCAGCTAAAACTTGTTTGCTCATAATTTATGCTTAATCCATATCACTTTCTTTGGATTCATATACATAGTTAGTCTTATTCGTCAGTGCTATCGTTATGAATAGGCCCGCTACACCTGGGGCAAGGGACCCGCGATCCACTGGGCGCCCTCACCTCTACGATAAAAAATCAATCGATAACCAAATTGTCTACCAATAAAACGTCCTATTACAAGTTAGCTTAGCTGTTAGAATTTGGCTACTGAAAGTAGACCATAAGATTTATTTGAAAATCTATACATGACAAAAACTTGCATAGAAAAAATGAATATAAAAAGGTATTACAGCTCAGTATTTATAATTCCCCGCCATTTTTCATGGCTTACTTTTATTAGCCAATCTAATCAGAGAAAATATTTTTTACTATTGAATGTATATTAACATAATACTGGCAACTCTGCCTAGCTAAGTTTATTCCCCTAGATCATCTGGTTACAAAACAACTAACCTATTCGCACGATTGGAACTTTACATTTACTTTAATTACGAAATTCGTACGCTACTTTATATTATATTTCTTCTCGGGACTGAAAATCAGGTTACTCGAATTCGTTGTGTTTGCCATTGTATTTCATACACCGCATTTATTTTATCAAAACCAAATTATTTCATAACATCAACCCGTGGCCGTGCCCGATAGCGAATTAACTCAACATTGCCAGTGATTTTCCTCAAGATTTCATTTCATACCTTTAACCTGACAAGGGATAACAAAATTCATTCAGACTTTCTAGCTCCTAATTGCAGGCAATAAACCTTTATTCTATCTCAAGCGTACATTACTCGATACCTTCTTTATTTTTTCGGAGAATTGTTTTTGTCGGCAATCACCTACAATGCAAATGCGTTCACTCACAGCAACGGGAGGACGTTTGGCCTTGACATGTTCGTACCCGGACTTTTACCTGTTACGCTCGCTACACATTACTATTCCTATTAATAACCGAAAGTAGTTTAGAAAAATATCTTTTAGTGGGACCCCATATCCTATAGGGCCATGTACCTCACTTGGGTAAAGACGACCCTGTTCATATCTTACAATGAAATATGATATATTATGATATATGAAATACTAATGAAATGGAAATATTTTGCACTATTTTTCAAGGCTAGCGTTTAGCAGCAGCACACATTTTTATACCCTAGATGAAATCTATTGGGTGTACTAAGTTTGTCATTCCGTTTGTAACACCTCGAAATAATGATGGTAGAGCAAAATGGATTGGACACCCCGAATAATATTAAAAGTAATTTTGATTTTTGCATGTCTGTCCGTCCGCCTGTCCGTCCGTACATCCGTCCGTCTGTCCGCCTGTGCGCACAATAACTCGAGAACGCGTATACTTAGAGAGCTGAAATTTTGTACACGGAAAAAGAGTAAAATTAAGTTCGAAAATGAGACAATCGGGCAATTTATTCGTGGGGTTGCCATTCAAAACTTTCGTTTTCCACTATATATTTGGACACTGCCTGAAACGCGTCGACGTAGAGAGCTGAAATTTGGTACATGGTGTTTTCATTGTACTAGCAAATAAAATTTTAAAAATGGACTAAATCGGGCAACTCCTTCTTGGTTTTTCCATATAAAAATTTAGGTTTTTTGCGTATGCTGTGAAAACGATCAGTCCAAGACATTTTAATTCTACTAAAAACTTCTTCAGAATACGAAGTCCTATAAAATTGGTTATAATCATTTTTTCTGTCCGACAAACCGTTCTAGAAATATATGCGAAAAACCGCTTCAAAAATCAAAATTGTTCAAATGGGTGACCATACAAAATTTCATACGGGCATTCATCTAAGATATGTATCATAAGAATTTGGTCTTAGACCAATTTTGGCTTTTTTACTTGTTTTTAAATAAGAGTTAAGAAGAAGGGGAAGTTATCCCAAATCATTCTTCAGCCAACCCAGTCGGACTTTTTAGCTGTACTTCTTTTGAGAAGTGATTATTTCTTTACTTGAAAATACTTCAAAGCACATTCCAGCTTGCATTATGTCCACACGCCTTATTCAACAGCTTCTCTGAGAAGGGAATAGATAACGTGTTTAGTATATTCTAATCTGCTTGAGCTATTCCGATCCATAGTTTTCTGAAACAGGAAGACACACAATCCCTTTGTTGTATGCATTTGTAATTTTTGGCATTTCAAATGAGTCTTGCGAATGTTAAAGTTGCATTCAAAGCAAAGTCGCCATTTCGAATAAGTTATTTGATTTTGGTTTACAGTAAAAGCAAGTGTGCGCAAAAGCTTATTTCATGGGTAATTGATTTTATTAAATAAAGTGTTTCTTCTTGTACTATTTGAATTTGTTGACAATTCGTGATGAATGAAATGTAATTATTTTATAAAATGTAAATTTTAAGAAATTTTGAAAACAATTGTTTTTACCTTTGGCTTTTTTGTTAGCAAATATTTCCCCAGAATTTTAATTAAAAAAGAATAGTCCCTCACAAAATTACTTCTCCTACCATTGGCTCTTTAAGGAGATCTAAAAGCACGCCTTCCATAAGGCGATGTAGCAGCATGCCTTCTTTAAGTACATCTTTGAGAAGGGAGATGGGAAGTATATACTTGACCGCCAGTCCCGCCGTAATGTATAAGTAACGCGGAATATAATTAAGACAAGAATCACTATTGCCTCCCTTAGAAGCGATTAAAGAAGGTTTAATTTTATCTAAACAGTCCGACTGGGAAATTAATGAATGAATCTCCCAGAGTAAAAGTGTAATATGACACTCTTAAAAACACCATTAACGGTTCACCTTCTATTTGCCATGTGAAGTCCCATTTTATACATTCATAGACACCGTGGAGGCTTGATGGGGAAAAAAAATGCTTCGAGCATCAGAAGAGAGGGTGTCGTCTATCATATGGGAATATGAATGGCCTGTCACTTCAGAAATTTATGGAAAAGGGTTACCGTTTTTTTAATCCATGATACAAATTGAAAGTGAAAAAAATGAAATCGATATATTGCCTATACCATCCCCAAGGAGGAATATAGCAATGAGGACAAACTCAGAAGATACATTGATAGATACGGAACGGAAGAAAATTGGACTGGATATAGTCTGAAGAAAGGAAATGGAAGCGACCGTAATCAAGAAATCGTTCAATCGAGAAAATTTGACATTTGGGTCTTTTGATTTATTTGCATGATTTCAATGATTTCAATATTATCGCGATAAGGGTGGGCTTTTGGCTTGTGAAATATAATCCCTATACGATACTGAGAGTTTTATATGGAACTTTGAATACGATATGTAGGTGAGAGCGTTTTGATTTATGGCCACAAACACTTGCTGTAAATATATCCATATTTCAGGTACATTTAATTTATTACCTACCTTACCACGATACAGTAGCTCAAATAATAATGATAATCTGAACACGTTTTTGTATCCAGCAATTACAATTTTTCAGACATATATAAATTATAAATTAATGGCTCCTGATCTGGTTTGGTACATTTATGATATCAGCTAATTTAACCGTAATTGCTACTGAAATGTTTTGACACAAATATATCAGTAATCGTGTTGTCTTGAATGCAAATATGAAGAGAAAAGATATTGCAAAAATTTCTTTAAGCTTATGTTACCCATTAAGCCTTATAGATACTTTGCACCCGGGTGGAATTTTATAAGAGCGCGATTCAATTGAGAGATAATCTATCCAGAATTTACGACTGCCATTAAGACCGGTTTATGAACCCATAAAAGGCTGAAAGCCCTGCCGAATCCAAACATACTTAGTATGTATAAATTCATGCAAGCCATAAAAGCAGGCTAATATAAAAAAAAATCATGTCGTATAGTCATATATGTACGTGCATACGTACCTAAAACTTTAATTAAAATGGAATGCAACGATTCGAAGTAATTATTTCGCTGGTGCATAAAAAGGATTTGAATTTTATGTGATGTCAGTAAAGCATTAAAAGAAATCTCACTGAATATTGAATAATCTCAAAGCACTTTGGTTAAAGAGAACTCATGTCACACTAAGCAACAACAAAAATGGGGATGCAAAAAATACAAGTGAACTCTAGATGCAATTAACTAGGGAGACTTAGATTTTATTGCTGGATTTGTAAATGGCTCTGATACTTTACCTACTTCACATTTTAAATGCTTTTAAAAATTTTTACGATGCGTTTTATATTTAAAAGCGGAATATTTTTAGTAGTCATCATGCACGCTGTACTGGCTCGTTAAGTCTGAAATGCATTCTACGAATGTGTTTTCGAAGGAATCCCAATCAAATGGTACTACACGAAAAATTTTAAAGAAATCTTATTTGATATGTACATATTCCAAAATTAGGGATCACCGACTGCAAAAGCCAGTGACCTGACACGTTTCTACGTGGGCATCTACCTACCAGTAACGTAAATGTTCCTCTGACTGCATCAAGTATTCGACATGCATTCTCATAGCAGTTTCTAATACTGAATTCCAATAGTTGGGCTAAGTATCGTGAGCTCAAAAATTCGTAAAAATATTTCCATACAAGACACAGTTCCGGATAAATAAAATAAATACATACATTTTGGTAATGAGGTATGTTAATATGATTTTTCAATTTTTTTGCCTTTTTTCTTTCTTCTCCCGCTATATTTCTTAAATTCAATAATTTTATTTTCTATCTAATAGAAACTGATCTGCGTGAGTGTACGTAAGTAACAATAAGAATGTAATAAATTATCTTTTACGATTTAATATTTATGTAGTATTATGTAGTACGCAATTTTAACACTGCAAGTGTAATAAACGTCAAAAACATCTGTGATTGCTTTAAGAACAAGGAAAAAAGCTGAAATTGGTCTAAGACGAATTCTTATGATACTCTAGATCTAGCGAACCTATGAAACGAATGTCAAAGGTGACACGACAAGACATTTGTGATGACACGCATCGTTTACCGACGGTCTTCGCCGAAAAACAGTCAACTCGTGCTGCGCTTACTTCGTTCGATTCGCTTCTAGCTTGCGTCCCACAATGCCTTTCGAAGCCGACAGTGTTCTTTAAGATATTCTATGCTTTTCGTTATCACAGGACTACCCTTAGAGTAAGAAAAGATGCAGCCAGATAAACTTCAAGAAGATAATTTTTAAATAGGATGGTGAATTATTTTGTGAAGAAGAAGGAGTTGCTTTCAGACGGAAGCTGTGAAATAGTTTTTGAGTTTTTATTACAAAGGGTTATAGAAATGCTGCGATTTTTATTTATTTATTGTCACATCCGTGTGATGGAGTATCCAAAAAATAGCCAGATTAAGTGATAAGCCAAGTGTTGGTGACAGTAGACCAGTAGGTTAAACTTTTAGAATCTGGAAAAATTGACTGGGACATTTCTCTTGAATATTCTTTCTCTTCATGAATCAAATCACTTATTACCTCTGATTGATCATACTGAAATATATCAGTGATTGTCAGCGAATAAAATCTGAGTCCACCTCTGTGTGTGAAGAAAAGTTTATTTTCTACTTTTTCATGCGTCTTGGCCTCAGTTTTGTTTGAAAACTCGTTTTTACTTATTTTATTTTCTGCCTTTTTCACGTTAACTAAATTGTTATTACGTGCTGCATGGAGATATTTTAAAACAATATTACGACGGCTGAACCAGAAAAATTGGAGAATTCTGCATTTTTCCTGAGACAAATTTAGCACTAATCATATCGATGAACATTTTTCCGATGATTTTCCAGATTTTCCGGGTTTTGCATGGAGTTTTCCACAAAAGCAACTTTATGCAACTCATTTCGCTCTACAACTTTGTCATAGGTTGCAAAACGCTCAAACGCTTCCTTTTCCTTGGTCGGAAAAACTCCGGAAAAGCGTTTTACATAATTTTCCTCGATTTTTTCTGCAAGTTGTCACCATTGTCGGAGAGAAAGTAATGATACCTGTTGATAGGGAACTGGATCCTGCATAATTTAGAAAACTTTTCCGGAAAAGTCGGAAAATTCCGGAAATTTTTTTCGGAAAAATCGGAAAACTGTATTTTGCCTGAAACGGATTTATCACTAATCAAATTTGTACCAAATTTTCAAATGATTTTTCCCGATTTTCCGGGTTTTCCATGGAAATTTCCGGTTCAAATTTTGATAGATTCAATTGTAACGTGACGTGAACCTGTGTGCCAAATTTCGCTGTGATGACGAAAAGTGGGTCTACAAGAGTGTCGCAAATAGTAAAAAAGATATATATAAAATTATAAATAAATATACAGACAGACAAATTCGTGTACGAGTTAAAGGGACCGGCTGGCTTAAAAAGAGAGCTACTAAAAACAGGAAATTTGGAGTACTTGGAATCGATTACCGAATAATGCATGTTTGATTTTTGAAGTGGTTTTTCGCATATATTTTTAGAACGGTTTGTCGGACAGTAAAAATGATAATTAACCAATTTTATAGGATTTCGTATTCTGAAGAAGTCTTTAGTACAATAAAAATGTCTTGGACTGATCGTTTTCACAGTATACGTAAAAAACCTAAATTTTTATATGGCAACACCAAGAAGGAGTTGCCCGACTTAGTCCATTATTGAAATTTTATTTGCTAGTACAATGAAAACACCATGTACCAAATGTCAGCTTTCTATATCGATGCGTTCGCAGGCAGTGTCCAAATATACAGGGTGTCCCACGTAACGTGTTCCCTGGGCATTTTTCTATAAAATGTGCGGAGATATCGAAAAAGTCCTAAAAATAAAAGTATGGCATCTTTAGTCAAGGTATCCTCTGGCATAGCCAAATTCCTTAAAAAAGGATTTGGAAGAGGATATTTAAAAAAAATATGCTTTTCGTCCTCATTAAGGATACATTTAGATTATATTTTTGAATTCCGCGAATAAAACTAATACGAAAGTGTTATATGGGAAATTAAAGTATAACCCTTTATTATCGAGATATAAGGCCTCAAATTGTATTCTATACACCGTGTTCCTTTGCCATTTTTCTCGAAAATGCACACAGATACCATCGAAGTGCTAATACCAAAAGTACCAAAAGCTACCCATCATAAGCCGGGCTATCTTTTAGTATGGTCAACATTTAAAAACAAAAGCCACGCGAAAAAGGATATCTTCGGTTTGGCCCTTTTCGTCCTTTCTAAGGATGCATTTTGGCTACGTTGAAGAATTTTCAATAGGTATACCACTTTTTTTCTAGTTTGATTTGCAGTTATTCAATGTAGCCAAAATGAATCATCAGAAAGTACGAACAGGACCGAACCGAAGATATTCTTTTTTGTGTGGCTTTTGTTTTTAAATGTTGACCATACCAAAAGATAGCCGGCTTATGATGGGTAGCTTTTCGTACTAGCAAAGGAACACGGTGCATAGAGTACAATTTGAGTCCTTATATCTCGATAATAAAGGGTTAAACTTGAATTTTCCATATAACACGTTCGTATTAGTTTTATTCGCGGGACTCAAAAATGTAATCTAAACGTATCCTTAATGAGGACGAAAAGGATTTTTTTTAATATATCCTTTTCAAGTCCTTTTTCAAGGACTTTGGCTATGCCAGAGGATACCTTGACTAAAGATGCCTAACTTTTATTATTAGGACTTTTTCAATATCTCCGCACATTTTCGAGAAAAATGGCCAGGGAACACGTTACGTGGGACACCCTGTATAGTGAGAAACGAAAGTTTTGTGTGGCAACCCCTCGAAGGAGTTGCCCGATTTATCTCATTTTCGAACTTAATTTTACTATTTTTTTAAAGCATGTGTACAAAATTTCAGCTCTCTAAATATACGCGTTCTCGAGTTGTCGTGCGCACAGACGGACGGACGGACATGCAAAATTCAAAATAACTTTTAATATTATACGTGGGTGTCCAATCCAATCTAAAGAATTAAATGCTTTTGCTTTTTCAATAAATAAGAATATAAAATATATAACTTTTCTTTACTAGGGCTGTACAAAATTGTAGATATTTCTAGATGTGGCACCGTACCCGAGTTAGGCTGCATTTTGGCACATTCAACTCAAAAAGGTTCGCCATCACCGCACTGTATGTAATTTCGCGTATGTAATTTCGCATGGTTACACAACTGTGGAAGTTCGTGTGCTAATGTGGTTTTTCGCATCTATTTCTGAAACGGTCCCTCGGACAATAAAAATGCATCTAATCATTTTCATAGGATTTTATATTCTGAAAAAATTTACAGTAAAAGAAAAACCTTTAGAAACTTTGTATGACAACACCTCGATGCTCGATATAATCCAGTTTTGAAATTGTATTTAGTATTTTATTTTTAAAGGCCGTGTGTAAAATTTGAGCTCTCTAAGTCGGCGAGGTCTCTAGTTATCCAGAGGACGGATAAACGAACATGCAAAAATCAAAAGAACTTTTAATTTTATGCGTGAGTGTCCACCGCATTTTACTTTACCGGCATTATTTCTATGCAATAAAAACGGAATGACAAACCAGTTTACTCTATCTTTTCATCATCTTGGATATAAAAAGGAGGCTTTTGTATGACCATTTTATGAGCCCTAATTAAAACACCGCGTGAGAACAAATTGTTTTGCAACAAAATAAAAATTGCAATGCAATAAGTTCGAGAAAGAAATACTTTTAATAAATCAGAACCAATATTGTTGTTTTCTTGCACAGATCTGACATTATCAACCCATTTTTTAGAGCTTTTGCATTTTACTGGTCTAGCCTTTGATAGAAGAATTATTTTCGACCTCTGGATTAAAGCTCTTTTAAATACATAATAACTTTATTAAATATAAATAATAGAAAAAGTTATAATTGTTCTAAGACCATAATTTTTGTTGCTGCCCTATGTGCGTAAAAGGGGGTACTCAGTGAAGACGGGTTAGAGTTATGTGAAAGGGTGGAAAACTTAATGGGCGTCTCGTGTTTTTGTTTTTTAAAGGATCTACCGCAACACTCTCAGTTCCAACAAAAATGCATTACTCAAAAACAGTTATATAAGTAATGTACCTATATTAAGAACGATTTTATTAATACAGAAAGAAAATTAATCGACTTAGCAAAATTCTTAACCAACGTGAATTTAAAACAAAAGCTTATAAACGTGAATATATCTTTAACAATATTGTAACAATATACGCTAAGTACTTAACTTTTTAAACTTTCAGCAAAACGCCACCCATACCACTTGGTCACTTAATATATCCCAAGTAATCATAAAATGAATGAATCTCCTTTGAAGCTTGATTAACTTCTTCTTTTTTTATTTCTATTTTTTGATTTACTTCTTGACTTAGGATATAATTTAAGGACACACTACTGATCTACGTCCGCTTGCTCTGTTAGACCGCCAAAAGGTGATCTATACCTACTCCATGGAAGAACATAACCACTTTTCCGTCATATTTATGCACTTTCCCAAAGCAGCTCCTGAACTACAGGTATAGGCTGCATTATTAACCTTCCGGAAGTGGCACCCCCTGACAGGACTCAAACAATGACGGTGATGGTTTTATCTTCTAACATTATTAATGTCTAAAGGAAGACATCTTAACTTTATATGCAAGCATAAGTAAGAAAGCTACAATTGGTCTAAAACCGATTCTTATGATATCCTAGATGAATTCGGGCGAATGTAATTATTGCGTATGGTCACCCATCCGTGGAAATTTGATCATTGAAGTGGTTTTTCGCATATATTTCTAGAACGGTTGGTTGGACAGTAACAATTATGATTTCATAGGATTTCATATGCTGAAGATCTTTACACTACAATAAAAATGTCTAGGACTGATCGTTTTTCAATATACGTAAAAAACCTTAATTTCTATAAAGCAACACCAAGTAAGGATTGCCCGATTTAGACCATTTTTGAAATAGTATTTACTAATTTGATGAGAACGTTGTTTACAAAATTTCAGCTCTCTACGTTGGTCCATTTTCGAACAGTGTCCAAATATATAATGAAAAACGACAGTTTTATATGGCAACCCCACGAAGGAGCTACCCAATTTGTTCTATTTTCAAATTAAATTTTACTTTTTTTTTTAAAGGCCATGCGCAAAATTTCAGCCCTCTAAGTACATGCGTTCTCTTGTTATTGTGAGAACGGATATGCAAAAATCAAAATAGTTGTTAATATTTTGCTATACCATCATTATGTCTAGGTGTTATAAAGGAAATAACAAACTTAGTATACCTTATGATTTCAGCTAGGGTATAATAAGAAAAACGCATATATATTAATTATATTAATAACAGCTTTTATTTTCCTGATTTAGCTTTTACTTAGTGTGCATGTGGGGGACCACAAAATACAATACCGGGGCACAAGCACATGCGATGAGGCTTGGCGACCGACTGACGTGTACCCTGTGTTTCTGGGAATACACAGCACAGTACCTCATAGAACTAGATTCGCTTACAACAACAAAAAAGAGGGAAATAATACTGGAGCGAACTCATAGACCGCGCGCCACTTGTGGAAGGTTAAGGCAGTGGGTTGATTTTTAAAGCATACCTGGCCATGGCTTACTCCGGGTGCTTTACTATGGCAAAACTTCCGTCTGTTATATTTTTATACCCTAGATGAAATCTATAGGGGTATACTAAGTTTGTCATTCCGTTTGTAACACCTCGAAATAATGATGGTAGAGCAAAAAGGATTGGACACCCACGCATAATATTAAAAGTTATTTTGATTTTTGCATGTCCGTCCGTCTGTCTGTCTGTGCGCACGATAACTCGAGAACGTGTACACTTAGGGAGCTGAAATTTTGTACACGGACTTTAAAAAAAAAGTAAAATTAAGTTCGAAAATGAGACAAATCGGGCGACTCCTTCGTGGGTTTGCCATACAAAAATTTCGATTACCGCTATATATTTGAAAACTGCCTGAGAACGCGTCGACGTAGAGAGCTGACATTTAGTACATGGTGTTTTCATTGTACTAGCAAACAACATTTTAAAAATGGACTAAATCGGGCAACTCCTTCTTGGTGTTGCCATATAAAAATTTAGGTTTTTTACGTATACTGTGAAAACGATCAGTCCAAGACATTTTTATTGTACTTAAACCTTCTTCAGAATATGAAATCCTATAAAACTGGTTATAATTATTTTTTCTGTCCAACGAACCGTTCTAGAAATATATGCGAAAAACCACTGCAAAAATCAAAATTGCTCAAATGGGTGCCCATACGAAATTTCATACGGACATTCATCTAGGGTATCATAAGAATTGGTTTTAGACCAACATTAGCTTTTTGACTTGTTTGTTTTTATTTTATGTTTTTTTTTTTGCAAATCCATTTCCTTCAATAAATCTTGTTCTTGGTCTCTTCTATTGAGATAAGGACCGCACCGAGTTAATTAAAACAAAAATTGAAAATTAAAATAGGAGACCATATGCTAGCAAGTTGACTAGCTTACTATTCCTTTAGAATTAATTTAAAACTAAAATATGTATACATCCGTATGTGGCTATGTGCCCATGATTGTATCTATATACGATGTAATTAACAAAGCTTCCGTCCTGGCGGAAGGTAGAGCGTGCCTGTAAGTGTGTGTGTGTGCAGAAGTTGTATTTGTTTAAATATATTCGGCGTCGATCAGTAAAATGGGATTTTATAACGTTCATGAAAATTTTGCCCTTTATTTAGTCCAAATGTTAAGACTCGAGTCTAGGTCAACCCTGAAATAGAAATGTGCAGTCGAACGACTAGGACATTTAAATAACGTTAAACACTTGACCATAACAAAATATTATACTGAGATGAAAGTAAAAGTGATCTAAAATGGAAAACCAAATTTTTGTGGGTCCGACTTAGTCCATTTTTGAAATTGCATTTACAATTTTTATAAAAACACAAATATCAGTTTTCTACCATGCATTTGGATTGTTGGAATTATATGACCCGTGTTGTGTGAATTAAACACTTTGTGTTATACATCCAATATATTTCGGTCATGGGTTGTGACCATTTTCAAGGAACTATAAACATAATATGGTAACAATAATTATAATGTATCATACTGATTTAATCGTTATACTAAAAGCCTTTACCTGAAAATCATCGTTTTATTGCAATTTTGTTGTTGTGTCAAGGTTATCCCTAGCCTTTTGTCGTTAACTTAACTTAAGAATTATAAAATAAAAGAAAAAGGAAAAAACTGGAAAATCACTTATAATAAATAAGACGAAAAGAACAATTAAACATGTTAATAATAAATTAATAAAAACTGGACTGTACTGCTTCCTATAGAGTTATGGGAAATGAAAATTACTGTATTGTCTATGAATGTGTATTATACTTTTTTATTGAGAGTTAAAATTTTGTGTCTACTTGAAATTCGGGGAGTTGGGCTTATTTGCATGTATGTATAGAGCTTCTATGATTTTCCGTTTGGTCCAGAAATGTTCTTTATGAAAAATAGTTCGATTATCATAGTTGAAATTATGTCTATTTTTTACAGCGTGTGCTAGGCATGCTGTACTATAATTACGTTCCTGCCTTTGTGCGTCAATCTCATTTATAGTAAGTACTTCCCAATGTAGATCTTATTGCAATTGGCAGTGTTGCATTTTATCTCACATATTGCACCTATTTTAGGTTTTTCAATCTTGGTTTTGGTGCCTGCATATATTATCTGTTTCAGTTTGTTTTGTGGTTGTAGTCCTAGAGAAATGTTTAAATTAATATTATTTTTCGGAAAGGGGATGATTTTGTCGCTTATTTGTGGTACATATGTTAGTTAGACTGATTAACTTCGCGGTTCTCTATTCGGTTGTTGTTAAGCGAATATTTGATATTTTTGATGACTTTACATATTACATTAGGCTAGCACTGTGTGTATTTTGTCATAGTTTGCTTTGTGAAAGTGTTGATCACTAAGTGTGATCACCTTTCTTGCAAAAGAAAGAGCAGCATTTAATTTCATCTTATAAGGGTGAGCTGAGAAATAGTTTAGCAATTGCCACGACGCTATTGGTTTCATGTACCAGTCAGTTATAATTTTATTAACGTCCCTGCGTAGTCTTAAATCTAAATCTGTTAGAGATATGATCCTCTATTTCCACAGTGAATTTGATACGTGGATAAAATTTCATCTAGGATATATGCTGGCAACACAGTAATGCGTTCATCTACATATTTTTTAATGAATACCGGTTTATGTGGTACGTACCCAATGATTTGATCTAAAAGGTCGTGCAAGACAAACTCAGCTAGAATACTCGATAGGCTGCTGTCCATAGCTAGACCATGCTTTTGTTTACAAAATATGTCTTCGTACAGAAAAACATTGTTGTCATGGATGCAAAATTTCAGAGCTTTTGTAAAAATGCATTTGGATAGTCTGGTGTGTTCCGTTATTAAAGGATATCTGTTCAAAACGCATTTCCAATCCAAAAAGATGAGGCGGTTATTAGGTTGGATGCTTATATTTTTAACAAATTCGTTGAAGATGTAAGGGTTCGCTACGTTGTATTTGGCTGCATATGTAAACTTTTGCTAGTATTGAATTTAAGAAACCCGCCAGAGCATAGGATGTTGGTTATGCTGTAGCGACGATTGGTCTAATTGGATGATCCGGTATATGTAATTTTATTGTTCCATAAATATGAGGTGGTACAGTATGTATAAGTGTGAGTGCTCTTACGTCAGATTTCGTGATGTATTTTTTAGTATACATTTCTCTGACCAACTCATTGCTTCTCCGGGTGAGAACTTGAATCATGTTTGCTTTCGCATTATGCATAATCTCATATCATTCAAGTGTTGGAGCATTTTATTGTTATATTGATGCTTATCTATTATTATAGTTCGGTTACCTTTATCGCTATTTCTAATTAGTATGCCATTGTTTTCGTTCAGGAATGTTCTTCTTATTTTCAGTGATTTATAGATATGCCTATCGTAATTGTTGAAATGTGGTGGTTTGCTAATATGCTTTGTTAAAGTGCGTGCAATGCTATTCCTAGTGTTTGTTCTCCAGTCCTCATCATCGATAGACTTGATTATGTCTTCAGCAGTGGCGTACCTAGACCTTTTGCTACCTGTGACGGTCCCCAATTTGCGGCCCTTTCTAAGTCAATCAAAATCATGAGTGGGTATTTACAATTTCGGAACATAAATAAATAAATAAATAAAAAAAAATATTTAATTTGTTTACAAAGATAGTATACACATATTGATAAAATGTAAGCGTGTTTATATATTAATTTTGGTAACTTTTTTATTAGAAAAGTGATCAATAACATTTTCAACATTTGTATCATCTGTTAGTTGTTTTTCTATAAAGAGTATCGTTAGACTTCGCAATCTTAAATTACTCAATGAAGACAATTTTTAATTAATTTTAATTTAAAAAGCTCTGTTCATTACTAGCTACACTTATGGCTATTGTTAACAAAATTCTTAACAATATTACTATGTTGGGAACACAGTCGTTCAACCTATATTTTTATAGCCTAGATGAAATCATAGAGTATACTAAGTTTGTCATTCCGTTTGTAACACCTGGAAATAATGATGGTAGAGGAAAATTGATTGGACACGCACGCATAATATTAAAAGTTATTTTGATTTTTGCATGTCAGTCCGCCTGTACTCACGATAACTCAAAAACGTGTGTACTTAGAGAGCTGAAATTTTGCAAGTGGGCTTTTAAAATAAAAGTAAAATCAAGTTCGAAAATGGAACAAATCCGGTAACTCATTCGTAAGGTGGTAATACAAAAATTTAATTTTTCACTATATTTGGACACTGCCCTCAGAATGTGTCAAAGTAGAGAGCTGAAGTTTTGTATATAGTGTTTTATAAAAATAGTAAATATGTATAATTTAATTTGTGATTAATTTTCGAGAATTCATCATTTGTCACTCTTTTTTGTTGAATGTAATCTGTCGTTTCACATTTTTTCTCTTTATTCGTCAAATTATCAAAGGGAGTTAGATTTTTTTGTTATCCTTTTCTGCTTCCTTTTTTTCATTTTTACTTGTTAACATTTAAATGGAAAACATTCGGAAATCTCTTTTTGTTTCCGAACTTGCTCTTAAGGTCTCTTTACTTCAACCACTATGAGGTAACAAGTGCGTTCCTCTTGTCTATTGACGATGTCCATGAAGATGGAATGCTGTTTCCAATAAAAACAATTGTAAGCCATAAACACAAGGGATTACTTGCCCATAATCGCGTACGCTCCTAGCCTATAATGAAATGCTCGTATGTGTATGGGCAACACGACACATGCCACGCTTAACTCTGTACAACACCGTTTGCAAAATCGTACGGTTTTCCTGTATGATTTTCGCCCATACCCGAACGTGATTGCCTATCTGGTTTTTTGTTCAGAGTGTGTGCATCGTGATGCTAACAAAGTTTTAATATTGATTTAGAAAATTTCGAAAAACATATAAAATAGGGTGTTTTGAGTACATAAAAGTGATTTTTTAAATTTACAAATATTTAAAAACATAAACGCACCAACTATTGCACGAGTTCTCTTCTTTGAAGCCCTTTTCACAGCCTGGGAATATTTATGAAATAATAGGAGCGTCTATCTCGGCTCTGTATCGTGTATATTTTGCATACTCTAGATGCCATCCGTCTGAAATGAAAACAACAACAATTTATTGTCGGTCGACAAAATGTACGCGCAGATATTAGGGAAAGAATGTGTGATGTATGGACCAGGAATCCCTTGCGTGTGTGGCTTACTAATGGCACTAAAGAAAGTATTAACACGTGAGGTTTGTTTATACACGTTTTTAGACCGACATTTGTGCTTAGTGTAAAAGAGAGTTTTGTAAAGTTGTAAGTGATAAAAGTTATTAGGAATTAAGGAATGGCAACCAAAAATATGGCAGTTTGTATTAGCTATTATATACATATACTTTTAACATTGAAATAATTCTCTTGAAACAATTGGCCCTTTAAAGTAGATGGCATTGACATTTGAGATTCGCCAAATTTGTTTTCAACTTTTCGTTATAAATTAATTAGTTCGTACTTTTCCACTTTTTCAATCAACTTTTCACGAAATTCCTTTTTTGCCTGGAAATAAAACAAAAATCTTAAGAAAATCCAGCAGAAAGTGTATACCATCTTCCAAATGTGAGGTTAAATTCATCGCGTTTGCAATGAAAAGTAGAAAATCGCCTAATTTTTGCTTCACGAACATCGCGTGCGGTTGTAATCTAACAGTCCTTATCAGGCCCGGATCTATGGGGGGCACACGGGGGCACCTATCCCGGGCGCTAGTTTTAAGTGGACGGCAATACGACGGACTTCTGAACCCATAACTAAAGGAGAAAAACTGTAATTACATGAATTGGACAATTTTTTAGACCTTATTTAACATTAAAGTCTTCTTTCCGGAATCTAAAAGCTCCTTTGCTGATATCATACTTTCAATTGTTCTTATACTTATACAGTCAATCAGTTTACTGTCTATTAAATTTAAGTATGTAAGCCTCTGTAAGGTAATTAAAATAAAAATTCCGCTAAATTCTTATATTGTACCTTTGTATCATATGAAATGAATTCAAAAATTGTACAAATGAGGCTGGTAACTCTATGTGCCCCATCATCCATCAATCCTACCTCGAATGTAGACAGCATATAAGACAGTAGGCACAAGCACAGAGTTACCAGAAAAATATTTTTATGCCAGCTAAATTTAGTCACTATAGGCGGAGTTAAAGCTTTGGAGTCCGAGTAAAAAATCGGATAAATCCCTTCAACATGAACGGCAGTTTGCCATAATTTCTACCCAAAGTTTTTTTGAAACCGTTTCAAATTTTAGTAGTTTCAGCCGAGAGAATTCATTTTGAAAAGCGGCAAATATAAAAAAAAAACTAATTTTTAACATAACGTCGCTGTTTTTATGAAACCTCCTATGTGGCAAAAGTATAATTTTATAGAAGAGACAAAAAGCTGATCATGCTTGTCAACTATAAGTATTGAAATAGCCCATAGGACCTTTCGTTTTCTGCTTTATAAGTATCAACAAAAATATTTTTTCACAAAGGAGTCCTTTTCCATGGATAAAGACCAAAACGGCGCACATACGGGTATTTGAACGATCTACGCGGCCAAAAGTCAATTTACCAAAATGCGAAATGGTTAAAAAAAAACAACTACCTGAGCTAGTGCACTAGTCTGAGAACAATACCCAGCCCCTCCCGCCTTCCCTCTGTGCACGCGCCGCGTGTTTACGTTCAGTCGAAATTCGATCGTCCCACTCGGTGTATGTGTCTGTTCTCGGCATTCGTGTGAAAGCAAATTTTAATAGTGAATATTTATTATTCTACCTTCATCTCGGAAGTAAAAGTGATGGATACTGATACAGCAGGTAATAACTCACTAACTATATTAGGATTAACATTATTTTTATCATTTTAAAGTTTATATTTAGTGTCTCGAAAGTCACACGTATTATGGAGAATTTTTAAGCTATTATTTTTGTTTATTTATGTATTTCTTATACTTCCAAGTTAGATCCTGCTGTAATTCCTAATAAAGTCGGAGGTTTGAAGCTTTCAGTAGTAAATCATAAAAATAT
The DNA here is from genome assembly GCA_963930735.1 of Dioctria linearis. Classification (NCBI taxonomy): domain Eukaryota; kingdom Metazoa; phylum Arthropoda; class Insecta; order Diptera; family Asilidae; genus Dioctria; species Dioctria linearis. The sequence continues at coordinate 90,062,000 of OZ005740.1, read as the reverse complement.
TAGCCGCGGAAAAGCGCGGATAATTATTATTTCGATACTTCGAACTTTTTTGGACTAAAACGTCTAAAAATTATGATTGAAGTTAAAAGCATTTTCAAAGAATGTTTTTTTGTTTTAGGTTCAGAAGGTATCTCGGGAGTAAAAATTGTGACCCGTAAATACTTGTTCGACCGCATGCAGAATTTTAGTTTGTCTAATTTGGAAGAAAAATTAAATTTCTTGAAAGACCAACTTTTGTCCCGCGAAGGATACACGGAAAACCAAATTGAAAGCTTGAAACACAATTTTTCACACTTCAAATCGCAAATTAAGCAAAGATGGTCAAAAGCCCATAAGAAAGAAGACGTATTTCTCAAAAACAATCATTCATGGCTAGAAGGAACGTTTGAGATTCCCGTGGTTACACAAAATCGGCCAGGACGACCACATAAGTCATTTGGAAAGTCAAGTGAAAGAACTAAAAGGAGAAAAACTGAGGAGGTTCGTTCTACTTTGAAAAAGGAAGTTATCATTCATGCTGCTCAGGTTGAGTTGCGGAAAACTGGAAAACGAGATGCTTCCGATATTCTCAAAGAAATCACTAGTACTCCGACACGTGCAACAAAATATAAATGAGCATTTTCTAAATCAAGGAAAGAAGAAACTTGCTCTCTTACGCCAACACAAGCATTATCAATGTTCGTAGAGGCTGATTTAACTCGTCGACAATACGAAGTAATTAGAAATACTAACAAGAAATTCTTCCCTTGTTATAGCCTGTTACAAAAAGCAAAGCAAGAATGTTACCCGCCCAAAGAATCATGCAGAGTAACGAGTACCTACGCCGAAAGGGATTTACAACCTTTGGTTGATCTTACCATTAGGCGTTTGTCTACCTTCCTAGAAGAGGTCCTGATAACATTGAAAGAGCAAGAACGAGATACCCTGAAGATTATTTGTAAATGGGGTTGTGACGGATCTCAGCAATCTCAGTTTAAGCAAAAATTCGAAAATGATGCCGACTCAGACGCGAACATATTTCAGAGCTGTTTCGTCCCTCTACGATTACTTGCTGGTAATGAAGATGAAAAAATACTATGGGAAAACCCCACACCTTCTTCTCCGCGGTATTGCCGACCAATAAGATTCCGTTTTGTTAAAGAGAACACTGATATTACGGAAGAAGAAATTAATTACGTGAAAAATTCTGCGAAATCGCTAAACGCAACAGAGGTTGACTTAAATGGGAAGAAGTTTTTAATTAAACATGTCTTCATCATGACAATGGTAGATGGCAAGGTCTGCAATGCTGCCACTGGCACGTAATCTACAAGCCAATGCAACATATGTGGTGCAACTTCTAAGGAATTCAACCGTTTGGATTTTGAAAAAGAGATCAGTTTTGAGGCTACCGAGTTTGGGCTTTCAGTTTTACATGCCAGAATTCGTATTTTGGAAAGCATTCTCCACTTGGCTTATAAGTTACCAGTAAAAAAATACAGAGAGAGGAAAACCGAAACGGAAAAAAATATCGAAAAGGAAAGGAAACTAGAAATCCAGGCCAAATTTCGCAACGAAACTGGTTTGTTATTGGATGTACCAAAGGCAAATTTTGGCAATACCAATGATGGCAATACTAGCAGGAGGTTTTTTGAAGATCCGAAATTGGCTTCCGAAATAACGGGCATCAGTTATGACCTAACATATAGATTAAAAGTCATACTAGAAACTATTTCGAGCGGACATATAATTGATCCGGAAAAATACGACAAATACGCATTAGATACTGCTCGCTTGTATGTCCATCTGTACCCTTGGCACCCAATGACTCCAACAATGCATAAAATTCTTATCCATGGTGCAGCTATTATAAAAAACGCATTGTTGCCTATTGGGCAGCTTTCAGGAGAGGCCGCGGAAGCGCGAAATAAACATTTCCGGTCATACCGCCAAGACTTCTCGCGAAAATTCTCCAGAGAAAATTGCAACAGAGATATTTTCAATCGGCTACTTTTAAGTTCAGACCCTCTCTTAAGTAGTATGAGGAGCGTAAAAAGAAGACGATTAATTGTTTTTTGCCAGAAACAATTGATCTACTTGTGTCTGCGAAGCCTAATGTTGCTGGTCATTCTTCAGAGAGCGAAGATGGACATTTATCTGAAGAATGTTAGATAATTTTTTTTTAAATGTATTTTTTGTCAATAAATATGTCTTTATCAATAATAGAAAGCTGTTTTTATTTCGTAATATCGTTTAGAATTGATGTAGACAATAAAATAATTTTGGCCGCGTAGATCCTTCAAATACCCGTCTGTGCGGCGGTTGAGTTGATTCCAAAACCTCAAAATAGCTTAATGTGAGGTTTCATAAAACCAACGACGACCAATTTTTAATTTGTTATCCTTGTGTTAATAATACTAGAGGCAGACTTGCCGTTTCAATATTGCATCTTGCATTCAACCGCAAGTCTTTTTTCTATATACTGAGAAACAGCTCGGTATACGCTTGGTATACACTCAGTATGAAGTACATTTGAACTCAATATTGAAGTTGCGAAAAACGTACGCGGTATACGAGTTAATTGCAATATGACCTTAGTTATAAACCATAATCATATAATACACGAACCTTCTAGAACCGAATTTAATACTGCAATGTTGGCTACAACATTTTTTGACATTTAATATTTGACACTTGTCAAATTAAAGTGTCTATTTCGTTTTTATTTTTCATATAGACAAGTAATTTCACAATATTTGCTCGTATTTCGTACGTGCGTGGAACTTTCTTAAGTAAAATGACAAATTAAATTCCAAATCAAGTGATAACTCAAAATTTCTCTTAATAAATTCTTAGTATCGTAAACCGCAAATGTGTCCCTGATATTTTATATTGCAGTTTACTTAATTGCATTATAAATATATCAATATTGAAATTGCAAGTCTGTCTCTGGTATAAATTAAACTGTATTTGTAGTTATACGATTTTTTACTTTCATTTTATTTTATTTTTGACACTCAAACGACATTTATGATTTATAGTGGATTTTAATTTTTGTTTGAACTGCAAATTCTTTTTATTTAACAATCATTTGTTTCAAATTCAAATTGTTTTTAACAATTCTGGTTCTAGTTTCAGGGTATGCAGTATAAATAGGTTATCTATCATATACATATGATGCCTAGTATACCCTAGAACTGTAATAAAATTTGCCCCAAATAAAGAACGTTGTTAGAAGGGGCGGTAACTAACGTCTTTGCCCCCCCCCCCCAAACTTTCCTAGATCCGGCTCTGCTCCTTATACAACTCGCAAACATTCGGTATTAAATGTCAACGCGAGCTTCGCTAGTTACTTATTTGAAATTTTTAGTCTGACTCCCGTTTTAAAAAGTACTTTCTTAGCAGCTCTAATTTCTACCACCAAGCGACGTATCTTTATGTGGTTATCGTCAATTCCAAAATTTCCGCGCAATTATCATAATTATTTATTTTTGTTTTTATATAATTAAGACAGAAATATAATATGCCTTAAAAGATGTGGATTGTGGGCCAAGTCCAATGATAAAGAGCATTTCTGGAGGGATCGTTTTATTAGTTAGGTTGACACATCTGTCAGAATTTGGTGTGAAGGGATTGTTATTAATGCTGGAGTGATTATCAATTTGTGCTCCAAATGTTCTTATGCATATGTCAGTAACCTTCTGTTCTGTCTGTTTTGTTTCTTGGCTATTGATGAAACGTTTTTTGTTCTAATTTATATTTGCTGTTACGTAGATTCCGTAATAGTCAGTTACAGACATATATTTCCACCTTTAAGAATCTGTTGGTGGAGTCTTCTCGGAATTTGTCGATTTTATGCTTTTGATGGTGTTCTTGTGCATACAGACTAATAAAAACTTTGCGTTTACTACCAATGAATTTGGGGGTGATGCCATCATGTTTACTTACTCTTTAATGCCAATTTTTCAGTGATGCGCGTGTAGTTTTTCGCGGTTGACCATATGTATTGCGTATGTGTGTAAAACTTATCTCGGTGGTGTGATGTTGGTTATTGTCCATTATGCTATGCTAGAAAATATGCTTTCTACGACAACGCGTTTTTATATGGCAACATAGGAAGAAATTATCTGATTTTCCCCATTTTTGAGCTTAAATCTACAATTGTTTTTAAAAAAAGGCCGTGTGCAAAATTGCAGCGCTCTAAGTAACTGTTCTCAAGTTATCGTGAGGACAGACATACATACAAAAATCAAAATAACTTTTGATATTATGCATGGGTGTCAAATCCAGCATTGTTTCGATGAGTAATAAACAAAATGACATAACTGTATGCTATCATATTTTATCTAGGGCTTAAAAAGGCAGGTTGGATAGCAAACAGTATCTAAACAAAAATTGCATAATTCCATATTTTTGGCACATTTTTACGTCGTTATAACTTTCGCAAGAAAAATAATCGTTCACGCCATACAAACTCTGAGAGGTATCGTTCAGCTTTCCCATTGGAAACTAAAAGTGCTTGCTAATGGTCACATATCAAAATGCCACCATAGAACATCGCACTGGCTGGCTACTCGTCAGCACTATTTTCCGCTTCAAGAATGGAAAGAAAACTGACGTCAGGAAGCTGATGCTGTATGGCCTTTTCACACACAGACTGGTACCAGCAAATTAGTGTCGTTTATTAAACGCCATTTACGTCACTTGACCATAAAAGGGGTGATTTGTCAGCATTTCTATTCCACTTCCCACCCCCTGCTACTACCTAGTTATATGATAAAGGCGATGGAAGGGACCCAACATTAAATATATGTATGTAGGTACATATATTCCTACCTATATACAAAAAATTGTGTGTAGCGTGAAAATGAAAGACATTCTGTTCCCAGAACTTCTTAACTGGCGTAAACCTAACTCACTGCACAGATATCTTGGAAAATAAAAAAGACTTCAGGAAGAAGTTTCATGCTGAGTATGGCACTGGGAAACGTTGGAATAGATGCTGATAAAAGATGTAGCCACATAATGTACATTTTCCAATCCATCTTCTGAAATTGTTCTAGTGTACCTACTTACATAAATGTATTTAAGCTGATTTATGCAGACGATGGATGCTGCGAATAGATTCGGATTTCTACTTTCATTCTTACAAGAAGAGTCAGGAGAGACAGGTTCTTAGTATGTTCTAAAGAGAGTTGTAGTTGTATTTTTATTAGAAATTCTAATTAAGGTATGTATAATTTCTCGTGAAGAACTACTTATGGGTCGCAGAAAATGCAAGTCTTTTGTATCTTATACTTTACACTACAATAGTGTATCAAAGAAATTTTGCACTATGAAAACCTTATCAGATCGACACAGACTTTATAGATTTATAGATACAGATACAGATACAGACTTTATAGATTTATAGATTATGTTGACAACACAATGTCTATCATCTTTGGACTATACTAGAAATATAGTCTCCTACAATGATATTCCAGTTTTATTTTACGTGCCTTTTAAACGTTTTTCTAATCAGATTCTGTTCTTATACATAATGTTGCGATCTCAAACTGCAACGGGTTTATTTAGACATATAAAAAGTAGAACAAATTGTTGTAGATACTGAAACTGTTGTATGAAACGGGCGAAACGCGTAGTTACATAGCCATTGGAAAACGCAATTCATTTTTCTTTTAACTTTAGAAGAAAATGGGTGAAAAGGTGATATAAAATGATTATTGAAATTTTTAACTTTGTAAAGACCCGTATTACCCAGAAATTCAGGGAATTATTATATCTGATTCTGACAACGACAACAAAGCGTAATCCGGTGAAATGGATGAAATGCAATTTAAAGTTTTAAAGTGCCATGTGGTATGCATAGATAGGGGTCGTTGCATTGTCCAATCTCTGTTATGCCAAATAAATTATTAAACGGTAGAGATCGGTTCATGAATGATCGATTTATGAATTGAACAAAACTAGTTATTATCTTTGCAATAATTGGAAACCAAAATGGATTATAAATTGATAAATGGAAGGATATAAACATAAACGCAATCATTGTGGATCTTAGAATAGTGTAGAGGAGGTAGGTAAGTTTCTGTTAGGATGGGAATGATTTAAGAGAAACGAACGAAGAAGCTTTATTTTTTTATAACTGTACATATATGTCAATTTTATATTATATAGCTCTATTGAATTACTTTATTCGGAACGCTCACTCACCAAAGAACTTTTCAATGTTCTAACTTTATTTCGCTGTTACTTTTTTACCGAACTCTCACTCGTCCCGATCTACTGTTTTACTCAATCGCTCTTGTTCAATAATTCGACTTCAGTTTTTTCAAAAACTCACACTGACCTACTTTTCGTCTGTTGCTTAATATTGTAGGATTAGCGGAATTAGTGAATTAGAAGTATTTAAAATTTTAGTTGCCCAGTTATTGGGAAATTACATTTTTAAATTTTTTGCAATAACTGATCAGCACTTAAATTCGGTGTCCACTTCTACATTACTAGAAAAAGCGACATTTTTGATCTTGTCCATATGGTGAACTCGAGCTTGAAATTTTTAGAATCGGTCAGATGGAATAGAAGAATTTCTAGGAAAACATTTTATTTTTACGATTCAAACCAAATTATTAAATACAAGAAATAAAATAAATAAGTATTTTACAAATAATACACAAAAATTATAAATTTATTTTTTCGCTTCCATCGTTACTGCTTATGAAATGAATGAGATGAAATATGAAATATCATTTACGATAGGGTAATTACAAAGGATAGATTCTCGGAATATCTGAGAATGTAGTAGCAGTAGCAATATTAGAATTAAGCTGAATTGAATGATATTTAGGATCTTTGAGTGAAGCGAAAAGGAGTTCAGTTCGAATATTGAGTTCACAGTAATAAATTGGTAAATCGTGTTCGGGCAGGTCGTCAAGTTGTGTGAATATTAAGAAAAAAAAAAGATTGAATTCTCTCACAATAGAAAGAGAAAGTTATGTAGGTACGTAGAATTGAGGCTTTACTGTGTTCTAATATTATTTCGGGATAATCGGGTTATGGGATCTTCTCCCTAGAAAAGTTAAGTGAATTATAGAATCAAAAAAGGTGCTATGGCTCAGTTGGTAGCGTACCTGCAGATTTAGAGATATAAAGTGGTGGTCCGAATCTTACTGATGACCATTTTTTCCAATTCCAAGGGAGTTTTGGTGTTCCATTAATTTTTTTTACTAGTAGTTGTTCTTGGATAGCAAAATATTGTATGAAATGTTCGTTGCTTAACATAGGTTGTACTAAAGTATTCATAATTTGTTTTTGTGTTCAATTTAACAATCTCAGCAAAATGAAGTGATCGTGGCCCGTGGAACCTAAGTAGTAGTAGAAGTAACCATACATAAGAAAAGAGAAATCCTCGAATTATGAAGACTGTTTGAATCCAAGCAACCGAAGAAAGTCAAATAAGGTCTGTCTGTTTACTTCTGAGCAAAAATCTTTGAGTAAAAATCAAGTAAAAACTTTTATGCGGTAGAGGGGATAACTCAAGAAAAGTTACCAGACAATTTTCGAGTAAATTTTGTTCAGCTTGCCATGTGTCAAATATTTGGCTGCTACGTTTTCTGTCTAAAACAGAAAACAAATAATTAATTTGAAATACGTTTTAAAAAATTCACCCTCTTTAATATTTTTTTAAAAATCTCAACTCATTAGATTATCATTTTTACATTCATTCGATAACACAACAACTGGCTTAAGCTCAAATTTAATGGTTTTGACAGTCAGCTGATTGCGTATCGAAGTTACACATCCTCTTGATCATGAGTAAAAATGTGCAACTTTGTGCAAGAGGGGAAACGTATAAATTTACTCGATTTTTACTAGCTATAAGTTAACAGACGGTTTGTGAGTAAAAATGCGTAAAAGTTTTTACGCCGAGTAAACAGACAGACCTATAGTCTGTTCAGCTATTGAAATAAAAAGAACAAATGTTTTAAATTTCTAGTAAATACGTTGCAATTTGACATAACATTATCAGTAAGTTTCCGCCAACATCATACAACATATCTACAACAATAACAAGTACAGTGAAGACAACAACAACAACCAAAAACAACGATACAATCTTTGCACCACTCAAAGAAAGGAATTATTGGGAGAATTCCGGAGACTTCAGTACTCTCTGCAAACAAAACTGCTGCCTCATGAGCGATTTACCTGGATGTCACATTGCAGACTGCAGCCATGTAAGTCAACTAGTTCTGCTTTAGATTTTATTTTGGTTTTCCCCGAATATTAATATTGTTCAGTATACTCATCGTTCCGAAATTTTTAATTTCTCTCCCTCTTTTCATGCCGACATCCCACATACAAAACTTTATAGCGAATTAATTATTATTGGAAGTAATTATTAAACTAAAATTAAACAAGAATAAACATGTAGAGCATTAGATTTTTACAACTAGTTTGTAATCATCATTGAAGTTCATTAAGTGGATTTTCAAATTGAATGGAGTAGCTCAGAAGTGTATAATAAAATCAGTGTGTAGAATAAAATATTTTAAAGAACATTTGGGTTAGGTAATTAATTAAATAGATCAATTAACTCATAAATGCTTTCCAGAATACTACCCTATCTATATTAATGTATCAATCAAATTCAGTAGCCTTAGTAACATTTTCAGTTCTATGCATTTAATCGCAAATAATTCGTGACCAAAGCGGCTATTAGGCTACATAGATACTTAGTCTCAGTAGAAATCAATATGGTCACCAAGTTGATCTATATATGTAAATATGGAGCGCATTAATGGATCGGAAAGTAGTTTGACAGTATTCGTTTAGGAAACGGAAAAAATATTTGATCATTGGCGGATATATATACATGTGAATTTCTATATCTGGGTCACCGGAGTCTGATAAAATTGAAATCAAAAATGACAATGACATCGGGACTTTTCTTCGAAAATACCATTCTTATACCATGACTTCAGCCATAAAAATTGACATTTAGCGTCAAAATGTGAGTTATTTCTAAAGGCCGATTCCTAAAAAGCTGAGTAACATGAAAAATGACTTTTTTCCATGACAAATATTGCAGCCTAAGTCACTTAGCCCTTGCCGCTATGACTTTTGTCACATTCAACCACGTACATAGTAATAAGTATAAAAATAGTAAACATACATGCATAGGTATGCCAAATTTCTAGAAAAAATGTCAAATCAATCGTATTGAACTATTATTTTTATATTATTTTATTTTATATATACGTTTTTGTATAATATGGTTGAAATCTTCTTCGGAAATTGGACATTTTTTAACACGATGTGCTTTGTAATAACGCGACAAAATAGAAACTGAAGTCCATGATATGGCTAACAGATAATTTTGTCCAACCATTGATTAGACCCTAGTAGATATTAAATAAGTTGTTACAAAATTTGCATACACCTTCGCATTAAAATTTGCTCCATCACTGTATTGTCAGGAATATATTCATATTAACCCTCAATTATCAAATTATCACAGCTATTATTTAAGATACCTGTCATGTCATCCTACAATCAGAATTCAAAATTATGCTATAGTGACATTGTCCTCCCTTCGAAATCATTTTGTCATTGTCATTTTAATTTTTATCAAAATCCAGAACCAGGGTTCGTGCAACTCATCGATTAATCTAGCACTTTTTAATTAACATAGAACCCCAAATCCCAAAATTTTTCAGTCCTAAAAAATTAACCTATATAAAATATAAAGTAGAACCCATACCTAAAAGTGGGCTAATGAAGTTTGAATTGAAAATTAATACATAAATTATGGTTCCAATAATGCTTTTTAAAATATAGCCTAAAAATGAAAATTGAAGGAAAATAATTGTATTCAAGAAAGTTTTTTTGAGACAGAATGCTTAAATTATAACTCTTCCTTTAGGCTCCGACAATGACAAACTAGGTAAAAAAATAAAGTTCAAAGTTTCAGTTATATACTTGCATTTTTTCTGCCAGAACTTGCCGCAAAAATGGGCATAAATAATCTTTGACAATTCATGAGAAAGTTTTTTTCTAAGCAACACATAGATATTATTCCTACCTATCTGTAGCATCCTATATAAACATATGCATATACATACATATATAGTTTGGCGATATGTAGAAAAATTTCATCAATAAAAGATGAAACATTTTTAGTACGGACTGTAGTAATGCATTTATTTGTTAATTCTTCAGTAGTACGTTGAACAAAAAATTACGTAAAATTGTAAATAAATTGTAAGTTAATCTTGTGTATAATTTTTCTTGTCTTAAACAAGTCAAACTATATTCGCTTATAATCAAATGACGGCTAATAGCCGCTTGCATTTCTGGGCACGATTTTAAAACTGAAAGTGTGCGGCAATGGGTTTTAATAAATTATTTAAAATGGAATGGAAAGTTTGGAAAAGTTTTTAATTTAAAATTAAGAAGCAGCATACATAACAACTGTAAGCAATAGAAATATAAATTTAAATCACATATACAGGCACTGAGCAAAAATAGAAATTTTATATAAAGTATAAATATACCGATGCATAGTAGGAAAAATATAATATTGTCATTATAAAAAAATTGATTAGTAGTATTAGAATTCAGTATCACAACGACTAAAGGTAATAAAATATACTACGGTACAAAAATAATATTATAAAAATAGCCAGATATAAAATTTAATAAAAAGATTAAATAAATATATATCACAATAAAAAAACAATAAATAAGTAAAATCTTCACAATATTAAATAAAAATATTCTTTTTCTTATTATTCTTTTTGTTAAAATAGATTCCAAGGATTAAACTAATAACTTTTTCGTTTCTCATGTATACGAGAAAAACTCGAGCTTCAAAAATAATCGATTCCCAAGGAATTTAAATTGCTGTTGAAAGAGGAACAAGAAGGATTCGATTTATAACCTAGCGATCCAATCCCCAACATGCAATAGTATCCGTGCTTAAAATGATGCATTCCTCCTTATATTTACTTTGAAAGACTAACAGCTTTTTTTAGCCGTTTTCGTCGTTTACCCAGCCTTGAAATGAAGGATGTCAGAAATGGTACTACTAATGTATATGTCCAAAAGGGCACTGAAGATTGCAGAAGGATTATTTTATAGTATAGGCAATCAAACATAGTGGAAACAATTACTATATTGGGAAATTTTATCATTATACCCTAGATGAAATCTAAAGAGTATACTAAGTTTGTTATTCCGTTTTTAACGCACAGAAATAATGCTAGCAGAGAAAAATGGATTGGACACCTATGCATAAAATTAAAATTTGTTTTGATGTCCGTCCGTCCGTCCGTCGGTCAATGCGCACGATAACTCGAGAGCGCGTGTACTTAAAGAGCTGAAATTTTGCACGCGGACTTTAAAGAAAAAAGTAAAATTAGTTTCGAAAATGATACAAATCGAGCAACTCTTTCGTGTGGTTGCCATACAAAAATTTCGTTTTCCACTATATGTTTGGACACAGCCTGAGAACGCGTTGACATAGAGAGCTGAAATTTGGTACATAGTATTTTCGTTCACGCCATACAAACTCTGAGAGGTATCGTTCAGCTTTCCCATTGGAAACTAAAAGTGCTTGCTAATGGTCACATATCAAAATGCCACCATAGAACATCGCACTGGCTGGCTACTCGTCAGCACTATTTTCCGCTTCAAGAATGGAAAGAAAACTGACGTCAGGAAGCTGATGCTGTATGGCCTTTTCACACACAGACTGGTACCAGCAAATTAGTGTCGTTTATTAAACGCCATTTACGTCACTTGACCATAAAAGGGGTGATTTGTCAGCATTTCTATTCCACTTCCCACCCCCTGCTACTACCTAGTTATATGATAAAGGCGATGGAAGGGACCCAACATTAAATATATGTATGTAGGTACATATATTCCTACCTATATACAAAAAATTGTGTGTAGCGTGAAAATGAAAGACATTCTGTTCCCAGAACTTCTTAACTGGCGTAAACCTAACTCACTGCACAGATATCTTGGAAAATAAAAAAGACTTCAGGAAGAAGTTTCATGCTGAGTATGGCACTGGGAAACGTTGGAATAGATGCTGATAAAAGATGTAGCCACATAATGTACATTTTCCAATCCATCTTCTGAAATTGTTCTAGTGTACCTACTTACATAAATGTATTTAAGCTGATTTATGCAGACGATGGATGCTGCGAATAGATTCGGATTTCTACTTTCATTCTTACAAGAAGAGTCAGGAGAGACAGGTTCTTAGTATGTTCTAAAGAGAGTTGTAGTTGTATTTTTATTAGAAATTCTAATTAAGGTATGTATAATTTCTCGTGAAGAACTACTTATGGGTCGCAGAAAATGCAAGTCTTTTGTATCTTATACTTTACACTACAATAGTGTATCAAAGAAATTTTGCACTATGAAAACCTTATCAGATCGACACAGACTTTATAGATTTATAGATACAGATACAGATACAGACTTTATAGATTTATAGATTATGTTGACAACACAATGTCTATCATCTTTGGACTATACTAGAAATATAGTCTCCTACAATGATATTCCAGTTTTATTTTACGTGCCTTTTAAACGTTTTTCTAATCAGATTCTGTTCTTATACATAATGTTGCGATCTCAAACTGCAACGGGTTTATTTAGACATATAAAAAGTAGAACAAATTGTTGTAGATACTGAAACTGTTGTATGAAACGGGCGAAACGCGTAGTTACATAGCCATTGGAAAACGCAATTCATTTTTCTTTTAACTTTAGAAGAAAATGGGTGAAAAGGTGATATAAAATGATTATTGAAATTTTTAACTTTGTAAAGACCCGTATTACCCAGAAATTCAGGGAATTATTATATCTGATTCTGACAACGACAACAAAGCGTAATCCGGTGAAATGGATGAAATGCAATTTAAAGTTTTAAAGTGCCATGTGGTATGCATAGATAGGGGTCGTTGCATTGTCCAATCTCTGTTATGCCAAATAAATTATTAAACGGTAGAGATCGGTTCATGAATGATCGATTTATGAATTGAACAAAACTAGTTATTATCTTTGCAATAATTGGAAACCAAAATGGATTATAAATTGATAAATGGAAGGATATAAACATAAACGCAATCATTGTGGATCTTAGAATAGTGTAGAGGAGGTAGGTAAGTTTCTGTTAGGATGGGAATGATTTAAGAGAAACGAACGAAGAAGCTTTATTTTTTTATAACTGTACATATATGTCAATTTTATATTATATAGCTCTATTGAATTACTTTATTCGGAACGCTCACTCACCAAAGAACTTTTCAATGTTCTAACTTTATTTCGCTGTTACTTTTTTACCGAACTCTCACTCGTCCCGATCTACTGTTTTACTCAATCGCTCTTGTTCAATAATTCGACTTCAGTTTTTTCAAAAACTCACACTGACCTACTTTTCGTCTGTTGCTTAATATTGTAGGATTAGCGGAATTAGTGAATTAGAAGTATTTAAAATTTTAGTTGCCCAGTTATTGGGAAATTACATTTTTAAATTTTTTGCAATAACTGATCAGCACTTAAATTCGGTGTCCACTTCTACATTACTAGAAAAAGCGACATTTTTGATCTTGTCCATATGGTGAACTCGAGCTTGAAATTTTTAGAATCGGTCAGATGGAATAGAAGAATTTCTAGGAAAACATTTTATTTTTACGATTCAAACCAAATTATTAAATACAAGAAATAAAATAAATAAGTATTTTACAAATAATACACAAAAATTATAAATTTATTTTTTCGCTTCCATCGTTACTGCTTATGAAATGAATGAGATGAAATATGAAATATCATTTACGATAGGGTAATTACAAAGGATAGATTCTCGGAATATCTGAGAATGTAGTAGCAGTAGCAATATTAGAATTAAGCTGAATTGAATGATATTTAGGATCTTTGAGTGAAGCGAAAAGGAGTTCAGTTCGAATATTGAGTTCACAGTAATAAATTGGTAAATCGTGTTCGGGCAGGTCGTCAAGTTGTGTGAATATTAAGAAAAAAAAAAGATTGAATTCTCTCACAATAGAAAGAGAAAGTTATGTAGGTACGTAGAATTGAGGCTTTACTGTGTTCTAATATTATTTCGGGATAATCGGGTTATGGGATCTTCTCCCTAGAAAAGTTAAGTGAATTATAGAATCAAAAAAGGTGCTATGGCTCAGTTGGTAGCGTACCTGCAGATTTAGAGATATAAAGTGGTGGTCCGAATCTTACTGATGACCATTTTTTCCAATTCCAAGGGAGTTTTGGTGTTCCATTAATTTTTTTTACTAGTAGTTGTTCTTGGATAGCAAAATATTGTATGAAATGTTCGTTGCTTAACATAGGTTGTACTAAAGTATTCATAATTTGTTTTTGTGTTCAATTTAACAATCTCAGCAAAATGAAGTGATCGTGGCCCGTGGAACCTAAGTAGTAGTAGAAGTAACCATACATAAGAAAAGAGAAATCCTCGAATTATGAAGACTGTTTGAATCCAAGCAACCGAAGAAAGTCAAATAAGGTCTGTCTGTTTACTTCTGAGCAAAAATCTTTGAGTAAAAATCAAGTAAAAACTTTTATGCGGTAGAGGGGATAACTCAAGAAAAGTTACCAGACAATTTTCGAGTAAATTTTGTTCAGCTTGCCATGTGTCAAATATTTGGCTGCTACGTTTTCTGTCTAAAACAGAAAACAAATAATTAATTTGAAATACGTTTTAAAAAATTCACCCTCTTTAATATTTTTTTAAAAATCTCAACTCATTAGATTATCATTTTTACATTCATTCGATAACACAACAACTGGCTTAAGCTCAAATTTAATGGTTTTGACAGTCAGCTGATTGCGTATCGAAGTTACACATCCTCTTGATCATGAGTAAAAATGTGCAACTTTGTGCAAGAGGGGAAACGTATAAATTTACTCGATTTTTACTAGCTATAAGTTAACAGACGGTTTGTGAGTAAAAATGCGTAAAAGTTTTTACGCCGAGTAAACAGACAGACCTATAGTCTGTTCAGCTATTGAAATAAAAAGAACAAATGTTTTAAATTTCTAGTAAATACGTTGCAATTTGACATAACATTATCAGTAAGTTTCCGCCAACATCATACAACATATCTACAACAATAACAAGTACAGTGAAGACAACAACAACAACCAAAAACAACGATACAATCTTTGCACCACTCAAAGAAAGGAATTATTGGGAGAATTCCGGAGACTTCAGTACTCTCTGCAAACAAAACTGCTGCCTCATGAGCGATTTACCTGGATGTCACATTGCAGACTGCAGCCATGTAAGTCAACTAGTTCTGCTTTAGATTTTATTTTGGTTTTCCCCGAATATTAATATTGTTCAGTATACTCATCGTTCCGAAATTTTTAATTTCTCTCCCTCTTTTCATGCCGACATCCCACATACAAAACTTTATAGCGAATTAATTATTATTGGAAGTAATTATTAAACTAAAATTAAACAAGAATAAACATGTAGAGCATTAGATTTTTACAACTAGTTTGTAATCATCATTGAAGTTCATTAAGTGGATTTTCAAATTGAATGGAGTAGCTCAGAAGTGTATAATAAAATCAGTGTGTAGAATAAAATATTTTAAAGAACATTTGGGTTAGGTAATTAATTAAATAGATCAATTAACTCATAAATGCTTTCCAGAATACTACCCTATCTATATTAATGTATCAATCAAATTCAGTAGCCTTAGTAACATTTTCAGTTCTATGCATTTAATCGCAAATAATTCGTGACCAAAGCGGCTATTAGGCTACATAGATACTTAGTCTCAGTAGAAATCAATATGGTCACCAAGTTGATCTATATATGTAAATATGGAGCGCATTAATGGATCGGAAAGTAGTTTGACAGTATTCGTTTAGGAAACGGAAAAAATATTTGATCATTGGCGGATATATATACATGTGAATTTCTATATCTGGGTCACCGGAGTCTGATAAAATTGAAATCAAAAATGACAATGACATCGGGACTTTTCTTCGAAAATACCATTCTTATACCATGACTTCAGCCATAAAAATTGACATTTAGCGTCAAAATGTGAGTTATTTCTAAAGGCCGATTCCTAAAAAGCTGAGTAACATGAAAAATGACTTTTTTCCATGACAAATATTGCAGCCTAAGTCACTTAGCCCTTGCCGCTATGACTTTTGTCACATTCAACCACGTACATAGTAATAAGTATAAAAATAGTAAACATACATGCATAGGTATGCCAAATTTCTAGAAAAAATGTCAAATCAATCGTATTGAACTATTATTTTTATATTATTTTATTTTATATATACGTTTTTGTATAATATGGTTGAAATCTTCTTCGGAAATTGGACATTTTTTAACACGATGTGCTTTGTAATAACGCGACAAAATAGAAACTGAAGTCCATGATATGGCTAACAGATAATTTTGTCCAACCATTGATTAGACCCTAGTAGATATTAAATAAGTTGTTACAAAATTTGCATACACCTTCGCATTAAAATTTGCTCCATCACTGTATTGTCAGGAATATATTCATATTAACCCTCAATTATCAAATTATCACAGCTATTATTTAAGATACCTGTCATGTCATCCTACAATCAGAATTCAAAATTATGCTATAGTGACATTGTCCTCCCTTCGAAATCATTTTGTCATTGTCATTTTAATTTTTATCAAAATCCAGAACCAGGGTTCGTGCAACTCATCGATTAATCTAGCACTTTTTAATTAACATAGAACCCCAAATCCCAAAATTTTTCAGTCCTAAAAAATTAACCTATATAAAATATAAAGTAGAACCCATACCTAAAAGTGGGCTAATGAAGTTTGAATTGAAAATTAATACATAAATTATGGTTCCAATAATGCTTTTTAAAATATAGCCTAAAAATGAAAATTGAAGGAAAATAATTGTATTCAAGAAAGTTTTTTTGAGACAGAATGCTTAAATTATAACTCTTCCTTTAGGCTCCGACAATGACAAACTAGGTAAAAAAATAAAGTTCAAAGTTTCAGTTATATACTTGCATTTTTTCTGCCAGAACTTGCCGCAAAAATGGGCATAAATAATCTTTGACAATTCATGAGAAAGTTTTTTTCTAAGCAACACATAGATATTATTCCTACCTATCTGTAGCATCCTATATAAACATATGCATATACATACATATATAGTTTGGCGATATGTAGAAAAATTTCATCAATAAAAGATGAAACATTTTTAGTACGGACTGTAGTAATGCATTTATTTGTTAATTCTTCAGTAGTACGTTGAACAAAAAATTACGTAAAATTGTAAATAAATTGTAAGTTAATCTTGTGTATAATTTTTCTTGTCTTAAACAAGTCAAACTATATTCGCTTATAATCAAATGACGGCTAATAGCCGCTTGCATTTCTGGGCACGATTTTAAAACTGAAAGTGTGCGGCAATGGGTTTTAATAAATTATTTAAAATGGAATGGAAAGTTTGGAAAAGTTTTTAATTTAAAATTAAGAAGCAGCATACATAACAACTGTAAGCAATAGAAATATAAATTTAAATCACATATACAGGCACTGAGCAAAAATAGAAATTTTATATAAAGTATAAATATACCGATGCATAGTAGGAAAAATATAATATTGTCATTATAAAAAAATTGATTAGTAGTATTAGAATTCAGTATCACAACGACTAAAGGTAATAAAATATACTACGGTACAAAAATAATATTATAAAAATAGCCAGATATAAAATTTAATAAAAAGATTAAATAAATATATATCACAATAAAAAAACAATAAATAAGTAAAATCTTCACAATATTAAATAAAAATATTCTTTTTCTTATTATTCTTTTTGTTAAAATAGATTCCAAGGATTAAACTAATAACTTTTTCGTTTCTCATGTATACGAGAAAAACTCGAGCTTCAAAAATAATCGATTCCCAAGGAATTTAAATTGCTGTTGAAAGAGGAACAAGAAGGATTCGATTTATAACCTAGCGATCCAATCCCCAACATGCAATAGTATCCGTGCTTAAAATGATGCATTCCTCCTTATATTTACTTTGAAAGACTAACAGCTTTTTTTAGCCGTTTTCGTCGTTTACCCAGCCTTGAAATGAAGGATGTCAGAAATGGTACTACTAATGTATATGTCCAAAAGGGCACTGAAGATTGCAGAAGGATTATTTTATAGTATAGGCAATCAAACATAGTGGAAACAATTACTATATTGGGAAATTTTATCATTATACCCTAGATGAAATCTAAAGAGTATACTAAGTTTGTTATTCCGTTTTTAACGCACAGAAATAATGCTAGCAGAGAAAAATGGATTGGACACCTATGCATAAAATTAAAATTTGTTTTGATGTCCGTCCGTCCGTCCGTCGGTCAATGCGCACGATAACTCGAGAGCGCGTGTACTTAAAGAGCTGAAATTTTGCACGCGGACTTTAAAGAAAAAAGTAAAATTAGTTTCGAAAATGATACAAATCGAGCAACTCTTTCGTGTGGTTGCCATACAAAAATTTCGTTTTCCACTATATGTTTGGACACAGCCTGAGAACGCGTTGACATAGAGAGCTGAAATTTGGTACATAGTATTTTCATAGTAGTAGGAAAAAAAATTACAAAAATGGAATAAATCGGGCAACCCGTTCTTGGTTTTGGCATATAAAAATTTAGTTTTTTTTACGGATGGTGTGGATGAATAATTCTAATTTGTACCCAAAATGTTTCGTTGTAAGAAAACCAATTCAAATACTTATAGAATAACTAACAACTAACAAAGTGAACGGAATGGATGTCTTTCTGCTGCCTTGCATTTTCTACGGATGTTGTTCGTATCAAACTCCAGTCAGGAGTTGTCATATTTTAGATATTTTACAGCTAAGTATCTCCAAAGCAATTAAGAAAGCAACTGCTTTCATAAATGATTATTTAGTGGGTGATTTGATATAGAATCACGCAAATGGCAATTGACCAACTGTTCGAAAAGTAACATAGTGGAATGTACTAAATATTTTATGTTACGCGTTCATAAAAGAATTCATAAAATAATTTTATGAAACCACGACAGAATACGAATTTTTAAAATATTTTATTTTCATTTTATGAAGAAGGGATTTTATCACCACAAAATAACATACTACACGCCTGTACTGAGCTTTCAGTACAGCGGCAAGAGATACTAGCACAACCAGAATTTGAGTATGCTAAATTTGGCTTATCACACTTGCTGTATTTCCTATATTCTAAGTACAGTTATTACAAAGCATAAAAACAGCTTTTGGCTATCCAAAGTCTCGTTGCAGATTTTTTTCCTATGGCTAAATTTGACAGTTCTCAAAGCTATGCTATGCTATCGAAGCAGCTATAGCTGACATATTGACACATCCCTGGTAACTCTTCATGACACACTAGTAATTTTCTTATGGTAGCGGTAAATGTAGATGAGTTGGTTGTCGAGCCGTCTAAGTGTATCTTAATTCTTTCTTCTAATCGTCCGCCACATTTTCCTGTATTTGTCACCGTTGCAACCAATCGCAAGTAAGTTATCAACACACATTTTGTCTGAGACTAGAAGCGCCTAGATGGTTTGCTCAATATTTTTGGCTGCGCTTTGAGTCGGAGATACGTATCCGATATAGATCGGGTCTGGTTCTTTAAGACCAGAAATCTGTTCTTCGATTACTACTTGCTGGTATGGTTTAGTATGCTTTTTAACAATTTTTAACGATTTATATTTTACTTTCTCCTATCGAAATACAGAGCGCGAATATCGTTCCATCCATCCATTACGCATCTTCTTCAGCGAAGCTAAGATTTATCTACAATTTCAATATCCGAGCAGCGGAAACAATTGCTGCAACACTTATGTCTGACACACCATAGCAATCATATGTTCTTGATAAGTAAGACACTTTGTTCTGAAGTCAACGGAGCATTTATAATTTCCAAATAATCGTTGTCAAAACTTCCGGAATCGCTTGGAATTGATATGAAGTCATGACTATCTGCAACAATAGTTTCTTGTTATTCTTTGCCACCTATTATCAGTTTTCTTTTAGATCTCTTAAGTTTAGAATGATAGGCTTTCAATAGTTATCGTACTTGGGTGTGTGATACGGTTCGGACGGTGGTTTTTTTTTAAAAATATTTTCCATTTTCAATGAGACTATTTCAGCAATATCCGAAAAAGATAATTCTTTATTACTAATCTTTTCAATTTTCAAATAAAATCTAGCCCTTTTGTAGAACTGCGTTGCTGCATCATGAATTGGTACAGATTTTCTGTTAAATCTTCTATATTTCCAAAAGGTGGGCATGAATTCGATTTTCTCGTTTTCACCATCGTCCTTGTCGTGTTATTATTAAAGAAAAACATGTTTCATAAAACACTTATTACACTGTTACCATATACGTCAATTAAAAGAAATTACGAATCCAAAAATTTGCTGGTAAGAAATGAGTTGCACTATTTATACGATTATAATGAATAGGTGATGGCATGTACCCCGAAAGGTTTATGCAATAAAATGGGAATTACTATTATACCCAAGTTCACTCTAATTAAATTACTCGCTTAAGACTCAGAAACTATCATAATTACTGTTAGAAATAGATTTGATAAGTACAATTATTTCTTAAACCAACCTACTGCATAAGGCTTCTAATGTATATTTGTCATGATATGCACGAATAAAATGTAATATTCTTTTATAAGTGCAGACTATATAGTGAAAGGGTTGACTTTATAACTTCATACACTCATCTAGAGAATTTATCAAATTCGAGCATAAATATTGCAGTAAATGAATAATAGTTTCATTTTTTATGATGCTTAATACATCTCTGCGGGTATAGAAGAGGTATTTTAATAGGATATGACAAATATTGCTTTATATTTTAGTTGCTCATTTGCTGCGTACACGTCGAAAGGTAGTTACGGACAATTATTAATTATTAACAAATATTACTTGTATATGGTGCAATACCAGGCAATATCTTTAGGTTAGATTATAATTCAGAATGCTAGCCGGTGCCGTCTACTTATTCTCCCTATACATGTATTACTATCATCCCAATATTATTCATATCAACAAATATTTAAGTCAATTCTTGACTGCTTTTAGTGAATTGTCATTTCAGAGCAGAACAAAAGAATTTTTCAAACTTGCACCATCTTCTCAATTCCAGCAGCATGCGAATGATGTCGCAGAAACGACCTCAATTTCTCTTTGAAAAAAAAAGAAAAAAAAAACAATTCAATCTCATTCTCAATTTTCTTTTTGTAAGCGCCCAATAAAGATAACAAAACGAAATCATGGAGAAAGCCCTAAAGTTAATCGAATGCCAGATTAACAGGGTAACACAAAAGAGAGCTGAACCGAAAAAGAAAAGTGCCCAGAAGCAAACACACAAAAAAGTATCAAGAGGTTTCCTACTCCCCTTTCTTTCATTAATCTCTAAAGTATCTACGAGGCCCATAAAGACTCTAGAGAGGAAATAAAATGGAAACGTCAAATAGTGAAAGGTTATCATCGACACTTCAAGTGATGAGGGCCGAGGGGCTAAATTTATCTCTGATGAGGCTTTTCCCGGGTGAAAAGTATCCATCAAATGGAATGGAACGGGAAGACTGTAACAATAGGCCAACTAAAGTGTATATTGAGAGGTAAAAGTACGCACTATTGAAAGTGATAAAGACAAACTTTAGGCTATAAAAAGGCTCATCCAATGATTCCTTTTTTCCTGATTAAAGCGTTTAGCGGACACTCTTATATATTTTGGATAATTTGATTTAATTTTTTGTATGAATGTTTGTCTTGTAAGTAATTTAAATTTTTATGTTAGAATCG
Source organism: Dioctria linearis (assembly GCA_963930735.1). Classification (NCBI taxonomy): domain Eukaryota; kingdom Metazoa; phylum Arthropoda; class Insecta; order Diptera; family Asilidae; genus Dioctria; species Dioctria linearis. Next base: position 90,040,108 of record OZ005740.1, on the reverse strand, counting down.
TAATTTAACGACTATTTTCGAAACTAAATAAATTTTGTAGAATTTTTGGAGTCGAAGTGAGTAAGCAAAGGGAATGCCACATAATATAAGGGGGGGGCTAGTACGGCTATATATGTACGCTAGCCTCATATCATATTGCACTACGTTTGTCTTTTATGTATGTATATAATTCAAGCTCATATGTTTTAGCAAAACGTAAATCATATGTTTCAGCATATACACGAACATGCAGTTTTACGAAAAAGTTAAAATATGTTTCTTGTTTTCACAGCGGTCACGGCATATCTTGGACCACCATTCCAACTTTGCTCTCTAATCACTAGGTTTGAAAAAGCCGAAATAAGAAATGCGAACATTGCTTCAGGTTACATGCCATGTATGTATAGGAATGATAGAGTAAGACCTAGGGAGAAACAAACAATTTGGTATTCTGCCTTTTCACATACTAGAGAATTTAAGGAAATCTCCTTTAAGTCACGGTTTTAAAAGATAAGCTTTTACGCTTGTAATTTAACAGGACATCAGGGGAACTTGGAAATGTACATCGTGCCGAAGAAAATCCTACATAAAATACAAACGGAAAAGATAACTCATTTCCAATAACTTAATTTTAATGAAGGTAATATGTTTTAAGGCAATTTCACATCAAAAACAAGAACCGAAAAACTGAATTTATTCCATTATGAAACAAGATTTTTTCTCCAATGATGAATAAAATTATGGAAAATAGGATAAACTAATAAAAAAGTATATTTATCTCAGATTTTTAAGAAAAACACAACTTTTATGTTTTATCGGCCGAAAAAGTTTTTCAGCTGATAAAGTGTTTTGAAGTGGAATAAATTAAGTTTTTCGATTTACAATTTTCGGGGTTTGTTTTTGATGTGAAAGTGCCTTTAATATCACTTATAGTTTTTCGTAAAATATTTTTACAGGAGATTGTCGACAAACAAACAAATTTTATTTAAAAAGGACTCCCTTGAATACCCCACAAGAGCACGCAAGCTCAAAAGAATAACAACAAATATAGAACCATATATCTATCTATGTATATGTAGACTAAAAGCTGACGATCAAAATACTTACGTCGTTTCATAAACTAAATTTTCCATCTTATCGTACTCTCTTAACATTGTTGTTAACTTATTCAGAAGTCTGCCTGGCTTCCAGTAGTAGAGATCGCAGCGGGACGGTCACGAAGACATAAGAAAAGCGGTTGAAAATCATGATTTCATAAAGGCTGATTTTTGTTGTAGTAGCAGAGAATTATATTTCATGATCAATGGTGAAAATGGCAGATAATTTGACTGTCGCGAAAGTAATGACAGATGGCAATACAGACTCGCGAAAATGTATCTAACTTAGATCATACCACCATGTTTGATGATAAGAGGGTGATCAGACTGGAGAGGATTGAACTGGTGCACTTGCGTATGCAATCACCTGAAAAAGTAACTCTTAAGTATTTATGTTGGCACGGATAAAAGCGGTACATTCTGACATGTTCCAAAGTTTTTAAATGAGATTGCTATGGTACGAGTTATGTTGTGGTCTGAAATAGGAAAAGGGAGACAGTTCAAGAAAGAAAATAAGTAAGTACTTGTACGTGTTAGCTGTGAGCGATGCGCTGCTCCGTCAAATTCCATCTTGAAGTTATACTGCAAGTAATATCTGATTAATTTCTAGGAGAAGCACATACCTACTACATGTTGTTGAAGGATAGGCGCTACCTGTTGCGATACAGCTGGTGGATAGGACAATGGTTTTCGCAGATTGTACAGGCGATATCTTGGTTGGAAATGAAGCCATCCATAATTAGCTACAGATCTTGCGAACTGTACGTTTCGTCGGTGGCATCTAGTGCGCTTGCGCAAATCTCGAGATAATAATAATAATTTATTTCTGGTCTGTATACTCAAGATTATTATCTTTTATACATGCATATAAATAAAGAACTACAGCAAATTAAAAATAAATTCACAAGAGAAATTAAAACAAATGAAAACAAAATGATGAAAAAAATAAAATAAATTAAGTAAAAGTAAAGAATTTAAAGTAAGAAATTATTTGAAAGAAAAACAACAGAATATAGATATGTATATATGTATGTACATTAAAACGGTGCTCATCATCGCATTACTCCACAACAGAAAAATCCTTCCACAGTGCAAGTCTAAATTCATGCGTCCTGCCAAGTCCCCTGACATGATTGGGAAGGGTATTCGAGGTATTGCAAAAAAAAGCGCTGCCCCACAATGTATGACGTTTTAGGTATAAGGAAGGTTTTATGTCTATATGAGTGCAAAAAGTTCTATCAAATAAGAAGGAGATCTTTCATTAACTATTTTATGTAAAAACACCAATGCCCTAATATTTAGATAAGTGCCCAATGAACAACCCAAGGCAGTATCTTTCAACTTGGTAATATGATCATAACTTTTTACACCATATATGTATAAACCGTATACATTCATTAAAAGCAGTATTAATCTTGCGGTAACACTCAGAATCCAAAACAGGGTAGACAGTACTACAATAAATGAAATGTGTCATCAACAGATATTTTACAAGTCTCAGCTTTAGATTAGTAGAGAGTTGCTAAGCGGATAACCATAGTTGCCTAAGGCCACTACAAATCTTGCCAAGAGACTGGTTTACATGGTCACAGCAACTCAGCTTACAATTTATACGTACTCCCAGGCTTTTAACTTCTCTCGTATAGGGGAGAATCGTTCCATTAAGATATATGGGAGGAAGATCAGCAAAAGTAAGATCATATCTGTAACAAGCAATACAGGTAGATTTTAAAGGGTTTAGTGTCAATTTGTTTCTACACGCCCAAGCAGATATATTCAACATGTCAGAGTTTACTTAATCAATGCAGTCCTCTATTTAACCTATTGGTCCAGACAAATAAATCTGAACATCATCAGCGTAAAGATGAATGTTAACATCATGAAGTACGTCCGGTAGATCATTGATGAAAAGACAAAATTATGAAGGTCCAAGAATAGACCCTTGTGGACTCCAGTATGTACTCTTTTCCATGCGGATTTTTCATTCCTATCCTGACCTGCTGAAAGCGACCAGTCAGAAAGCTCTGATTAATTTAAGCGACGGCGATGAAAAATTATAATTTTTTTTAAGTTTAGCACGAAGTAAGCCATGACTAACTGTGGCAAACGCCTTGCTAAAATCAAGCAATACCAACGCCGTGAAATAGTACTATCCATTGCTCTAAGTATATCTGACGTTACTTTTAAGAGTGCTGTTTCGCAGCTATAACCCGATCAATAACCAAATTGCGACCAGGAACCAACCCATTTTCGAGAACATTTTGAACTATTTGATTGTATATAAGTTTCTCCAGAACTTTGCTGAGAAAACAAAGTGTACTTATAGGGTGAAAATCTTTAGCAACAACTGGAGTAGAACATTTAGCTAAAGGTAAAACAATAGCTCATCTCCAATAACAGGGAAATTGTGAATATATCAGACAAGAGTTAAAAATGTAAACTTCTGATTTGACATTAAGAACCTCCTCATGAGAAGCGCAACGAAAGCTGAAACCATCTTCATAATCGAAGAGCTCCCCTTCCATAGAAATAAGTAGTAGAGATTGCGAATTAGTGGTGTTGATGAAATATGAGTTAAGGTCATCAGGTTTTAAATTGCATGATGGGCTACCTTTTCACATATTCCATTGCGTTTTAAATTAGACCACAATTTCCTAGATGACAGGGATGGATCTAACGTTCCTGCTAGATACCTCCTCTTGGCAGTCTATACCGCCTTGTTAATCTGGTATCGCAATATCTTGTATCGGGACAGATCCTCATCCTTTTTAGAAACCTTGAATTTACGGAAGAAAAATTCTCTTTCAGCGATCATGACGTCAATATTAGCACTGGAATTTTAGTCGACGAAATACGCTTCGTAGCGGAACATAATTATCATGCAAGTATGAGACATGATTGTAGAAATAATCAACCTATTCACCAATTGTTGCATAATTCCGAATTTGATCCCAGGGTAGGAAGATGCTTCTGTTAGTAACTCATCAATAGCAATTGTATTATAAGATCGATATGTGATTATTTCTGAAACCAAGGAAAATGAGGTTCTGTATGACAAGAAAATAAAATCATGATCGAACGAGCTGGTAGGAGTAATCTGATTATGATACAGAACTTTGTCTACACTAGATACAAAGAAATAATCCAAAAGTGATCGATTATTACAATTATAAAATGTTGGGATGACTTATGTATAACATTCAGATGGCTGGATTGAAAAAAATGAATGAAATTATCCACACCACCACAAGCCTGTAATAGATTCATATGAAAATCTCCACCGACAATCACATTCAGATATCGTTGTGATAATTTGGAAAGTGAACACTGAAGTTCTTGAGCACTCTCAAGTTTAAATATGTTGGGGAGGGGGGGGGGGGGGGGATAAATACTGACGAAAAGTATGTTATCATACACAGTATCAACTCCAACTGCTAAAAATTCAAAGGGACCTTCAATGAATTTCTTGACCACCCTAGCTTTAAAGTTGTCTTTGATATACACTGCAACTCCTCCACCGGGATGAATTTCTCTATCACACCTAAAGATCTTATAATCTGGAATCAATATCGAGTTTGACAAAACATAGTCACGCAGCCAGCTTTCAGACACTGTTATGGCCCAATATACGGAAGATTCTTCCAGCAGCCAAGGGCGCATTTTAGTGAAATAATTAGCAATTGCTAAACAGTAACGTCGCATTGTACTGTTCTGCAACTGTCGGTTATTTTGCTGATTAGCTCAACAGCTGGCTGCGATGAGCGCTTAGTGGAGCAATCGACGATTACAATAATAATTAACCTAGCATGGTAATTATTATGTAAAGCGATTGTTTACTACTGAGCGACTCAGGTGCTGCAACCGGTAGAACAAACGGCAAGGTTGTTGTCGTTTGTTTACATCCGCGTTGTTAAGTAAAGTCTGCTTCCGAATATTGGTGCATAAAAGACCAATGACTGGACTGGCGGGTGCCTGTAGTATCTTTTAGCCGTTCAGTTATCACTCATCGCGATATCAAGTTACAGTTCGGTTCGGGTTTGCTTAATTTTAAAAGGTATTAAGATAGGTCAGTTTGGTTTATGGTTTAATAAAGAAACTGTGTTAAAAGAAATTCGAGTATCGCTTTTAATTATTGGATTCGTTAATTCGATTGCTCAAGGGGCACGACAATTTGGCGCAGCCGGTTTAAAAAGGTGTTGTATTTTTAAAATTTTTATATATTGGGATTAAAGCTTTTTTAGGTGCTCCATTTTTTCTTAAACAAGGTATACGTTAATTAAATTGGTGCAAAGCCTCATTTGGCTTCGCCATTTATTTAACATTATTTTTTAGCAACTCCATTTACTTTTCAGCCTAAAGTAATCGATTGAGTGATTGAGTTTAAGATAATGCTTCTTTCATGCAGATAAAAAGGTGTAAAAGTTAAAATAAAATAATGTTGTAATGTTCAAAATTTTTAAAAGAATCTATTTTTTAGCTACGTGAGATTTAGAAATTTTTTTCAACGTCGTGTTCGGCTTAGGCGTTGATGATACGCGCGTCTATTTAACTTATTGCGTTAGTTAGTTGTTTTACTAGACTAGTTTTTTACGAGAATAATTTTGGGTTCAAGTAACGTATGGTTAGTTATGTTTGTTTGTGATTGTGTACATCTGAGTAAGAACAAATAAAATTTTTTATAGAAAGCGTGTCTGTTCTGTATGTACGAATAATAGCTGAATTCAGAGTAATGAAGTACGGTAGTTATATTATAGTTTTGCATGTTTAAGGTTATATAGAGCATTGGTATTCGATTAGCACCTTTAATAAAGATTTGAGTTTTGCGAAAAGATTTTTTCTAGAATGTGTTTGTATAGAGTAAGGTGTTGATAAGTTGAAGCCGTGATCTTCGTTTCACGCAAGCATTAGTTAAAATAGAAATTCGAATTGAATAAATTGGTTTGGGATAAATGTGTAAAGTGCCTAGTAAGAAGATAATTGTGTGATAAATAATTAATTTGCATAGAGTAGGGAGCTTGTAATTTTATTTCGTGATTCTTGTTTCTTGTGTATAAAGTTTTCAATGTCACGTTTCCTTTTAGGCGTTGATCATACGCACGTATATTCAATTTTTCAGATTTTTAATAGTCGTAGTAACTACTGGAGCTCCCATGTAATATGACAGAGTTTGGGAGTTTTGTTTGTGAGAGTTGAAAGAGATACCAAGATAGTTAGGGTGATATTGTTATAGTTTAGGTTTGATTTTATAAAAATATAGATCTGAGATTGAATGAGGAAATTGGGAAAAATTTGAATTAGTTTTACTAGGTGTAGTTTAAAATTAATTAACTTTTGTGTAAGTTGTTTTGTTGGGTGAGATTGTTTTCTTGGTTAGGTGTTATATATAATATATATATGTAACTCGGCTTAGATTGGAGGGAAAAGAGAGAAGAATTAGATGATCTTCTGGTTCAGACTTCAATGTCGGTGGGTAGAAGTAATGTACTGACAAGAGAGCAACTGTTACGGTTCGAAACTCAAGAGAAGGAATTAGAGGAAAGATCGCAGGAGCTAAAAGAGTGTAAGGAGAAGTTAGAAAGCTACGAGCAAGACTGGCAATATATTGGAGAGCATCTCACGGCAGAGTTGCAAAAACGAACATCAAGTGAAGAATCGAGAAAATTGATTCAGGAGTGGAATACAGCTGCCAAGTCCTGTACGAAAGGCGAAGCTTTAGACTTGCTGGTAACGGCTACACTCGAGGTGATCCAAAGGGGTGAGATCCAAGCAGAACAATTCTTAGAAGAAGAGAAAAGAAAGAACAAGGGTCTAATGAAGAAAATATTGTCTTTGGAACAGCAACTGAAGGAAGCAGAAGCGGCAGCGGAGGCACTGGAGACAGAAGTAAGAGCCGAGGGTCCACTGCCGCAAGAGAAAGTATACAGGCATGAAGTCAGTAATAAGTGGACACCAAGGAAATTAGTGCTCTGGGATAAACCACGAGAAACGAAAGATAGGCAAGATATTTCAGCTAAGAGTAGCTCATCGAAGGGAAAGACAAAAGAACCAGAAAAGCAGTAAATCATACGGATTTCCCAAGAATAGAATGGCGGAAGCACATGGGAAAGTTATGGATATGGTATCCAAATATATACCATTATTTTCAGGGGAAAGGTCACCAAAGCTGTGCAAAGAATTGTACCGTTTCCTGAATTGCAGCAAGGAACTCTACGATCAATTGACTACTGAAGAAAAAGCTATCTTTATCAAATGTGTGAAATTTCGGCTTACAGATGACGCTTATTATCTAGTGTGTTCCCAGGAGCCGAAGGATTTTGAAACTCTGCAGCAAGTTATTACAACTGCATATACGCCACGAAAATCGTTCAGTGAGCTACGTACGGAAATGCTGGAGTATAAACTCGCTGACAGAATGAAAGAGCTTCTGGACAAAATTAAAACAGCAGTCACAGCTAAGTACCCAAATAAGGAAGGGGGACTAATAGCAGAATTGGATGCTGACGCAGTGGCTACTTTTAAAGCAGGCGTAGGGAATAAGGCAACGCAAGTGCATCTGACGGGAAGGAGATTCCAATCTCTAGATGAAGTACAAGAAGAAGCTAGTTATTTCGAGAAGGATGCAACCAGGCTCCAGAGTAGGGAACCAGAGGTCTGGGGAAGTGGGCGAAAACTGAATTCCGAAACAATGCGAGATAGCTGGGGGACTAATCGTTTCAACAATAATACCAGCGGACTATTCAGAGAAGCCGTACAGAAGGGCCCATCTCCAGCAACAGCAGGAATATATCGTGGATCACAGGCTGGGGCAACGCCGCCTAGGCCCATCCAGTGTTTCCAGTGTGGGCAAAGAGGGCATATTGCTAGCGAATGCCAATCAAGAAAACAGCCACCATACTGTGTAAAATGCCGAAACTATGGTCACGATACTGCTAGTTGTCGAAGACAAAGCATAAGGTTCGCGGATACTTCAATTGGTTCTCCAGGACAGCTGCAAACAGACCCAGAAATCCTTTATTGCCAATTTTGTAGAACCTGCGATCATTATACCGCAAACTGCTTGAAGAAATATCTAGCGGAACAAGAAGCTCTAAAGAAGGGAAACGGAGAGCGGCAGCTGGGGGAATTATCCGCAGCTGCCTTCAATTAACGGAATTTAAGACCATGAAAACCTCACAGAAAGAAGCCAGTGTCATAGAGTTAAGTTTGTTAAATAATTGCATTATCTCAGTAGAATCAGATATAGGTATAACGGGTAAATTAACATTATTAATAGATACAGGTGCAACATGTAATATAATTAAGGTAAATCGTATTAAAGGAAACACGCCTATACAAACTCTCAAGAAAATAATGATTGGAGGGTTGTTTGGGGCACAAGAAAGCTCAATTGGAACTTGCAAAGCCACACTACGCATGGGTGGAGTAGAACAGCCATGCGAGTTTAACACCATTTATGACACTAATTCGATTCCAGCTGACGGTATTCTGGGGATCGAGTTCCTGAAGGACAAAGCAGTCATTGATTGTATAAATGGAAAGCTGTCAGTGAAAGGCATGGAGAAAATAATGAAAGAAAAACCTCTTTTTGGATGCATCACTGGAAAGGAGAAAATCGAGTTAATAGAGTTGAAGGAAAGCACCCAGGACAACCATCACCAGTTTATCCAGAAAGAAGAGTCAGTATATTCTTCCCCAAAAGAGATTCAGCAACGAATGAAGAATCGAGTCGCAGCCTTGCGCGACATTATATCCAAAGCGGGCGTGGTATCAGACAGCCTCACAAAGTATCTTTCAGAAGTTGAATCTTACCAAGATGGTCAAATAAAAGAAAGAAAGATGACTTTTCCAAAAGAAGATGATGTACAGCCAGCTCTAACAGCTGAGGAGTGGCCTTTCGTACAATTGGTCGAGTCGCTTATCACGGGAACGAATCAAAAAGATTCTCAAGAAGCACCCATCAATAGGACTAAATCGATGGGGAGCAGAGAACAAGAAGGTGTAGCAGGAAAAAGGAAAAAGGAGCTGGAAATTCCTCGTATGGAAGTCCAGCGCGACCTCTCTAAAGCTACAGCTTACGCAGAGGCTCAGAGCGAAAATGTACATCTTACACAGCGAAAGGAAAAGTATTACTTAGGAAAGAGTAAAACCACTCAGGGGACAAGAATTAAGTTGAACCCAAGAACAGAACGGCTGTTGGAAATTCCTGTCATAGGTGAGGAAGATTTAGTGTGCATGGCGGAAGAAATTAGGCCAGGAGTGTATTGTGGGAATGCTATAATTAAGCCAAGGAACGGTAAAGCGTGGGTAGGTATTATTAACGCAGGAAGGGAGCCCGTTGAACTAGTGAATTTCAGGCCGAGGCTTGAAAAATTGAGTAAGTATACTGTGCATCCACTAGGACGGGATAAGGGTAAGATTGATAATCGCCAACAACGGCTCAAGCTAATGAAGCAATCACTGGTGCTGGGAGAAGACCTTAACTTCGAAGAAAGGGAAGCAGTAACCCACATTTGCTACGAATACAGTGATATTTTTCATTTGCCAGGCGATAAATTGTCATACACCCCGACGAAGACCTTTAAGTTACCGTTAATGGCTAATACGGCCCCCATACACAAAAAGCAATATCGCATGCCAGAAGCCCATCGAGAAGAGTGTCAGGAACAACTCAAAAAATTACTCGAGGACGATATCATCGAACCTAGTGACAGTCCATTTAATTTCCCCGTACTTCTAATTCCGAAGAAAGGAGTAGATGATAACGGTAAAAGATAGTATCGGCTATGTGTAGACTTCAGAGAACTAAACAAAGTCTGCATCCCCTTTTCTTATCCCCTTCCCCGAATTGAGGACATCTTAGATCGTTTGGGTCATTCTAGATACTTCACCACGTTAGATTTAGCTAACGGGTACCACCAAGTATTAATCGACCCAAAAGACAGAGAAAAAACGGCGTTTAGTACCAATTTTAATCATTTCCATTATAAACGATTACCATTTGGTTTAAAAACGGCCCCCCCCCCATTTTTTCAATCCCTACTGAACGGAATTCTGACGGGACTTCAAGGGATTTAATGCTTTGTGTATCTCGAAGATGTCGTGATATTTGCTAAGAGTTTGGACGAACATAACAGCAAACTACGAGAAGTTTTTCAGCGCTTCAGAGAACACAACCTTCAGTTGCAGCCTTCAAAATGTCAGTTTTTAAGGAAAGAGGTAGTATATCTGGGCCATGTTTGTTCAGAACAAGGGGTAAAGCCTGATAAACGATTAGCAGAAGTAGTGCAAAATTTCCCAAAACCAAAAACTGTTCGTCAGGTTCAATCTTTTTTAGGGCTAGCCAATTATTATCGGAAATTTGTTCCAAATTTTTCAAAAATATTGGCACCCATTAATAGTTTATTAAAAAAAAGCGTTAAGTTCACATGGGGACTCGAGTGTGACAAGGCTTTCAGTCGTGTCAAGGAAATTCTTACTACACCACCACTCTTGATATATCCGGATTTCACAAAGGAATTTACGGTAATCACTGATGCAAGTGGGGAATCTTTAGGGGCAGTTCTGGAGCAAGAGGGCAAGCCAATTAGTTACGCTAGTCGTACTTTGAACATGGCAGAAAAAAACTACTCCACTACAGAGCGTGAGATGTTGCCCATTGTGTGGGCAGTACGGAACTATAGGTGCTACCTTCTGGGCAAACCTTTCAAAATAGTAACGGATCACCAACCGGTACGGGGAGTTTTCAAGGTGAAGGACACTACTTCACGTATGCTCAGATTTCACCAAAAACTATCGGAGTATGAATTTGAGATTATATATAAAACTGGAAAGGAAAATGGTAATGCCGATGCCCTAAGCAGAATTCCAAGGCACATTGAAGAGCCTGAGTCATGTCATAACAAGGAGTACCCATGCCTTGCAATAACTCGTGCTCAAGCTAGAGAACAGAAAGAAAGGGAACAACCAAAACAAATACCGTTGCGAGATTCTGAAAACGAAGGTAACAGTATTGAAGGGACTGAGATAATCACCGAAGAAAAACTGAAGAAACCAGAACCAAAACTGGTGACTAATCCAGAAGAGATTGAGCTAATTCTAAGAGATTATCATGACTCTAGGTTTGGAAGACACTTTGGAAGGAACAAAACGTCCAACAGAGTAAAGAGCTTCTACCGTTGGAAGGGAATGAAGGCTGATATAGCTCGGTATGTTAAACGTTGTACGATTTGCCAAAAAAATAAGCACGCTAGAGCCATTAAGATGCCATTAGTAGTAACGGAAATCGCGGAAAGACCTTTTGAGAAAGTCTATGTTGACTTAGTTGGACCTTTGCCAGTCAGTCACAAGGGTAACAAGTACATCTTGTCTATGATGGATGATCTGACTAGATTTGTAGATTTCGTGGCGATACCAGACCAAGAAGCGAACACGGTAGCCCAGGCCTTATTTGAGCAAATCCTCAGCCGGTACTCGCTACCGAAACAGCTAGTAACGGATCAGGGAGCAAACTTCACTGGAGAAGTCTTAAAGGCTCTTTGTAAAATGTTGAAGATAAAGAAGCTGCAAACAACTGCCTACCATCCCCAGTCCAACGCTGTGGAGAGGCAGCATTCTACGCTAGCCAACTATCTGAGGAGTTTCGTTGATCGGGAGCCACGAAACTGGGACGAGCTGTTGAGAACCGCAGCGCATGCGTACAACAACACCGTGCATACAGGCACAAAACTTACACCCATGGAAACGTTGTTTGGGTTTGTAGCGGAAATCCCCAGTAGCGTACAGCGTCAGCCTGAATCGGTATACAATATGGATAAGTACCATTCGGTATTGCGGTTCAAATTGCAGAGGGCGTTTCAACCTACTTAAAAGTAAACTAGTGGCAAAGAAGTACCTTGACAATTCAGCTAGGCCGGAAGTCTTACATATTGGTGATAAAGTTCTAGTTAAAGACTTAGCTAGGGCAGGGAAATTAGCATCCATTTTTAAAGGTCCATATGAAGTATTTTACGTTCACAGTCCTGAGAATGTAACTATACTTCAAGGGAAAAAGCTCAAGCGGATTCATACGAATCGTTTGAGAAGGTATCATGATTAATTTTAAGATTAGAGTTTTTTCGTCATATAAGGACGATAACCTAAGTGGAATGAAGCACGAGAGAATCGTTTTACAATTTGAATATTTTATTTTATTTAGTCTTTTTCTTAGTTTTTTTGTTTTTCTTGCAGAACAAGGTTCATTAAAGCATTTAGGCTGAGAGGAAAGGAAAAAGAAGATTAGGCAGATGCGAAAAGATTGCCAATGGAGGGAAGTAAGTAAGTATATGTAAAAAAAAAAGAAAAGAAGAATGATTGAAGATTTTTTAAAAAAAAAAACGAAATAGAAAAGAAAAATAGAGATTTAAAAGAGAAGAAAGTAGAGTATACAAAGATTAATTGAATGAAAAAGAAGAAATAGAGAATTTAAAGGAAATAATAATTAAAAAAAAGAGAAAGAAAAGAGGAATAGTAAACAAGATATAAAGATTTAAAAAAAAAAGGGATAAGAAATTTTGAAAGAAATAATGGAAAATAAATAAGAAGAGCTGTTGAAAGAAAGCATAAATAAGAGGTTAATAATAAAAAGATTAAAAAAAAAGGGTTTAGAAATTTAAAGGAAAGATAAGTTTTTATACAAGTTGTGTAAAGAGAAGAGAGAATTGCTAAAGAAAGAAAGTGTAAGAGAAATAAAGATTGTAAGAAAAAAAAAACATATTTTTAGAATAAATTTGGAGTTTATATTAAAGAAAAACAAACTTCATTTAGTCTAAGATTACTAGGATTGCCCTAAATTTATATAGTTATTAAAGAAGGTTTAGCTTCGCGATGAAGGCGGTAGTAATTTTAATCTTCGCTTTGATAGCTGGGATACAAGCAGAGCAGGCAGGTTATAGCATCGAGCCGATACCACAGTCGGGAGTGTTGTTCGAGCGTCTCGGGGTAGTTAATTTCTACCCGAAACATTGGACTATTCTGTCTAAGTTCCAAGTACCAGATCTCACTGAAGACTTAAAATTCGTCAGCAACTGCAGCGGTTTGATAAGCGGATTATGTGCAGACGTAACCGATACTGGAGGCGTTGCAAGGTGTAAGGCAGCAGTCAAAGAGATAGGAGGCTGGGTGGGAAAAATTAAGCGTCAAGATGAGGAACTCTCGCATTGTTATGATTATAGGGGGAGTACCTTTTTCACTCTTATTATACGCTCACCTTTAGGATTGGGATGCTTCTCGTGATGCACTGGTAATCCGAATCAAAAATCATAAACACACTTTTTCTTCCACTTTTATTCCAAGAAATACGCTTAAAGCACAGTGATTCTATATATTAGTCAACAAATCTTAGACGTTAATTTTATATTAACTTCAGAGTAAAAACTCAACACAGTGATTCTATATATTGATCAAAAAATCTTAGACGTTAATTTTATATTAGCTTCAGAGTAAAAACTCAACACAGTGATTCTATATATTGGTCAAGAAATTCTTGCCGATTTTTAAAACCAACTCAACACAGTGATTCTTTATATTTTTTAAAGTCAAAACCCGAGTACCGAAAAAAACTACTTCTTACTCTTGCCGATTTTTAAAACCAACTCAACACAGTGATTCTTTATATTTTTTAAAGTCAAAACCCGAGTACCGAAAAAAACTACTTCTTACTCTTGCCGATTTTTAAAAACAACTCAACTCTTGATCACATTCATCGTGATCACGAGCCGTTGTTCAGGGTAGAAAATGCTAAATCGCATTTTCTTATCCTGAGAAAATTTTACTTTTTAAATCTGGACATGTTCAAACATGTCCAGAATTATTCGCGTTGAACGATGGCTGCAAAAATGTAATCTTACACTTTTTAAAACATCAGCCACCGTTTGAAATCGCGACGCGCATATACATACAATGCATTTATGCTGCGCGCGTTTCTTATTGCGAAAGCTTTTTTCGTAATATGTATGTACGTATGTACATACATATTGTATTTTTCGCGACAAATCGTACTGAAGGTACGATTTGCTTTTTGATTTCTTTCTTTTTTTTTTTTAAATTAAATTGTTGAAATGACAAATTTTGCTGAAGGCAAAATTTTGTCGTGGAAATTTTAAAGTAAAACGACTTGGGGTGTAAAATGAAACTTTTGTTTTTCCCAAGTCGTTTGATGGGAAAAATTTTATGACTTGTTTGGAATGTGAAGAAAATTGCTGATGCAATTTTCTTCACCCTTTTTGGACGATAAACTAATCATGTTTTGTGCATGATTAGTTTATTGAATTTTTATATTTTATGGTTTTTCTTTTATATGCCCAATTTTAGGTTTCTAGGTATATAGGGCTTATTAATTATGTGTTTTTTTTTTCTTTTTTCCTGTTAGGCCCTAAGGTTTTATATACCTACATATGGTACATATATGTATGTACCTAAGTTTTTTATACATAACATTCCTTCCCCCCGCAAAAAAGAGAATTATTCTTTGAAGAGGAATAATTCTCAAGGGGATTGAGTGGGTGTATATTTTGTATGAGGTATTGAATTGAATTTAAAATGAATTTGATATCTGTAAAAAAAAATAAAAAAAAATTCTTGGTGCACGTAGAGTTGGGGTGAATTTGATATCGTAGTAATTGAAAAAAAAATAAAAAGAATGCCATGGGGCCATAGCGTGTGATACATTAAAATGCATCTTGCACAGGCTTCGAAAATAGAGAGAAAAAAAAATTGTTTGGGATTTGTGTTTTTGTAGCTACACACATAATGCACAAATTGCAGTTTGTGCGATATGAAGCTTATTTTGTGTGCTTTAAAGGATGAAAAAACTACTTTTGCTACTGCGGTTGCGTGGGATTCTCCGAGATAAGGGCACAACACATATTAGGTGCATTGTAGCAAATTTTTTCCAACGTTAGCTGTTTTGCCCTTTAAATTGGGTTGCGCGACCGGAGTAATTTATAGTTTCATTATGCAATTTGGAGAAGTATTAAGTCCGCGTGCTCCCTACGTATGCCTCAGGCCCCACTGTGTCAGAGTACTCACTATTTCTGTGCAGAGTGTGGCTCGCGGGTGGCGGGGTCTGATTCGTATACTGCTGCGGAGGGCCGGACGCCCGGATATATGTATTTGGTCCGCTCCAGCCGAGGTGGATAGTTTCCACAGGGTGGAGCTCTGTTTGTCTCCCCATGGCGGGGCTTCTTGGATAGCTTTGGGTAAGTTTTATTTATTATTTTGAAAAACGAATATTTTTCTTTATTTTCTTCTTTTTTTTCAATTTAGGGGCGACGATGGTTCTATCTGGGGAGGTCGGCTGGTGTTGCTGCCTGACGTGCCGGGCGCATCCATTATACATGGTGCACGAGGACGACGTGGCAGCTTTGGGTACCTCCACCCCTGTGGCCGGCTGGGGTCCTCCGGTTGCAGCATCGAGTCCTTTTCTTGAGGAGAATTTGGACGAGCCTGCCCATGGGGAGCTAAATGCGTCAGCCGTGGAGTCAGGCGAGGATTGGGACCTCCCAGCTGTGGAGTTCGATGCTGTTGATGAAGAGGACTGGGATGCTGAGTGTGGCCCAGCCTAAGAGTCGACCAGCCGTAATTGTATGGAGTATACTTTATATAAGTTATTTGCAGATGTAAGTTCAAAACACATTTTTTTTTTTTCATTTTAGGTTTGTGGATGGCTCGGGACTTTCCCCAGAAGTCTCCGATAATTTTTTTTTTAAATTCTAGTTTTAAGAGTATAAATTTTTTTTGCTTTTCCAACGTTTTTCACTAGTTTTGTAGCTTTTATTTTAATAAAGTTTTGTAACCTATGTACTCTGTTTATTTTGTAGTTGTTGTTTTTGTTTTTTTTTTTTTTTTTTCAGGTATTTGGTTATATCTGGGTTGGCAAAATGATTCTCGGAGTTCTGGGCAGGGTTTTGGGCTTTCTTGTATGGCGGTTTCGGTGTTGATGGATTATAGTTTGCTGTTCGACTTAACTTTTGCTAGAGACTATTTGCTTACTCTACGTTGCTTATTATTGTTAATTTTTTTGATTTTGTTACTCCATGTATTTTTTCTAATTGTTGTTTGTTCATTCTGGATTATGTCTAAAATTCTAACAAATTCGGTTTTAATTTTCGTTTCTGCTAAGGGAAAACAAATGTTTCCAGTCTAGATTTTTATGTTAATATCTTATCTTAATAGTTAGCTAAGTGTTCTTATTACTTATTGCTACTGATTATTATTTATTTATTATTTTTATTTTCCTTATTTTTGTTTAAATAATTTTCGATTATGATTAAATCTGTCATTTGTTTGTTGTAATTCTATTATATTCTGTTCTTCTTTCTTCTATTAGCTTTAATCCTAGGGCTTTTAACTTATTTAATTTATTATTTCTACTTTGGTATGTACTACTTAGGTTTATTAAATTTTTTTTTTTTTTTTTTTTTTTTTTTTTTTTTTTTGGTACTACTAAATAAATTTTATTTTTATGTAATATTAATTTTCGCGTGTTCGCTTTATCTTATATTTGCTACTATTATTTTAACTTATCTTCTAATACCAGTGTAGTGAAAGGGTAGGATGCTGCGCCGGTAACACAAGAATGAGTCGGGGGCCAACCAACGAGTATAGATCTTTTGATTATACTACTTGTATAGATCTCGCTCTGGGGAGACTTTGAGCCCGTTTCAATTTTTCTTGGGTTTTAGCGTAAACCGGTTCCATGGGGGTGTTTTCAGCTGTGGGCTGTTGTCTTCGTTTAGCAACCCATGTCATGAATGCCGGTACGATATATTTTGCTACTGCCACCACAGATGCAATTAGCAACAAGAGTCCGGTCATTGATAGGGATGTAATAGAGAGTATATGAGGAATCTTGGCCTTTGGTCCAAAGTGAATGTTGTTCACTTTGTTACGGATTTCTTCTAGAGATTTTGTATCCAGGTGGATATGATGGTTTGTATCATCTCCGAGGAGTAACGTTGGTTGTTTCTCAGGGTTTTTAGGAGCGGGTATCTTGGACATATATTCTGCCAATACCTCATGAGTTTCGTTTGTGCCTGGGAAGTAGGTTGGTTGGAAAACTCTTAGCGGATGTAGATTTTCTGCTTCGTAATATAGAGTGTTAGACCCTATTTGCAAGGAACATGGTTCGTTGACTGTCATGATTCCTTGTCCTGCGAGACGATGGGTGAGTAACTGTTGAGTACACGTTATATGTACTATAGTAGTTTCAGTTAAGGAGTACAGCCACGAATTCGGTCTATTAAGTTTTATTATTGTGTCTCTTGGGGGAATTTGGGCTCTGATGCTACATTGTGGGTGTTCGCCCAGTGGATTGAATAGAAGTTTGATAACACATTCATCTGTTTTTGTAGCTTTGGTGAGTGGTGTGTTTAGCTTACCAATCCACGTATCTTCCTTAATTCCCTTTGAAATTTTTTTGAAAGATCTCAGGTTCTCTGGCTTCAGCAACAGAAATTCCTGGGTCTGGATTTGGCTTGCCACATGAGAATATTTGATATCAGGTATTAATGAATGCTTTGGATCCACCCGTATGGGGAAACATCTAATCTGTTGGATTTTCATCTTGGGGATATTAAAAATGGGGAGTTTGATTCGGATAACTAATTTGTCCTGCAACAAATGTGTCTTAACCTCTGCTGTTTGATACAGAACTGACAAACAGTCCTGTAGATTGGGACAAGTGGAGTGAGATTTGTGATAAATCTCTAGCAAATAGCTTGGGGAAATTAAAAGGGGATGAATTTGATTATTTCTACTGGACACTATTATGTCCAGTAGAGCTTGTTGTCTAAATTCCAATTCTATCATTTGTAGTGTCAGACTAGAAACGATCTCTTGTCTTATTTGGTGGGCTATCAAATCGTCCGTTGTGTTCTGCAGATGGTTAATCTGATTGGTTATCTGATGTTGTCGTTCAGACAGTGAGAATAAGGGTTTTTGAATTTGTTCAAAAGTGGTTTTTATTACACTGATCTGTTGCTTTTCCAGATCAGCTAAGGTTTGAGTATTTACCTCTAATTCGCTTAGCCGGCTGTACACCTCTTGTTCGTTTCCGCTATCCATAGTGCCAAAGAGATAGTGCATCGCATTACCTATCCCATCAAAGATGGATCGGGGTTTGCGTGATTTAGGCACTGCCTCTTTAATGACTTTGGTGCGTCTCTTGATGTTTTCCATCAGGGCATGTACATGTTTGGTTTGTAGGGTACATAGATCTTGATCGAAGGATTTGTTACCATATAATTGATGAACGTAGTGTTCCGCACGTTCCGCCAGTTTTGTCTGATTGTCCAACTCCGCCAGATCTAACTCAGTGATGACGCTCCAAGTGTCGTGGTAAGCTGATAGGCTGCCAAGGTCCTCAAATAGTATTCCCGTATTATTTAGGGGCGTTATCGAGTAAGGTTCCTCCGCGAGGGCTCCTAATGTGGTCAGGAACAGTCCGTAGAGAATTATTGACCGCATTGTCATCTAGGAGAGGATAGGATAGGATATTAAAATGGGTTTTCTGTTGACTCTGTAGCTTAGGTTCTATTGTTCTTTAATTTAATGTATGTATGTACCTTAACACTACTTAGCTTCTATGGACACCTATTTATTCGTAGAAAGGTTTTAGACGGTTGTTATGTACCGTCACCTCTCGTTTGCGGATTTTAATTGTTGTGTTTACTGAACTGGGGATGCCGGTTACCGTATAGGGTCCTACCCAAATCTGGGAGAGCTTATGTTTGCGACTCTCGCTCTTGAGTAGAACCTTGTCTCCTCTGTGAAATGTCAGGGGACGTACAGCTTTGTCATAGTAATTTTTCGAGCGTTGTTTACTCATCAGAAGGTTTTTTCGTGCCATGGCGTACGACTTCTGAAGCTTATACCTGAGAATATGGTAGTAGCTCTCGTGATTATACACGGGTTCAGGATCTCGCCTTAAGTTGGACGGAACGTCCGCTGTAAAGCCGTAGAGGCAGTCCATGGGAGTTAATTTTGTCCCTTCGTGTACACTGTTGTTGTACACGAAAGCTGCGGTTCGCAGATAACTATCCCATGAGCTGGGATTTTCGTCCACTATAGTTCGTAGATATTCAATCAACGGTCTATGTGCACGTTCGAGTGCTCCATTTGATTGGGGATGATAAGCTGAGGTTTGCAGCTTATTTATCCTGAGTAGTTTGCATACCCTTTTGAATAGGTCACTCAGGAAATTACTTCCCTGATCGGTGACTATTCTTTTGGGAATGCGGTAGCGCGTGACGATTTCGTCGAAGAAAATTTGCGCTACCGTTATAGCTTCTCCATTCGGTATGGCATACCAATCTACAAATTTCGTGAGGTTATCCTGAAACGTTAATATATATTTGTTTCCGGATTCTGTCTCCTCTAGTGGGCCGACTATATCTAAATAGATCTTATCGAATGGTTGTTCCGCTATGTCTGTAATCACCATAGGCATTTTATACTGTGGTGAGGCCTTCATGGTTTGACATTTGGCACACCGCTTAATGTGCTTTTTGATGTCACTAAGCATGTGCCTCCACCAGTACTTTCTTCGAATCCGTTTATAGGTTTTTATCACTCCCTGATGGCCGCCAAAGAGAGAATCATGATAATCTTTTAAGATTAATTGAATCTCCTCTGGGCTTGTGATTACTTCAGGGGGACGAGTTTCGTCTATGATTTGTGGATTGGTACTAGGTGGACTGTCACGGTCTGCGGCCTCTTCTGGATGATGAGTTTGTTGTTTTTGTTTGGACTGGCTGTCTTGGTTTGTTCCATTTTCCTGAATGTTTCGTGTCTGGGCTCTGGTTACTGCATTGCATTGCAGACACTCCTTTTGGTCCGATGAGTGTTTTTCCTCCTCTATATCCGAGTCCATTTGATGGTGGACTATAGCTTCTACCGTGAAGGTTGTAGTTTCCTTGTCTTTGTTATTATCCCGTGGAATGCGGCTTAAAGCATCGGCATTCGTGTTGTACTTTCCGGGCTTATATTCAATTTTATAATTGAACTCGGAAAGTTTATGGTGAAATCTCACCAGACGGGATGTGGGGTCTTTAACATTGAAGACACCCTTGAGTGGTTTGTGATCTGTATAGACCGTGAACTCTCGGCCTTGCAGATAACACCTGAAATTTTTAGTCGCCCAAACTATAGCCAGTAACTCTTTTTCAATAGTGGAATAGTTACGTTCGGCTTTGTTCAGGGTACGGCTGGCGTAGGCAATGGGCTGGTCACTTCCTACCTCTCCTTGAGATAGGACTGCTCCAAGAGCCTCGCTGCTGGCGTCTGTAGTAATGTTAAAGGGTTTTGCAAAATCGGGATATATTAAGAGTGGAGGGGAAATTAAAGCGTTCTTAATGCTTTGAAATGCCTCTTGGCATTTCTCAGTCCACTTAAACTTTACCTCCTTTCGGAGTAAGTTTGTTAGAGGACGTACTGTTTTTGAAAAATCGGGTATGAATTTTCTGTAGTAATTCGCAAGGCCTAAAAATGATTGCACTTGCCTTACTGTCTTAGGAGTGGGGAAAGTTTGGACGCATGCCGTTTTGCTAGGGTCAGGTAGTGCTCCTTGGTTAGAACATTTGTGTCCTAAGTACACTACCTCGCGCCTGAGAAATTGACATTTCTCAGGTTGAAGTTTCAGGTTATTTTCTCTTAATCTGTCAAAGACTTTGCGAAGCTTTTCGTTGTGGTCTGCCAGACTTTTTCCATAGATGACGATGTCATCTAAGTAGACGAAACATTCTAGGCCTTGTAGGCCAGTTAATATGAAATTCATTAAACGCTGAAATGTGGCCGGGGCTCCTTTAAGCCCGAACGGCATGCGTTTGAATTCATAATGCCCGTAGTTGGTACTGAAAGCCGTTTTTGCTCGATCTTTCGGATCGACGAGTACCTGGTGATAGCCATTGGCTAGGTCTAGGGTGGTGAAGTATCTTGAATGGCCCAGTTGATCGAGGATATCCTCAATCCGTGGTAGCGGGAATGCGTCGCCAATCGTTTTTTCGTTCAACTTACGGAAATCAACGACGACACGCCACCTTTTCTCACCATCTGGTCCCGCTTTTTTGGGGACGACTAGCAGTGGCGAGTTCCATGGGCTTTTGCTGGGCTGGACAATGTCGTTGTCCAGCATTTCTCTGAGTTGCTCATTTATGACATTTCGCTGTGTCTCTGGTAACCGGTACATCTTTTGGTTAATTGGTGCTTGGTCTTGCACCAGAGGGATGTCGTGGGTGATGGCGTTGGTATGTGTAAGCCTGTCACCTTTTAAAAAGAATATGTCATCATATTCATAACAGAGATCTGTGATTGAGGCTTTTTCCTCAGTGTTTAGAGTTTCATCCAGACTGAGTTCTTGCTCTAGTCTGGTGAGGCGGGGCTGATTACTGGTGTCTTCTTGTTCGACATCGTTTGTGAACAGATATCGTATATTTTGTAGGCTGGCCTTCTGATCGGCGCTTATTGCCCTGTTTTTATTACTCTTAAATCTATTCTTATTTATTGATTTTATATTTTTACTATCCTTATGTATTTTACCTCTTAACCTACTTGTTTTATATATGAGAGGCGCTGGGTCAGATGGATCTGCGGGAGTTGCTACCGGCAGACCGTTTGTGTGCTGGACAGCGCCTGACGTTGGGGTTTTCATGAGGGACCCGCAAGCGTCTTGGAGCAGTTTCTTATGACTGCTTAGTTGACTGGGGCTCTTTCGCCCTATTTTCTTAATCTTAGATCTACTTATATTTTGATGCTCACCATCGCCGTCATTTCGACTCATGGGATTCAAAGGATGGGCTGTTGCAATATTTTTGTCTGGCTCTCGTTTGATGGGGACGACAGTGTAGTCTTTAATGGGAACCAGATTTAGGTTCACGCTGTTTAGAACTACTTGTGTACTGCGTGTGTTGAGGATTCCTATAGGGACTGCTTTTAACCCAGCTGAGAGTAAGCTGTTTGCTAAGAAGACTCCGTCGTCTATCTCTTTCGACAGACTGAGCATTTCTTCCTGCAACTGCAACGGAACTTTGACTACGATCTGAGACCTTGCTGGTACGCACACAGGTTCATTTAAATTCACCTGATACTGTCCAGTCTTACGGGCCGGATCTTCGGTAATCAAGTCACCCTTGTCGCGTTCTTGTAAGTCACAGCCGACTTCTTCTGACTGAGAAGCTTTGAGAACACTTCGGGTAGAAGGTGTATCCCCGTCGGGTTTAATATCTTCTACCAGTGTCTCTTTGTTGACTGTGTTTTGTGAACACGGGTTGTCCGATGCGGTTTCTAATGGAACAGCAAACTCTTCTGGATTGGTTTCCGTGCGAGGAAATCGCAGAACCTTGTTGGGTCCCTCAACATTACAGTTTTTGGCTAGGAAATCATTTCCTAGCAAGCCGTCGTCGGAAATACCTGGGATGTTTTTTACCACCTGAAAGTTGCAAGGTAAGTTGCTTTTTAGCATGAAATTTCCTTGGCAACTTCCTAAGGTTTTTCCGGTGCCAAAAGGGCTTTGAAGCGTTAGTTTTGTGTTGGGGTTTATTAGCTCGCGAGATTTGAGAGCTTTTTTCTTAATTATACTGATCTCAGCGCCGGTGTCCACTATTAGCTGGGCCTGACCATTCAGACCTATGTCTAGAGGAAGTCTGGCGGTGGGCACACTGAAGTTGGGTGGCTGAGAAGACCCTTTTTTATTGCTAGTAGGGTTTATAGTCGAGCCGGGGAGTTTTGGGTCGACTCTTTGTCGTTTCCCTGCTTTTTATCCTCCCACTTTTGCTTTTGTCGACATTCGTCGATCTTATGTCCACGGCGCCCACAAAAATCACATTTTTGTCTTATGTTAAAGACTCTGGGGCCTTTTGTATTGTTCGGGTCTGACTGTGGTTGATTGTTAGGCGATCCTCGTGTGAAACGATTTGCAGACTGTGTTTGGTTGTTTCGACAGTCGCGAATGTCATGCCCGTAACTTCTACAGTTAGTGCAGAAGGGGGTGTTTTTGCGTTTTAGACACTCCGTGTAGGTGTGTCCCCGCTTCTGGCAGAAATTACAGGTGATGTTTTGTACCAGATTTTGTGTATCCGGCTGTCTAGAATCGCTTCGTGGAAACGGCGGGCGTAATGGTGGAGCATGTACGTATGGGGGATTGTTAAACTGCCTGGGCTCTTGTGCTCGTGCTGATGCATACATGGGTGGCTGTGGTGCTTGATTGTAAGGAGTTCGGCTGAGAGCCCGAACTCGAAGACTAGCGTCTATTGGTGCCATTGGATATGGCTGTTGCGTTAGCGGCGTTTGGACGAAAACTGTGCCTGCTTGTAACTTTTCCATATCTAGAGCCTTTTGTATCAGCTGCTCTAGATCATTTTCTACCAGAGTGAGGAGGTACTGGCATAGGTGGGGATTGTTCACTCCACTTTTGAGGGCATTCTTGGCGAAGTCCGCCAACTGTGTCTTCACAGCTGGGGCTGCCGTTGCGCCGTACTTCAGTACCGCTGCCTCGTTGCAAAGCATTAGCAACTGCTTTACTCTTGTTGTGAAGGAAGTGAGAGTTTCCAACGGGTTTTGCCTCATTGTGATTAATTTGTTGACCAATTCTTGGTACGATTCTCGTGGTAGGTAGGTTCTGTTCAGACGTTCCTCCACCTCACTAAAAGTAGTTGGAACGTCCGAAGCAAACAGCTGATAGGCATCGCCACGAAGTCTTGTGGGCAAAATGTGTAAGAAGGCTGCCTTTTCTTCCTCACTTAAACAGTGTAGGGCCTGTTTGCAACAGCCAATAAATGTTTGTAGCTCACGACCTAGCTGTGGGGTATTTTCACCCGAAAACAGAGGGACTAGTTGTGCCGTGAGCTTGGCCACCTTTGCATAATCTACCATTGTGATTATCTTTTTATTTAAACTTTTGTAGGGTAGTCTACTTGTGCCTTGTCGAGTTTCAGGGCTGGTTTCTGGACTAGAATCCGTGAAGGATACTTCTAGCCAGCCACTAAGGAGATTTTCGGCGGTTGTTTGGTCAGATGCGTCAGCACTAATATCACTGTCACTTTCAGCACTTACAACTACACTGACTGTAGTCTTATCTATACCTAAAGAACGCGAAAGCCCGGCGAATTCGATAAGCTCCTGTTTGAATCGCTCTGTTTCTTTTTTGAATTTTTCGATTTGCGTCAGCCTCTGCTCTCTGCCTTGACTTAATCTGTGGTCAAGTGCGTCGCAGTGCGTGACAGTGAGCTTATCGGATTCACGTGCCTTCTCTAATAACTTATCTAAAAATTTATCTAGACTTACTTTAGATACAACTGTGGGCCCTGTTAAAACGGTGCCGCTTCGAAGGCGAACTCCTGTTGCTTCTTGCTGTGCTGGGTCGTCTTCTTGGGCGTTTTCTGTACCTTCCCGGAGGTGTTGGAGATTTTCACCTGGGGATTTCTCCGCGTCGGATGAAGGTATGTAGTCTAATCTCGTGCCTGTCTCAGGTGCCGGTGTCGAGCTTTCTCCTGACATATGCGTCCCGCGTTGTCCAAAAGGGGGGCTTCCAGCCTTCTTAGAGTACTCCCTTCTGGAATGCTTTTTGCTGCTAGGGGGGCTCCTGCCGTCTTAATTCCCTTGGCTGAGATTGAAAGGGGGGCTTTTGCCGACTTCGAGATCCCTTTCAATCCTGGAACGAAGTTACAATTTTCCGGTGCTTCTTTTTGCTGCTGGGGGGGCCCTAGGCCTACTTACTTCCCCTGGATATGGTTGAAAGGGGGGCTTAAAGCCTTCTTCGAAATCCCCTTCAACCCAGGAACGGTGATATCTTCCTTCTGGAGTTGGTTTTAAATGTGTGTCCGTTGTCCTGCCTTCTTTTCGGCTGGGAATGAGCTTCTATTAGTGAGTCCAGGTCCCCTGATGATTTCGTTTCTTTTTCCACTCACTGGGGTGAACGCTTGCTCGCCTGGAGCAGAGGCGCCTATAGATGAGATCTACCCCGAGCGTTGGGGGTGACGTGGCCTTATAGTGTGGCTAGTGTCACAGGTTCCCCGTAGATTCGTGTAGGACCAAGGCTTTTCAAGCGTTTACGATCGTTTAACTTGATCAAGCTTCCTTGATCCTACCGGCTGCGCCAATTTTGTTATGATTATAGGGGGAGTACCTTTTTCACTCTTATTATACGCTCACCTTTAGGATTGGGATGCTTCTCGTGATGCACTGGTAATCCGAATCAAAAATCATAAACACACTTTTTCTTCCACTTTTATTCCAAGAAATACGCTTAAAGCACAGTGATTCTATATATTAGTCAACAAATCTTAGACGTTAATTTTATATTAACTTCAGAGTAAAAACTCAACACAGTGATTCTATATATTGATCAAAAAATCTTAGACGTTAATTTTATATTAGCTTCAGAGTAAAAACTCAACACAGTGATTCTATATATTGGTCAAGAAATTCTTGCCGATTTTTAAAACCAACTCAACACAGTGATTCTTTATATTTTTTAAAGTCAAAACCCGAGTACCGAAAAAAACTACTTCTTACTCTTGCCGATTTTTAAAACCAACTCAACACAGTGATTCTTTATATTTTTTAAAGTCAAAACCCGAGTACCGAAAAAAACTACTTCTTACTCTTGCCGATTTTTAAAAACAACTCAACTCTTGATCACATCCATCGTGATCACGAGCCGTTGTTCAGGGTAGAAAATGCTAAATCGCATTTTCTTATCCTGAGAAAATTTTACTTTTTAAATCTGGACATGTTCAAACATGTCCAGAATTATTCGCGTTGAACGATGGCTGCAAAAATGTAATCTTACACTTTTTAAAACATCAGCCACCGTTTGAAATCGCGACGCGCATATACATACAATGCATTTATGCTGCGCGCGTTTCTTATTGCGAAAGCTTTTTTCGTAATATGTATGTACGTATGTACATACATATTGTATTTTTCGCGACAAATCGTACTGAAGGTACGATTTGCTTTTTGATTTCTTTTTTTTTTTTTTTTAAATTAAATTGTTGAAATGACAAATTTTGCTGAAGGCAAAATTTTGTCGTGGAAATTTTAAAGTAAAACGACTTGGGGTGTAAAATGAAACTTTTGTTTTTCCCAAGTCGTTTGATGGGAAAAATTTTATGACTTGTTTGGAATGTGAAGAAAATTGCTGATGCAATTTTCTTCACCCTTTTTGGACGATAAACTAATCATGTTTTGTGCATGATTAGTTTATTGAATTTTTATATTTTATGGTTTTTCTTTTATATGCCCAATTTTAGGTTTCTAGGTATATAGGGCTTATTAATTATGTGTTTTTTTTTTCTTTTTTCCTGTTAGGCCCTAAGGTTTTATATACCTACATATGGTACATATATGTATGTACCTAAGTTTTTTATACATAACAGCATCATACCCAAAATGAGGCGCCCCGAAGAAACAAGCGTTCAATTTTTGATGGAGTGGGATCTCTGGCCAAGACACTGTTCGGAACCATGGACCGTGCCGACTCGGAAGAAATACATGCAGCTATAGATGACCTTAATGAGAAGGAGAGCCGAACATTAAATCTACTGAAGGACCAAATTACAGTCGTCAAATCTACGTTCGATTTGTTTAATGCTTCAAGGCTACAGGCAGCAGAAGAGAGAGAAGAACTACAAAATAAACTTTCAACCATCGTTAAAGAGCAGCAGGGTCAATATCGGGAATTATCGTCATTGAAACTAAGAATAGAATTGAGTGAGGTAATTACGCTAATGAGCCTTCACTTAAGAGAAATCAGCGAAATGCAAGAAACAATGATGAGCATATTAATCTCCCTAAGCGTAGGAAAGCTACACCCGCTGATAATTCAAGCACGAGAGATGACCGAGATAATGAAGAATGCCACTAGTAAACTGGATTTAGATGGAAAATTCCCGAATTTCCAATTGCTGGTACAAATTGCAAAGGTACAAGCACTCCAGGTAGGCCAGGAAATCCTAGTCAAGGTAGATATCCCACAGCCCCAACGAGTTGCATTTGACTTACATAAGGTATACACGATCGCGATAGCTATAGATGAATTTGGGTATCATGTATATGATCTGGACGCTGAATTTGTGGCAGCCAACAATCATGAACGACAGTATGTCTTGCTGAGTTACCAACAGTACCAGAAGTGCCAGAGGTTGTTAACCGTATCGGACTACCCGCAAATCTTATGCCCACAATTAGCCCCAACTATTACTGCTATTGGAGAAAACTGTGTGCTGAACCTTTTCCGGAGCTTCAACGTAAATGCGAAGGCCTGTACGGAAAGAGTTACAGCAAAGTGGAGCAGCTTAGTGAGAATGGTAACGAGAAACCACTGGCTATTTGTGATGTCTGAGAAGACCAAGCTGGAAGTAAACTGCCAACATTCACCAACTTCCATCGGTGAGCTGAAGCACACAGGGGTATTATTCATCGAAGAACATTATCACCTGCAAATCGGTGACCTACGAATACAAGCTGAAGATGCCGCACAGCGAAATATATCTCTATGGCAGCCCAGACGAATCGAGTTACCAGCCTGGAACAGCATCGCAACACAGACAAACAGGCAGAGAGAGGAGGTAGTAGAAGGCAAAAAGGACGTAATACGATTGCTGGCTAGTGACAACTTTAATCAAGCATGGAGAGAGCAGGATGCCGCTATAAAGAGGGTTGAAGACAAGATCAGCACGGAGGAGGCAAGTAGACGCGCCATTCCACATCCAGTACATTTAGCAGCGACAACTACTACCGCATGTTTAGCCGTCAACAGCTTTGTAATCTTGATAGGAGTATTATGCCATTTGAAGCGCTGGAAGAGGAACTACACCCAAGCCGGCACCAATAGAGTGATTCTACCTATAGTTCATAAGTCAGAGCTGCAACTCAAGGCCCAAAATGAAAACATAACCATTGAGACAATCTTGCCCACGACAGCGAACTTGCCAACCACCAATCTGCCAACTATTGTGGGGAAACAACTTGTGCAGCTAGAGTAGCCGCCATAGGTTTAGTTAAGTATATATATATATATTTTTGCACTTGTATAACGAAGAAGTAATTTAAGGGCAACCTATAGTTAGAGATTAACGTATAAATTTATATAGAAATAAAAATATATATATATGGTTATTAATATTAAATCATGTTCAATGGAAAGGAATGGATTAATTATTATAAGATTCAAATGTAGGAAATTATTAGTATAATAAGGTATTTAAGAAGTGGAGGAAGTTTCCAAGAAAACACATGTGAAGTAAAAAAAAAAGTAAATAGATATGTTGTAAAGTCAGAATAAAAAAGAAATGAGATGAAAGTAAGAAGGAAATTAAATGTGAAAATGAAATGTTGAACTTAAAGAAATTAAATGTAAAATCAAAATAATAAAAAGAAATGATGTAAAAAGATGTAAAAATGAAAGAAAGGAATTAAATGTGAAAATGAAATATTGAATTTAAAGAAGTTAAATGTAAAAGAAAATAAAAAGAGAAATGATGTAAAAAATAAGACAATTTAGATAGTATATAATGAAAAATGTAAAGAATCTGAACCGAACGAGGATAAAGACATTTTCAGTTTTTAATTAAGATTGTTGCACTCTCCAGATCTAGTTCCCGACGGAAACTAGTTTTTCCAAGGGGGGAGGGATGTTATGGCCCAATATACGGAAGATTCTTCCAGCAGCCAAGGGCGCATTTTAGTGAAATAATTAGCAATTGCTAAACAGTAACGTCGCATTGTACTGTTCTGCAACTGTCGGTTATTTTGCTGATTAGCTCAACAGCTGGCTGCGATGAGCGCTTAGTGGAGCAATCGACGATTACAATAATAATTAACCTAGCATGGTAATTATTATGTAAAGCGATTGTTTACTACTGAGCGACTCAGGTGCTGCAACCGGTAGAACAAACGGCAAGGTTGTTGTCGTTTGTTTACATCCGCGTTGTTAAGTAAAGTCTGCTTCCGAATATTGGTGCATAAAAGACCAATGACTGGACTGGCGGGTGCCTGTAGTATCTTTTAGCCGTTCAGTTATCACTCATCGCGATATCAAGTTACAGTTCGGTTCGGGTTTGCTTAATTTTAAAAGGTATTAAGATAGGTCAGTTTGGTTTATGGTTTAATAAAGAACCTGTGTTAAAAGAAATTCGAGTATCGCTTTTAATTATTGGATTCGTTAATTCGATTGCTCAAGGGGCACGACAACACAAATATGGAATGGACAATGGTGTTCTTGAAAATGTAGGTACTGAAGTTCGAAAAGTTCAAACCTCAAACTCGTAGAGTTAACATGACAAACATTAAATCCTTCCGCTCACCTGGTAAAAATATTAAGCAGCGCTCTTACATTTGTTAAGTCCGATATTTAAACAATTCACTCATGTCAGAGGGTGGCAGGAGGCACAAGCAGGACTATGATGCATCATCAAACCAAAACCCAGGAAAGTGATATCATAAATGCAAAGAAACAATTTTAAGAACACCGTCATTTTCCAAGAAAAACTAAACACTACAAGTTAGCAATGAAGATCAAAAAGATTAAAGAAAAAATGAAAATAAAATTAAAATAAAATTACTACATGAAAAATAAACAAATCAATAAAATAATATGATCTTCATACTTCAGCATACTCCCAAAGTACCTACCATTGGTCGTTCGATTAAGTTGCTCTAAATTGGTAACCTTTATCCACGAAAGGAAACCGGTCTTCTTTACTTAGGCAAATCTATTTCTAGAATGTACAGCAAGCAGGAGGCTTCGTCGATGCAAATCAAGAGCACGTAGTAAAATTCTATTGTTATTTGTAGACAAGTTCTCAAAGCAGTATACTCGGCCATTCGATGTAAATCCATTACTGATTGCATTTAACACTAGAGAGCTGCGATCCGCACGATAACGAGATAAGAAGGCCTTTTTATCGACAAGAGACGAAATTTTTAAAATAATGAAAGAAGGCCTATTATAATTACCATCTGTATGCCAACGAAAACCAATACGAAAAGCATCGATTAGGTGAACTGGATTATGACCAATCAAAGAGCAGATTTTGTGTGCATATTCTATGGGATTTTCAGAATCAATATATGGTACCTATACATTTGATCACAACTTCGCTTAAGCGCTTCTCCCTTTGATAGTTTTCATTTACCAGTGAAAGATCCTCACACTTTTCCGTTAAAACTTTCACCTCGTTTGACAGAGAAGTAATTTGCTGTTATGCTATTAAGCTTGCACAGGGGTCTACTTTCCATTTCTTTCAATCTTTCAGTCAGTAAACCGTCCAATATAGCGAGAATATTATCTTCGCCATTACTACAAGAATATGAACGTTGTGTTATATTACTTCTAGTCACAACACCACTACGCTCCGCAAGGTTGCCGCTATTCTGATTTCCACACAGATTCTTATCCGACATCACGATAAAAATTAACGCCAATGGAATATAATACAGCACCAAAATTGCAATAAAGTTTATGCTTGGCAAAAACTTCAGCGAAATAAAAAACAAACTAATTCAAAGCGAAATAAAAATGTGAGCAACAAACTGTTAAGCGGAATAATATATGGGAGCAATTGTACAACACGTCTACTCTATAACACACATCACTCAAGATTAGCAAGAGATTACCCTACTCCTGTCACAGGATACATGGTGCGTGTTTCTTGGCATATTACAGGGAGAAGCCTAAAATGGCAGATAAAATTAGGTAAATTTTCAAGTATAAGATTAAGTCAGAATTTAGGTCTAATGTGTTTTTTGTTAAATAATTTTGAGCTAATTATTCAAATTAAAAAACCTATTACTTACATCTTGACAAGATGATGTGCACCAAGGTAGATCACAATACACAACCGGAATCCTCGAAAGAAGAAATTAGCATTTTTAATTTTTGTTCTGGTATACTGATGCGAGTCCACTTTTCCTTACTTCTTCATTTAGTGTGTGAAGTGCATCTCTCTTTTTAATATGGATTAAGAGATATAATTGGGACCAGTAGCTCATTTGATAAGTCTGTTCGACTTTTAATTTCTTATATTTTAGTTATATACCTATACCTACTATTCTTAGCCGATAGCATAGGTGGGTTAATAATCTAGCATCAAGATTACTATTATTAACCAGTTTGGACGACATAAAAGCAAATGTCAAAATAAAACTTTAACGACAAAATATTAACTTTTTTTAACAACTAAAATTTTTTCCGCCATAATTAAGTAATTTTACGAAGACTAAGGTTGAATTTACGAGCCAAATTCAAAATATAGTATTATTAAAAAAACAAAATATTAACTGATTCCAATAAACTGTCCCAATTGGTTGGTAGGTACTTGGAAATAGCTGCAGGAAAGTTCCAAACAGGGATTTCTTGTTTATAAAAGCCGAAAACATTTCGAGAATATTTTTTTTTAAGATAAGTAAACTTTCTGTTGGTTATTGGCCTTTGTATAAATCAAAATTGCTATTTGTGAAGCTATTAATTTATCATAGTAGAAATTTTTATTGTTGTGTGCGGTCCATCTTACAAATGCTTGTTTTTAAAAAGTGTGAAACTAGAGCAGAAGCGTTGACTAACATTAAATGTATAAAGTTGTGGAAAATCTTCCTTTAATTTATTTCCTGGCAACACAGAGTTGGTGGACTCTCAAACCACGTGGTGCCCAAAATTAATTTAACCGACCCTTTCTTTATCGAGCTAGCATCTATTATACGACTGAAAGGAGGCATTAGACAAGATATCAACATTTTTAATTTCAGTCCCCTTGTGTGGTGAGTGATATTTTGTGAATTCTTATTCGTGCTAATACTCGACAATATGGAGAATATTGGTAAACTGATTGCGGGTATTCGTAAGCACCGGGTGTATCGGATATGAAAAATAATATTTATTCTAATTGTGTTCTAGCAAGATAATTATGGGATGAAGTTGTATAGAAGTAAAATGTACTCAAAAGATGCACTTGCAATCCGAAAATATGCATAAAATCTCTCAGGGTGTGGTTTCAGTTTAAATTGTCCTTCTTTTATTGGTAAGATACAGCGGATTTTTTTTTTATCTTTAAAAGGATATTAAATTCGAACTATAATTAGCTTGTGCTGTGCTTATGATCGGGTTATGTAAAAATTTTCTTCTCGATTATTTCCGGATTATTTCCCATCAATGTCCAGGTGAAAAATTAAATAAAAGAGTTGTTTTTAGGACGTCTTTTATTAAAATATATACTCCCAACGTTTCGACCCGCGTGTTTTACGAGTCCTGATCTTGGGGCTTTAAAAAAAAGTCATTGCCAATGAAAAAAACCGCTAAAAGAAAAACCAAGGAAGTTTGCCACATTTATATAAATAAGCACAACTTAATTAATATTAAGCTAGGTAAAGAGACCATTTATAATGAATATCACCATATTTTTAATTCTATAAACACATGAAATACTCACATTCAATACCACACACATGCAGCTCTTACCACATCATAAAATACACACATACAAAAATTACATCTTTTACGTTTTTTAGATTTTGCTATATACCGGAGAATCCAAATAAAATTCCTTCTTGAACAAATTTACGAATATCATAATACTGATACTGATCGATGCACCCTCAACCCATAATCTGTTTAGTCTAGTCAATAACTTAATTATGTCCTGTCAGTAGTCAGTTGTTTTCGTGTAATTTAGTCTCTTTTTAATTTTATTTGTAAAAATAAAAATAAAAATATTTTTTTTTTGATGTTTTTAATATGTGATATTTAAAATTTAATTCATTATAATCTTAAGGTAATTTTGTTGTAGTTCCAAAATGTCTCGTAAAACCTGCGGGTCGAAGTTGGGAGTATATATTTTAATAAAAGACGTCCTAAAAACCACTCTTTTTTATTTATTTTTCAACTGGACATAGATTGGAGATAATCTCAAAATAATCGCCAAGAAAATTATTAAATTCGAAATATGAATTTTCATACAGAAAAATCCGCACTGATCGGCATCTTTAACTCTCAAATATCAACCGCTTGAAACCACTTCGAATTGAACAGAAATCAGCGCATTACTGCTTCTACATTTTCATACTTTCGGTTTCTAGAGCTTTGTTTCGGTTACGCGCGAGTTACATCAACATGATGATAGTAACCCTGATAGTAACCCTGAAAACGGTGAAGTTGCAAATACCATGCACTTAACCGAAACAAGACAAAACAAAGGATCGCATTACATCTCATACGCCGTTTGAGAGAATGCAAAATAAAATCTTCCCACACATTTCTAACTACCGACAATAAAAAGAAAAACAAGTAATTGCAACGATATGAAATGTAAAATAGAAATTGTTTTTAGATTGAGTTAAGGAGTTCAAGTTTGTTTTCGAATGGCTTAAGATCGTCGTGAACACTGAATAAATATGCTTGGAAATTAAAATTTGTGGCATTTTTCATTTCCAATTTTATTATTTTTATAATTTTTGTGTTTTTTTCTGAAGAAGTAATACGAAAACCATAACTCGCAACTGCCCCAACACAAACTTCTCCAGGTTTTCTAATTAAAGATTTTTGTTTTTTTACAAAATTCGATATATTTTTGACATCACTTTGCCAACTACTTTGCAACTTGCAAAAAATACAACTTCTTGGACTGTTCGAGTTGTCGTTTGTTATAGCAATGACCTTCTTTTCTTTGTCTATGAGATTTTTTTTTCTCCGGGCCATTGTTGGAATGAAAAAGTCGGAAGCAGTGATTGCAATTTAATTTCATAATGTTGCATGCACTGCAAGTCTAAAATAATAATAAGTTTAGGACATCAAGAAGAAGATATTGAGAGAAATAGATGGGAACGAAATAAAGGAGGAATTAAAAAGCATTGACAAAAATAAACTAAGGCATGCGCAGTGCCTTATATAAAAAAACGGAGAAACTGTAAAATTAAACAAAGCCAAATAAATAATTACATTTACATATGTATTTGCATATGCATTATCGATTTGTATTGCAACGTTCAACGTAGGGAAGAATTCTTATTAATTACGTAATTAGGATTTGCAATAAAATTAAGAAAGCAGCCACTGAGCTACCAATTTACAGGACGAAGAAGAAAAAAAAACTCTTGAAAAAAGTGAAAGTAGTACAACTACAAATGAAGATGAAGTAATTCTAAAGTAGACAGAATAATTCAAAACATGCGTAGTGACTGGTTCATTGATAGCCGTTTAAAAGATTGAATCAGTAAAGCAAGCAACGGTAATAAAGTACATAAGCTGAAAATTTCATAAGGTGTTTCTTAGTGCCAAACTTTCCAATTTATTTAGGCATGCAAATCGTAGGATGCCATATTTCTACAGAAAGTGATTTAAGTAAACAACTACGATTCAACTAATAAATTAGATAGCCATCATTTTTCATATGGGAGCAAATTATCAAATTGCCTTGATTTAAATTTGCACAAAGGGTCAAAATAGGGCTAAAAAATAATTGATTCAAGTTTTGAAGTTTTGATTCTACCAAACCAATGGCAATGCGTTGATTTTTTATCAATCTATAAAGCCGTGTACATTTGGAAGACTTTTTAATATCAACGTCAATCGATAATCTCCTCTGATTTGGATCAGGAAAAAAAATGCGGCTTTTCTCTGTGAAAATGGACTTCTGAATTTTCCTTTCAGTAAACCGATAGGTTCTACAATGATACGTGTTGAAGAATGTATTGTATTGAATTAAACATGCAAATTACTCAAATTGCCATTACCTTCAAAAGCGTAAAAACAATAAGTCTTATTTTTACATACATGACTTGTATCACAATTCACGAGCAGTTTTTTGGTCAGTCATCCTACACGCTATTATCAGAAGACCCAAGTGCTTTGGTACGTGCAATCCAGGAAAGCACAGGAGTGCCTAAAAGTATAGCTCACCGAATTTTACAAAAACATGAGCTCCAGAATTACGGAAGCAGTTGAATTTGTCATCAATGGAAGATTTGCCCGTCTGATATCCCGATCCTTTTTAAGAAGATGTCGAACTTGTATTGCAGCTGAAGGAAGGCAGTTTGAACATGTTTAGTAAATAATAAATCTTAGCATCCAAATAATTGTTGTTTAATTTTAAACTTAAGGAAAATTTGTCATAAATTCAACAAAAAGTTAGGATCTCTAACTTGAAGGCGTCACTATCTGTCTCACTCATGCTTCATGTAATGACTCTCCGTTTCAGTCAAACTAGAAGCTTAAAATTACGGTCTTACCGCAAGCTTTGGGTACACTCACTGACATATATACAATGGACTGCTGACGCTACAAAAATTGCTTACATTATTTGACATTATTATGGGATCACTTTTCTATAGTTGTCTCTTTTTGGTTTAACTACTTTTTTTCGCTGAACTATAAATAATAAGTTCTATACAAACTCCACCATAGTCCAGTTTCAGTTCAGTGGTCTTCCAAATGAATATATAGAATAGAAATAGATGGCAATACAGTATTTGTAATCCTTTCTCTGTCCCCCACACCTACTTTTAGGGACAGGCAGACAAAAATTGCGTAAATTTATTTCTTTAAAACTCAAGTTAAAAAAATATTTGATGTTGTAGAAGATAAGCTTCCAAGAATAGAAATAATTTCGAATGCATCTGTAATTTGCTGAACTTTTAATATAAATATTAAAACGAAAGTAAAACTTGAAATTAAGATAATTGTCACACCCTGCCAACAAAAGTTGACCCATATGAAATAGAAAATCAGGCAGTCCATGTTATATATGTCAGTGGGTACACTAGAATCATTTGTCAATGTGACATTTTCTTCCAATCTGGAAGAGTAGGCTTAGAATTTAAAGCAGCAGGTTACATAAGCACTATTCGGGATTACATCAGAAAAATTAAATTGAAAAAATGTAAAGATTTGTAGCAACAGGAGCTAAAAAACCATCACAAGGTGTAAATTTTCTCGAAAATACAAGAAATGTCTATAATTTGAAAAATACACATACTATCACCCGATTCCGGCTTGACGTCGACTTACGGGGCACCCTGTATATGTATGGAACATTTAATGAAATAGATTCAATTATTATTAGATTATCAGATTGTGTAATTTCTTCTGTTCAATGCTCTGTCTCCATTTTCTATCCCGGTACTGGAGTCAGTAAAACCTCATTCCAGTACAATAATTTCTTGCATATAGCTTAGTGTTTTTAAAGTTCAAGTACTCCTCCACTTCAGAGTTTATGTTTTCCGAGCTTTTGAATTGGCAGCATTAGCATAGATGACACAAGAACTAGATGTCGCATGCAGTACCAAAAAGTATACAAAAATTATATGGCTGGGTGGTCTATTCCGGAATGGACCACGACATTTGAAATGATGTATACGACGAATGATTCATATTTGTTCGTATCTGAAGTGTTGAGGAAGTCGATCGAATGTATACAAGACTGCTATTAAAAAAAACATTTGCTTTCGGCATGCTCTAAAACATGTTATGGTATTCCGGAATTCACTACCCATTTTTCAATATGTATATTCTGCTCTAGTATGCTATACGACATCTATGCCATCTATGGTATTAGCCACTCACTCAAAGTGTATGCGGATTGAATTTTTAGCTTTTGTTAGATATTTTACCACCTAAACATCCGACTGTTACAAATAGAGCGAGATTCTGCCCAATAAGCATCAATAAGTCTTTTTTGTTTGTTTTTTTTTACGTACACAATAACTTAAAATCAACTTTGTTATCTTTTAGGGCTCTTAGAGCAAACCTTTTTGCTCCTGGTGAACGATGTAAAAAAAATTAAAAACTCGACTGTCAAGCAATATGGAGTTTATTCGACGATGATCAAAAAGATAAGAGAAAGAGAAATTCTTTTACAATTTCTAGAACCGATTTTCGACTACAATTTTTGTTCTTTTCTTGTTTTGGAATTCGTAATTCATACAAAATTTGCGTTTAGACAATAACCAGTTTGCACTATGACTGTTTCGTGAGATAATTAAGAGCCACAAAAATGTTTTGTAAGATATTAACTTCGGTTTTATCTTTATGCGAAACAAAAAAAAACAAACAAAAATGTACGTTGTTGGCATTATGAAAATGCACACCAAGCTTTGTGACAACTTTCAGTATATTGGATAATTTTTTACGTGGATTAGATTTGACAAAACAAACAAATTCCTATCGACGTTGTTCTGAAGTTGTGAGTATCGAACTTTTTCCTAATGACTCAAACTTTCAACTCTTTTTAGAATAGACTGTAAACTCTGTGAAAATTTTGTCAACAATGTATGGTGATGACCATGCATGCAATCAAATATATTCAACTTGCCTGTAGCCAGTTTTACAGAAAATTAACCGAATCAATTTAGCATTCAATCAAAAACAGCTGAAATTACTAAAGTAAAGCGAAATCTTGTTAATTCCTTACTCACTTAATAAAAAAATATTTCCTGTCGATTAGTCGAATTGAATAAAATATTTTCATTTCACTTTCATGCATAAAAAAATTCGCAACCTGTTTTGCTCCCTCAAAGATATTTAAATTAACTTCTCTTTCCCTACAATTAAATCAGTTATATTGGAAGCCCTCTTAAGTTCTTTTAAATGACAGCATTTCTTTAAATAGCTAAGAAAATCTTTCTTACCTACTCATGCACGAACTGGAAACGCTTTAGACTCACTTGACCGTAGTATAGCTCCAGGACATCGACGATGTCATTTATATCCTGCAGTGCACCTGACCTTAATTGCGAAGCAGTAGTTCCAGAAAAAAAATCTCTTTCAACGTAGTATAAGAAAACGATTCAAAGTCAAGATTTGTGACAGAGTCGGAGAAATCCTGAAACCCTACAAAGCTTTTCCAACTTGTTATGTTAAGTGAAAACAGCACCCTCTAGCCAATTTGAGAAATTTCTCCTAATCACAGGATTGTTTTGAGCAGCAATCATTTGAAGACTTCCTACTTTGACTGATTTTCAAATGCCTCCAGCTTCAATCCATTTTTGTTCAGCTACGCGCAGTTAAGAATAAAAAAAGCATTCTTCCCTTAATCCACCTCGAAATTGTACAAACGCTGTTCGATTGTCTTTCATCCTTGTACGCCGGAAGGTGTTCGGAAAATTTCACAGAAATTGACACTAAGAGAAAAGGTTGACAAACAAGAATTCTGTAGAAAGTTCTTTGATTTTTGCTGTTCTATGTTTAGTGGGGAGATCTGACTTGTTAGTGAGTTACTTTGTTCTTTAAAATGCTTCTTTTTTTAAATTTTATACTATAAATAATTTATTTACACAATTAAGCGTAGGAGAATCCATATGCACGCATTTAGTTGACGATACGATAAACAAAATTGTACATAATAGGTGAGAATCAGAAAATCTTTCTGAGAGATGAGGTATTTTCCACAAATAATTAAAGTTGTGTTACAAATTTGGAACACGTATGTTATATAATTGATTGTAATACCCTCGTTTCTAAATGTCCTTATTCTGATCCATATATTAATTATTTATGTAAATGAGATCCCAACATAAACATAAATCCCTTAAGTTCGTGACATGAGTTCCTAAAAAAGTTCTACTTTTAATCTGATTACAAGTTGTCGCTGAAAAGTTTCCAAAAATTAAGCTTCACATCTTTTGTTACGTTTGAATTTCATAAAAAATTAATAAAGGTACGGGAGAAGCTTACTTGGTTAAACCTTAGGCTCCTGATATACGTGTTGCTGTTCACTAGAACCCTTTTGCACATTGAAAAATGCCATTTGTCTGCTTAGCCAAGCTCTTCTTAAAAATTTAATCCAAAGGGCGCGACATTTCAAAAATAAAATTTGTTTTGAGAGGTAGAATTTGGCTTGGGGATTTATTATTTCACTTTACTATAAAATTTATTATGTAAATACATTTTGCATGAGCATTCTCAATAAAGCAGGCAGAAATGAATGTACAGTTCCCTGGTAATTTATATGGAAAATTGTTAAACGATTTTTTCAAAGTCATAAATATTTCATTTTTGGAATTTAAAGGTTTTACGAGAAATTTTTTTTTACATAAAATTTAAACTTTTTTTTTTTTGAACAACAGTACCAGTGATAACAGCTGTTATAATTTCAATCTCTTACCCAATTGATAGTTCAGACGTTTTTTTTTCGACCGACCCTGTTGGCTGAAAGCCAATCAAATGATGTCACTTTGATCTTACTTTGATCCGCCATATACAAGAATCCTTATTAAGATAGTGACCATTGATAGGAACTGAAGGCTATCCAATTATTTCAAAGTCAAATGTCGTTTCAAACATGACTCTAGTATCCGACCAATATTTTTTCCATAAGTTACAAAATTATAGCTTTCTACGCTGAACGATAGGAGCATAAAAAATGATCCGGAAGAATCATTCGGATAGCATCTGGTCCTTTTTTTTTCTTTACTATAGATTAACTTCAACGAAATAAATTATGTTAATAATAAAAATGTGTTTCTTGACAATTGTAGTAAGGAGGTAGAGACGGTTAATGAATTCTTCAACTTTAGCAACTCTTTTGTTCTGTTGTTTTCTCTGTTGTTTTACTGAGACTAGCTATCATATATAAGCTGCAGAAAATTGTGAGCAACGCTTATTCGCAGCCTTCAAGTTCAGCGGAAAATACAGCGAACTTTTGATTTCCAAATATTTTTACATCTGATTCATTTATATTTATAAGATTTATCTGAGCCCCAGAATCCAGCATAGCTCGGAATTTCACTCTTAGATCCTCGTCATAAATAAAATTAAAAAAGCCGAGTGCTCAAAATCATAAGACTTCTATTGTACAGCTACTGTAATTGTTGGTCAATAATTTCTTGAAGTTTAATGGTAAAGTATCAAATGTCCGAACCGTCACCCTCATAATGTGCAATTCTAAAGCAATTGATGTAATTATAAGTCTTAGAAAATTCAGTCGACTTGAGACTGAGTGACTGAGGAGATCGATTTTGTTAAAAATTGGTTGATTTGATAAACTCCTCTTTCGATTCCTAGATAATATAATATATATCTACATAGTAAATATTCGTTTTTTTGTAACTTTCTCGGCCGAAAAAAATTTTCCTGGTATAACTTATGTTTAGTTCTATCTATCTTTTAAGTTGGTAGATGTCGTAATCAAGATATCAATATTTATAAGTAAGGTCATTACCAACAGTTCGGAGTACTCATTACGGTCACTTGGTATATCTCAACCAATGGAATTTTGATAATGGTAAGTACACAGTAAATAAATTTTCTCTACAGTCAGTGGCAACAATTTGTGTCACCAGTTCTGGATACGTTATTATAAAATAAAAGGACTGCTTCACTTCAGAGACACGAATAGATTTTTGTACCTAAAATGGGGATACTTCCATTTCAATACTTTTTAGGTACCTTTTCCTGAAATGTAAGGGAATATTAATTTTTTTTTTCTAAAATGTAGGGAATAGGTAATAGTTTATTACTACACCTTAAAGAGTGAGCTCAACAGGTGAA
Source organism: Dioctria linearis (assembly GCA_963930735.1). Taxonomy (NCBI): domain Eukaryota; kingdom Metazoa; phylum Arthropoda; class Insecta; order Diptera; family Asilidae; genus Dioctria; species Dioctria linearis. The sequence continues at coordinate 89,999,524 of OZ005740.1, read as the reverse complement.
TGGCTCATTTCTTATGAGCCATACCACCATTGTATGTTTTTTTCATTAAAACATATACATAGTTAGTATGGAAGTTAGTGCTGGGGCGCTAGGCAAGCTAAAAAAATAATGAAAAGCAATATTTGACTTGTTTTCAAAAACAACGTGTGAATTATATTAACGAAAATATATTTGTAAGTGTTCCATAAAAAATGTAGAATAATATCTAATTTATTTAATGATCTCTTCCTTACCTATGTACCTATATCCAAGAAAGCTTAACCATAGCCGTTGTAACGAAGTTACATACATTATAGCTAGACACCAGCGAAAACGGGTGTCTAGCAGCCGCAACAATGTAAGCCAGCCGCCGAGAGAAGAGCACACTACTGATAAGCAGCTCAGTAGTGTCCCGTGCTGGTGGCGTGATAGTAGAAGGGAGCATTCTACACCCGACGCCATCAGCCAGCCTGCCTATAAATAGCCGGCAGCCAGTAGTAAGATCACTCAGTCGATCACCAAGCATCGAAATGAACACTACCGAAAATTACAGACACCGATCAGCAAAATATCCGACCACAAGAGGACAACTCCAAAGTGTACAGAGTTGACCCCCACCAGTGGATTACCAGCAGATTAGCTATAAAAATCAGTCAAGCACCGAAAGATTAGTCAGTTGCCTCCCAGCAGCTCGACTAGATACATCTCCCGTCCAGTCCTATCCGCAAGTCGTGTTGACTAGTTCAACGGCAAGCGCACGTTAATCGTGCTGGCCTTAGAATTAGTAAGCGCACGCATTCCGTCCCCGTACCCCCGTGTAGGCTAATCTGCCGATAAGCGGACGTTAATCGTGTTGATCAGAAGAGTAGCGAGCGCACGAATGTAAATTCCGTCCCCGCACCGTGTTGGCTAGTCTGACGACGAAGCGCACGTTCATCGTGTTGGTCGCTGCCCGTATAAAATTTTGTATGGTCACCGATCTATGCAAGTTTGATTTTAGATATGGGTTTTCGCATTTATTTCTAGAATGGTTCGTCGGACAAAAAAAGTGATTATAACCGACTTTATAGCATTGCGTATTCTGAAGAAATTTGAGTACAATAAATATGTCTAGAATTGACCGTTTTCATAGTTCTCCGGCAGTGTTCTTGATTTTTGTTATCTATAAAAACATGCATAATGATAGATTATATTATATGAATAATCCCACATTACGGCTCGCATACATACATATGTATTATACCTGAAATAAGGGACTGACGATTGTACTTGGTTATGGACGGTCGCCATGACAATACTCGGACAGCTGTTTAAAGGAGGCCAAGGGAGGAAATGGATGAATTTTTTTCGGCCAAAAAACTATTATTACCTCCACTTTCATACTCACCTGATTTCCTTTTTTTTATTGAGGAAAGAATTATCCCGGTCCAAAAGAAAGTGTTCTTCATTCTCGCAGTTTTTCTTCGAGAAAGGAAAAGTGACATATATTATATATTAACATATACAAATCTTTTTCTTAAAGTATTCAGCCGCTTCGATCGCTTTCTCACAACGTATTAATTTTTTCTCTCATTTTTGACAAAACACCAAATTATTTTAAGTACTAAGATACATACTAAAATTCCCACGCAACCAAACTTAAAAATAACACTCAGATTTTCCACCCACAACGCCAAGCCCTCGAATTTTAAAATACAACCTCTCGACTTTTTATACCCTATAGGGGTATACTAAGTTTGTCATTTAGTTTGTAACACCTCGAAATAATGATGGTAGAGCAAAATGAATTGGACACCCACGCATAATATTAAAAGTTATTTTGATTTGTGCATGTCCGTCCGTCCGTCTGTCTGTGCGCACGATAACTCGAGAACGCGTTCACCTAGAAAGCTGAAATTTTGTACACGTACATTAAAAAAAAGAAGTAAAATTAAGTTCGAAAATGAGACAAATCGGGCATGGTATTACAATACAAAAATTTCGTTTTCCACGATATATTTGGACACTACCTGAGAACACCTCGACATAGAAAGCTGGTACACTGTGTTTTCATACTAATAGCAAATAAAATTAAAAAAATGGGCTAAATCGGGCAACCCCTTCTTGGTGTTGCCATATAATAATTTTGGTTTTTTACATATACTTTGAAAATGATCAGTCCTAAACATTTTTATTGTACTAAAAACTTCTTCAGAATAAGAAATCCTATAAAATTGGTTATAATCATTTTTTCTGCCCGACGAGCCGTTCTAGAAATATATGCGAGAAACCAATGGAAAAAATCAAAATTGCTCAAATGGTTGACCATACGAAATTTCATACGTGCATTCATCTAGGGTATGATAAGAATTGGTCTTAGACCAATTCTAGCTTTTTCACTTGTTTGTTTTGTTTTGTTTCTGAAAAGCTCGATTATCTAAGCTATTGGTCGAAAGTGAATTTTGCACTCTCGAGCCTGAGATTTTTTTTTGTTTGAGGATGTAACACAATCATCATTGTTTTTCTCAAGTCATTGGGGAGTAACATGCATGCACACATGATTCAGGAAAAATACGCTGATAAAGTTCATTTCTGTGAAGAATGTGTTTATTTAAAATTTAAATGAAGGTTTCTTATTTCCGCAATAATAGAGAAAACAAGAAGTGCGGCTACCTGTACATGGGCGTCGCTTTGCTCGCGGTGTTTGAAGAAGCGATGGAAGGTTTGTTTTGTTTAAAAACAGCTGCCAAAGGGTCGTTGATAAGCCTTCAATGTAAAGAAAGGCAAGAAACAATTATAACTCGTAATTGGAGAAATTCAGCGAAACTACACAACGGCGAACAAGAAGAAGAGATCAATTTTTATATAATTTTTTTTTATTATTTCGTAAAATGCAATAGTTTTTATAGAATACTTAGCCCAATCGTTAAATAAAAACAAAATTAATCTGCAGATTGGGAAAATCTTAATCAGTATCCTAGAGAATTTGTTTGGTCGGTCTGTTTTGCTTCGATGTTGATGAATGCACATTTGAATTTAGTAAAATTCTAAGTCTTGGTATGGGTGAATACATTCATTATTTATACAGCAGATCATAACAGCAGCAAAATCGCGCTAGGTTTAACGATAAGTGCAACCAAACAATAATATGGACATAGACTGCTTTTCGTACCTATCAATTTCATCCATATCCAGAGCTGAAACTCTATCCAAAGAAAAAAATTTCGGTTTGACCAAAATGTTAGAATCTTGGCAAGTCGCAAAGTCAGCAAAGGTTCCTGGTCCGTGGTCAAAGCCATCAGGAGAAACTTCAGCAGTTCCTCTATTCTTGCACTACTTTACAATGAAGTAATTGCTGACTCCCTGAATAAAACTAATATTTTGACTATTAGATTCACTTCAAATTCTCCTTTTCCACCCACTTCACATCTCCCTTGTGGATGTGTACAAGTGCCAATACACATCCGTATGAGAGATATGATCACGGTCTTAATGATATCAACGTCTCCATAGCCGCAGGTCCGGATAGTTTCAAGCCCCCGTTAATTGTGTCTCATTCTTGTTTAAAACTCTGCCAACAATTTTTTATTTGTCTTATTCGACAGGAAAATTTCCAATTGGTTGGAAAGTAGCTCACGTTCAGCCTATTCCCAAGAATGAAAAGGGTAACGATCAATCAAATTATCGACCAATTGCAATCACTTCGATCCTTTCAAAGGTTTTTGAATCTATCATTAGCTCCAAATTAATGATGTATTTAGAAACCAATCAACTCATCAACGACCAAATTACAGCACTTGGCCTCTCCCGTCATTTTCTATTATGGATGTAAAGTGTTTTATCTGGTCGCTTAACACGGATTATATTAGATGGCGTTAGAACTGAAACTCAGCCAATAAATGCCGGGGTGCCTCAGGGCTCTGTTATCTCTCCATATCTCTTCTCAATTTTCATTTATGATCTGCCTTCCCTTACTTTCATTCCCGTGCATTAATATTTGCAGTAAGTTAACCTGAACAGATCACATCTCCTCTGTTGCCAAATAAGCATCGAAATATCTTGGATTTCTGAAAAGGTATAAGAAATATTTCAGCCCATCGTTTCTAGCGCTCCTCTACAAGTCCTACATCAGACCTAGAATTGAATACAATTTCCATATGTAGGCCTAGGCAGGTCGCAGAGCCTTAGCTTCATTGGATATTGTTCAAAAGAGGGCCTTCAGATTATTGGCGATGTGGTAAAAACTTGTCATATAAACTCACTCGAGCACCGCCGCAATGTTTGTTGTTTCGCTCCTATATTGCTACATGCATACTCAATATTTTGATGAAATGTCTAGTCTGGTTCCTGCATGTAAAACTCGCACTGCAAGCTGCACAGAATCTTTTACCCTACAAAATACTTTTTACAATCATCTGCGTCTTTCTTCCGGCATTCAATCTGCGGAGTATAAGGGTGACATACATCAGCTCCTTCGTCACTCTCCTCACGTTCCCCAATTCGTTTCTTCATCACCTTCTTGCCATGCTGTACTTTGCATCATAGGTCATAGGATATCTCCTGAGCTTGGCTTAATAATATAAAAAACAAAAGAAGTCACACTTCCTTAATTTGCCGACGAAATTGTATACGCACAAGGTAGGTATTGGATCTGTTCTGTGACTCTGTGGCTATTTGAAACAAATGTAAATTTTTAATTCCTGTATTTTACAAGATATAATTTATGATGATTCGTGAATTTGAATAAAATACATTTCTCCAGTTTTACTAGCTCTAATGGACGATTTACACTTCCACTATTTAAAAGCCATAACAAAATGAATAATTTAACATCTCCTTTGACTTTCGGGAGTGGCAAAGAACGTTGAGCAACTTTCTACGTTGCGAGTAGTATCCACTTGCTAATCTGTTCGACTCGTATCTTTTAAATGATAAATGCTCTGCATTTGAAGTTTGTGAGTGGTGGCGAGTGTCTTCAAACCTTTTTTTTGTGTTCAGAAGAAGGCTAAGGGTTGTGAGAAAATGCAGCTTTTATTAATATTAATTCAAGACAACACTACAGACCAATTAAATGGTACAGTATGATAAGGGATGTATTACATAGGGTGTATTTGCGAAGCCCACAAGCCATAAAAAAACACTTCTTCTAGCGCACAAGCAGAAGTTTGAGAAACGCACAAGCAGGAGTTTGCGAAACACACAAGCAGGAGTTTGCGAAGCGCACAATTGTTAAGGGATTACGCATTGTTTTGGAAACGCGCGGGTATGGTTAAGGTCAACGCATTGTTATAGCACGTATCTTTAAATTAAGTTTTTTAAACCACTAATATCAATATGAGGAGTACGCTTCGCGCCAAGCGCAAAGAAACACACGAAAAGGCAGGCAGGCCAACACACACACAGGCTCCGCTTCGCTCCGCGCACGTGTGTGTGTGTGTGTGTTGACCTGCCTGCCTGTATGAGTGTGTGTGTGTGTGTGCCTACCTGCATGTGTGTGTGTTTCTTTGCGCTTGGCAAATACACCCTACGTGGGTATATTACTTACGGCAGGTAAAGATACGACCTAAAACAATGCCTAATCCCTTAACAATAGGTGTGCGCTTCGCAAACCATTTTTGACTAGATTAATTTTGGATTGTGCGCTTCGCTCATATACCCATTTCATATATGCTAATCTGATCGCTTTCAACTATTGGGTTCGAAGTATGGTAATTGTGCGTCATAATTTCATAATTGACATATTAAAATTTGTAAAACTACTAATATACGTCATAAATTGACTTCATTTGGTAAATAAGTCCCCTAAAAACCCCTATATTTATAATATAACGATCATGTTATGGATAACCGATATTGCTACGACCTAGAAGTCTGGGCACAAGCCCCACCAATGGGCTAACGAAGTACTAACTGAAAATGTACAAATATTTATAATACAAATGAAACTCCACTTAGAGGTTCTGAGTTTAATTAAAAAGTAAATAGCGCCGATAATATAGCATTTTCAAATTTAATTAAGCCGTTTCCAGAAAGAATTAAACCTTTTCCATAAAGAATCAAACCTTTTCAACAAAGAGTTAAACAAAATTCATAAACAATTATACTTGGAAATAATGAAATTATTATTTCTTTTTTACATTTGTAAATATTTTGTTGTTAATGAAGTGGTTCGCCAAGCGATGTAGGAGTTATTATCATCATCATGTTCATTGTAAAACTTACAACATCTGTAACATTTATCTCTCTAACGCTACTTTCTTTAACTGAGAAGGGGGTGTGCTAAACGGATGTATCTGTGAGAATTCGCCTGGCAGGTCAGCTCATTTAATCTTTGAAAACGCTCAATCCTTAATCCAAGAAATTGAAGTCGTAGAATATTACCGGTGGTAACAACCCCCCGAACAGCATTTGTCTTGTGTGTGGCGGTATTATCCAAGATTAACCATGTATCTCCTATATGTGCATTTTACCCATAAGCTCTTTAAGGAATGAACAAAATTTATCGAAGTTGCATGTTGAATTACATCTGGTTTTTTATGTCCCTAAAAAATCAAACTGTTGGTATATTTTTGACACAAAAATACAGTTTATGTGTTACTATCCATGAATCAGAGCTGCATATATAAAAAAAATATATATTTATTTAATTGTTTATGAATTTTGTTTAATTATTTGTGGAAAATGTTTAATTTTTTTGTGGAGAATGTTTATTCTTTCTGGAAAAGGTTTAATTAAATCTGATAATGCTATATAATAATGGTAAAGGTATTTACATAAATAATTAAATCATGCTTTTAAATAATTGATGTTACATACTAGATGAAGTATTGCTATAGAATTCATATTCAGCTTTATAAAATCATTCACAAATATCGTCGCTTCTACCTACTTCAAGTGAAAATAACCGGAACCTTAATCTATATTCTAAATCGTAATATTTAAGTATTTAAGTAAAACTTGTAAAGTGGCTTCTGTCATAATTCTTAATTATTCAGCCAACGCTTTTAAATAAATGCAACATTTATTTTCATGTATTTAAAAAAAAATTAACAACAAATTATGCATAAATTATCAATACAAATTGCAATCACAATCATAAAGAAGAATATTTCTTATGACCTCCTCCCTTTTAATGTAAAATTCAAATAAGTTATCGTCTGTATGAAGCATGTTAAACTTGCTCATGATTTTCCAAACACTAAAAAACTAATAAAGTTGTAAAATCGTGATTATGTTGGGCTCATCCATTATCGCCGACCATGTAATCTCCTCTTCAAATAATAACAAAAATGAGACAACTCCGCCTTAATTACTAGTTGCAGATGCCGCGTACAGTACATATGCATGTATGTACGCAGTAGATGCATTCCTAGCAACACACCGCAAAATTAATAAATTAGTCATGTATAGAAGGCTACATTTATGCGCAGAAATAAAATTATCCAGAAAAGCGAATATGTACATTTTACGTTGTTTTTACGTTTTTTTTTTTTTATTATTATTTCTTCTTAAGCCTGCTGACTCCTGGTGCTGGTACCAGCAGGTTTCCAACAGAGGCCAGTTATGTTTTTATTTTGATCGTTCAGATCGGACTTTTCATACAGAGCGCTGCAGGAGAAGGAGAAGCATCACTTGCAAAGGTAGGTAGGCATAATATAATTAACTTGTTAATTATTGGTTTTGTACTTGTCTGTTACATGAATTATAATAAGAAAGGTAAACATTGTTGGCTATTATAAGTCAGATATAATAAGTATGATTATTTACAGTACTGGATAAACCACAAGTTTATTAACAAGGTGGCAATATGTACGACGATAAGCTGTGATTAAGTGGAAAAACTGGCTTTCGAATCTTTATTTGTTGTTTGTATCATAAAATTTTATATTATTATTGGGGAAGGGTGCGCCAAGTAACATGTAAATATTATTGAATCTAAATGAAGAATATAACTATAGATGCAGACTTTCATAAGGGAACTATGACGTATGCGCTGCTAATTTATATTATTCCTTAATTTAACAAAAAGATGCCTTGTTTAGGTCAGATTAAGCCCGAATAGGGATCAATTTTACTCGAATTTGTTGCTCAAGTAATGTACAAATCAAAAATATACATTTCAATGAAGTTGCACATAATAATTATAATACAATCGCACACCGATGACGATGCTAGTATTTCAAAGAGTTATTTGTCATATTGCATAATAATTATTTAGATAAAACATCTGAAAATTAATGCAATTGCAATGAGATTATTATTGTAGCATTGTGCATATAAGAGATGAGGTGAAGAAAAGCTGAAACATCTGCCACACAAAATGAAATGACAATGTGAGACGAGACGAAAATTTATTTATAATATTTATATTTTTAATTAAACCCTGAACTAGACGTGATTTTCAATTTAGCGACATTTTACCCTCCTGCCCCACTTAAGCTTGCTGTTGAATAAAACAAATCATTTTTTGTTAAGTAGTATTTTGCAATTATTTTAAATTACAGAATTCAGTCATTAGATTTACTTTTTCTTTCAAAAATAATAAAATCTCAAATTTTAACTTGAATAACATTTCATATTGTGAATTGCTTACAATTTGATTCAACTTCACTTCTGTAGTTAGTATTCTCATTTTGAATTATCATTTTTGTACGTTCTGTAGTCACTCTGTTGGTACCCGCTGTACAGTAAACTTCAAAAGAGAAAAATAAATTGGATTTTATCATTAAAGGTTTGGCTTTGTTATTTCTGTGCACACTATTTGGTTTCACGTGTTTAACGCTTTATAACATATTGGCAATTTCCCTCAAAAAACCTTGAGAGAAACACTTGCCTTATTACACCTAGATTCGTTGGGACATGTTACTTTTGGAATTCAATTTTCTTTAAGGTGTTAACAAGTTTCATTCCTTTTTGATATTCAAAAGCCATGATCTAGCAGATGAAAAAATTTCAACGTGATCAGTGGCAAGGATGAATTAGGAGGTGATCTAGATAATGACGAGATAAGACTTGTTTGGATAACGGTAGATTCTCCCTTAACGGAGGAGGAGAGTTGCGGAAATAATGATCATTGGAATAGTTAATAATAGCGAAAAAATATTGTAAGAATTTGACCTAGACGTTCAGACTGAAGTAGGCGTTTTAAAAGAAAATATTTTCGATGATGTAATTAACTACGTAGTTAGATATAGGAATATGTGTATTAAATTAATGGTTCAGGTAAATTTTCGGAGAAAAAATCATGGGAAAAATATCACAAAATCTCAAATTATTACTTTTCTATGTTCGCTTTTCAAATTATAGTTATTTATTTTGTACTGCTTTTGATCGGGGTTTATCAATGTGAAAAAAAGATGTTGCCTATTTTTTGGGAATCTCCGATCGTGATTAAAAAAATTTACAATTTTTTAATTTTTTTGTTGCTTTATTTTAAAGATGGCCCGACGTTTCGACTCTGTGGTTTTGAGTCCTTTTCTAGGGTCTGCAAGTTACATTGTTGTAAAATTTTTACAAAATCTAGTTAATAATATCGGAATATATAAAAAGCTATTTTACCTTACATATCTAAATGACACTAATCTGCTTAGAATAACGAAGAAAACGAAAAAACACTACATTTATGCGATATATAAAAGCAGGAAGTAAATAAATTAACATAAAACAGTGACGTTATAACAATTACGATCACGAGAAAACCGGACTAAAAACGATAATGAACCATCATCAGCTGTTTTTCATTTTCATGTCAGATGTGGTGTGTTATTTTCTGGAATGAGTGCTTGTGTGTCTACGGTGTTGGTATTGGCTTGTTGTGAGTGTATGTGTCTATTTATTCTATTTAAAATTGTGTAATAATCCTTTGTGTATTATTTCTGAAACTAATCTGATGTTAATCAAGTGTTTTCTATTTAAATATATGTGGCATGCTTCTTTTGTCTCTCTCTTCTTCTTGTTGTCTTCTATGTCAATGATAGAAGCCTGTTCAAAATTGAAGATGTGACCTGTTTCCAAAGAGTGTGTTGCCAGTGCTGAGTTGGGTGTCAGTTTTTCTATGTATTTTTTATGTTTGTGTTAAAAATTGTAAATTTTTTACCTCACGTTCGGAGATTCCCAAAAAATAGGCAACATTTTTTTTCAAATTATAGGTATATTAGGAGTAAAGGAAGCATAACACACAAATTTCCTAGAACCTAGAGATGGCACTGTAATACAAATATTTAGGTATGCACAACCTAGAATTGTTGTTTTCGATGATAATTCTTCAAGGCAGAATAGTGGAAATGTAGACAAATTAGCTGCGCTACACGGTCCATGATTACTAGGTTCATAGAGAACTCACACCGTACATGACAAAGACGGAATGCTGGTACCATTTAAAGTCGCTGGAGCTCCAACTTAGTTTATTCTACTTTGACCTGCTAAATATAGTTTGAAGATATTGGCATTATGTGACACGAAAGCCTTTGGGGGAACGAAGCCAATTTCTGTTATAGTAAGGGGTCCACAATTGTTGCGTCTTCTAAAGTAGGTAAGTGCTCTGAGTGGATATCCGTCTTACTTAAAGCAGAAAACTGCGCTGGATTGCAGCAAGAATCGGTGTTGAATAAACCGCTCCTGACCGATAACTTTTCGGCAATGACCAGATTTAGACTGGTCGACTTCAGACCTGGAATAGTTTTCTTTGTAAACACCAAGCTGTCTTACTGAAGACTTGACATCCGCAAAGGAGGAGCTGAAATAATGCCAATCAGATGGATGGATACCAATGGTTTCGTTCTTAAAAACCAGGTCGTCTTACTGACGACTGGACATCCATAGAGGAGAGCCACCACAGTGCCGATCCCATGGATAGATACAAATGGTTTTCTTTAAAAACATCAGGTCGTCTTACTTACGACTTCACATTCACGGACGTATGAAGGTTGTGGCTCGAAAACCCATTCGACTGAAACGCAACGAGCTACAATGCCGGTTCTGCTGCGGAATGTAATTCTTATTTAGTTGCCAGTCCGTTTATGGAAAATCTAGAAATGATAGAGACTCTGAAAAGTAAAGCTTATTTAAGGCATTACAGAAAACATCGGCCTCAATGATGGTGAAATCCCTTCTGACAATTAATTTTTTTTCTTAATTTTTCTTCATATAAAACTTGATTAATTTTTTGTTTTTTGTTTTTGTTTTTTGTTTTGTTTTTTTTTTTTTTTAATACTTCATTTTTTGTTCATTAGTCGCAAGTTGAAATGAAACTGATTACATTTATGTTTATTTTCATTCTTATACATTCAAAAGTTTGCCTAGCTAATTCCCCTTTAGTTATCAGTATGGTATTGCAAAATATTTTTATTTATTTTTTATTTGTTTAAGCGATTATAGCGGTGTTTGAGAAGGTTGTACAGTCTGGAACGAAAGTGTCGCCACCATTCTTTTACACCGGCACCGATAGATATTATAATCGACTTATTAAATCAATTAGTAAATTCTGTGAAAGGGAATATTGGAACACTGGATTACATTGTTAACATGCTACCACTATTCCTCCGTTTCTTTACGTACTGGCGAGAGCAATATAATTTTCTCTTACACACGTACACCACCATTTAAAAGATTCTTTTTGAACAGACGCACAATCAATTGCGTTCCGTTTTTCATATACTTGCGCAGTTTCCCGCAATAGCCAGTTCAACTTAGGATCGGTTGGTAAGGTTTAAAGTTTAAGGTGATATGGTGAATCTTCAGTGTCTTACTTATACTATCGGTTCAAAAAGAAACTATAAATCATAAAGCGATAGAAAATTATATATAAAAGCCTTGCAAGTGGTTCTACCAATGTTTCGCTACACATACACAGGTTGGTTACAAGTTTGAAAAAGTGTCCCTGTTACCTTTTCAGCTGATGTGTATTGGTGCTCAGAAACCTTTCAACCTCTCTCTTTCCATACCGCTTTTTCCTTACTGGAGGATTTTCAGTACAGTGTACTGTTATTACCACTATTTGCCTTGTTTTCTGCTTGTAATACTAAGTCTGACTGTCGCCTTTCTTTGTCATGTCGACCGTCGCATTTAACCCTATTGTGTAGCTTAAAGCATTTATTTTACACTCTGGTCATCAACGTAGATTATTTCTAATTTGATTCCTTACCCAGTTAAGTTCATCATACATTACTATCGGCATTTTGGAACACAATCGGTTTTTGTTAACTGCTGTTCTTAAGGCACATTTTGCTGCACTCCATATTACGTTAATGTCAGCATACTCTCTTTTGATTGGTATTATAATTTGTTGGTACTGTCCCGTCAGCTGTCATAATTATATATCCTCCCGTTAATCGCGTTAATTTGTGTGTTTCTGTATATGTTTAAGACCGTATTTGGAAAATTTGTCTACTGACAATTCATCCAAAGAAAATTTATACATCGAATACATCTAACAACAATTCATCCATTAAGCAATTTGTCCTCAGTTAATTGGTCTAATGACAATTTATACATAGAACACCAATAGACCAATATTCTGTACACATCACAATGAAGATTATTTGTATTCCGGTAGTACTTAATATGTAAGTTAACTCAGTTAACGCAGCAACACGCGCCGCTGACAATGCATTTTTACCAGTAGAATTAAAATATCATATTTCAATAAATTGCTAGCTAAGAAAAAGATTGTTAGGCATAAGTTCGTTTTAAGCAGGTAAAAGTAACTTTTGTAATTAGGTAGATGCAGATTAAATCGGGAATTGTTTGAAATCGGTTGTTTAATTTTTTTTTAAAGAAAACAAAGTAAATTTTGTTAACTGGCACCCGAGCAGGGACCGTTGTTAAATGACCAAAGAATAAGGTGATAAAAAGCAAGAAAGTTTTTCTTTTCTTTTGGTTAATTGTGTAAGATTTAAGTGCATGTGATCTAAGTGCGTACCACAAGTAGGCGATTTACAATCTCAAAGTCTTTCGCTAAAAGGGAATTCTACGGCTTATCCACTGCATCATATCCACCAACAACGGAAGTGATAGAAGTTCGTACCACGAGTAGGCTGCTGACAATCTTAACGCGGTAGGCTAAAAGGGAAATATACGGCTCATCCCCCCATCATCCGGTAGCAACAGTTCCTAAAAATTGGGAGAAATAAGTCACGCACTCACGTTATGAAATTCCTCATTCTAATGTAAGTAAAAACTCTCGCTTATGTTATATTATATCAAATATATTGAACACACTGAATATCTTGGAAATTTACACATTGAAATAAATTTTTTTAACAAGATTAACATAGCTTAGTTGAATTAAAAATAAATGTGGTAGTGAATAAAATTTCTCGAGAGTGTGTTTAAACCGATAAGAGCTAAGAAATAGCCATAATTATCTGAAATTTGATAAGTGAGGAAAAGCCAATAGAATAGAAAAGTGAGTCTGGTTGAATTAATTACTAAAGTTTAAAAAGCCAGGGAAAGTGTCTTTTCAGTTGATAATAATTTCAATAATATACTCGTACGAGTAAAATCCCCTTTCTCCCTCTCTAGGGTTATAAGTGATAATTTCTAAAATCTCTTATATTAACGTTACTAATATTCGAAAATGGAGGAATTACATGAGGCAATCAAGCAATTGACAGGAGCATCTAATGCTCAAATCGCATTGGTAAAAGAAATCGACCGTCGACTTCAGAAGTTAGAAAAAGAAATAGCTGCTTCCAAGGTAGTTCCAACTCCAACTAATAATATACCCCAAGCTCCAAAAAATGAAGAGGAATTAAAGGATATCTGGAAACTTCCAGATAGTGTAAGGGAACTGCAGACATTTGATGGAAATCCAGTGCAATATATTTCTTGGATACACGCAGTGGAAAACATATTAAGCGACCACGAAATTGTTCGTAATAAACCAATTTATCGTGCGATCCTACAAAGAATACGGCAAAAAATAAGAGGTCCCGCTGACACTGCTTTAATTTCCTACAACATATTTGGTGACGATTGGCCTTCTATAAAAAAGTGTTTATCTTTACATTATGCTGACAAGAGGGATATTCGCACTCCTGAGCATCAATTAAACCTTCTTAGCCAAGGAAAAATGAGTTTAGATGAATTTTAATAATTAATAAAATTAAAACGGAAGATTATTCTCCAGAAACAATCAACGTACTGGTTGAAACTTATCGCAATAGAGCACTTGACGTGTTTATGTGAGGTGTAAATGGTGATCTTTGCAAGATGTTAGTGATACAAAAACCCCAAAACACTCCCAGAAGCTTATGCTTCATGTCTAGAAATCCAGAACTTAAACTTTAGGAATATCGCGATACGTAGACCTAATCTAAATAATTCAGTGACGACACCAATAAACCAATTCTTCTGTAGCGATTACACTTATAAACCACCCATCTCAAGAGTACCACCTAAACCAGCTCCGCGAGCCATGCCACGGACTTTGCCATTTAACCAAAGGAACGAAGCCTATAACATTCAACACGAAAAACGTATCCAACCACCTCCAAGGCCAAATCAGCCGAAACCCCCGTTCCAATGGAAGTTGATCGATCCATACAAACTAAACAAATTGATTATATGAATCGACCTGGTAACAATAATCCTTATCCGTATAAGAGATACAATAATTCCGAAAATTATCCACACAAACAGCAGAGAATAAATATTTTAGAAACAGAAGCTGGGCCATCATATGAAGATTATATCCAAACTCACGAGAATGAATTAGATGACGATTATTCTGAGGGAACTGATGACGAAAATCCTGAACTATATTTTATGACGGAAGCCTCTCTAGCGTTCCATACCTAGAATACCAAACACGGGATGGCAAAATTCTCAAATTGCTAATCGACACGGGAGCTAATAAAAATTTTATAAAATCGGAATGGGGAACGAATAAGAAGCCAGCAAAAAGAGCTTTTAAAATACAATCGGCTGCAGGGGAGATAGAAGTTAAAGAAAAAATTACCGGAAGATTCTTTGCTAGCATAGGAAATAATACCTTAATACATTTTTTCATTTTACCTGGACTAAAATCATTTGACGAAATTATCGGTGATGATACTCTAAAAGAATTAGAAGCAATTATTGATAGAAAGAATAATATTTTGAAAATTAAGCCAAATATCATAATACCTCTCAAAGAAAAACAATCCATTCAAGTTAATAATTTAGAAATTAGGGACAAACATCTGAACCCACAAATCAAAGGATAATTGAATGAAATATTAAAGAAATACCATATATTATTTGAACCAATAAATGATCAAGAAATAGTGAATACAAACATTGAAGCTGGGATCAAAACGACAACAGATGAGCCAGTCTACTCAAAGTTTTACCCTTATCCTGCCAATATGAGAGACGAGGTGGAACGTCAATTAAACAAGCTTCTGGAAGACGGAATAATCAGACCATCTAAAAGCCCTTATAACTCACCCATCTGGATTGTTGAAAAGAAGATGGATGCTTCAGGAATAAAAAAATATAGAATGGTAATAGACTTCAAAAGATTGAATGCCGTAACAACATCAGATACCTATCCCATACCTGATATATCCAGCACGATAGCAAGCCTAGGGAATTCAAAGTTTTTCACGACCCTCGACTTGACGTCAGGCTTCCACCAAATAAAAATGAAAAAGGAAGATATTCCAAAGACGGCATTTTCTACAATGAACGGAAAGTACGAGTATACAAGGTTACCATTTGGTCTAAAAAACGCGCCCTCGATATTTCAGAGAATGATTGATGATGTCCTCAAGGAACATATCGGAAAGATATGTTACGTATACATTGATGACATAATCATATTTGGCAGAACCGAGGCAGAACATCTACAGAATATTGAGAAGATATTTTCTAAATTAAAGGAAGCCACCCTCAAAGTAAATCTTGATAAAACAGAATTCCTCAAAACAGAAACAGAATTTTTGGGTTTTATGATCACTGATAAAGGCATCAAGCCTGATGAAAAAAAGGTGCGGGCCATAAAAGGAATTACACCACCAGAAAATTTAAAGGACCTAAAGAGTTTCATTGGACTGACTTCATACTACCGACGTTTTATTAGAGACTTTGCAAAAATAGCAAAACCCCTGACTAACCTCACACGGGGAGAAAATGGGCAGATCAAGTCAAACCAGTCTAGGAAAATTAAAATTAAAATGGCAGAAAAAGAACTAAAGGCATTTAATGACTTGAAGGAACTTTTAGCATCTCCCGAAATATTAGCATTTCCAGACTTCACGAAGCCATTCATCCTTACATCGGATGCTTCAGGTCATGCGATTGGAGCAGTGCTCTCGCAGGGAGAAATTGGTAAGGATAAACCTATTACCTTCATATCTCGGTCACTCAATAAAACTGAAGAGAACTACGCAACTAATGAAAAGGAAATGTTAGTGATAGTTTGGGCTTTAGCCAATCTGCGAAACTATCTGTATGGAGCAAGAAAGATTAAAATTTTGACCGATCATCAACCTCTAACATTTAGCCTGAGTAATAGAAACAACAACGCAAAACTAAAAAGGTGGAAGGCAAGAATAGAAGAGTATAATTATGAGCTTGTTTACAAGCCAGGGAAGACAAATCATGTTGCCGATGCACTATCAAGATTAAGGTCACATGCAAACGTTCTTACATCGGATTCAAGCCAAACCATACACAGTGCAGAGCAAGATAGCACAGATCTCATCCCATACTGTGAAGCACCGATTACTGTATTTAAAAACCAACTCATCATCGAGGTGGGAAAACACAATATGCACGCTATCGAAGAGCCCCACACAGGATACCACCGACATTACATAAAACTTGAGGAAATAACCAAAGGGAATCTCATAAAAATATTAAAGGAACTTCTTAACCCAAATATTCTGAACGGACTTAAAATTCCAGAGCAACATATTCAAGTGCTGCAAGAAATCTTCAAAAAACATTTTAGTAAATTTAAAATCCGCATAACACAAAGAGTAGTACAAGATATAGCCAATCCAGAAAACCAATTCCAAATCATCGATCACGAGCATAGAAGAGCCCACAGGAATGGTAAGGAAAACAAGAACCAGATATTAGAAAAATACTACTTGGCCCACATGGCGAGCAAAATTAAAAAGTACATTAAATCCTGCGATATCTGTAATACCAACAAATACGATCGACACCCCAACAGGCCCGAATTGCTAGAAACACCCATTCTAACTTACCCATCGGAAATAAGACACATGGATATTATGATATTTAACCAGGAAAAGTTCATCTCTTGTGTGGACAAATTCTCAAAATTTGCTAAGTTCTTCAGAATAAAAGACAAATCAGTGCTAACTTTAAGGGATAAAATAACAAAGATATTGCACTATTTTACCACATCTAAAATTCTTGTAATAGACAACGAGAAAAGTTTTATTAGTCCTATCGTAACCAACTATATCAAAACATTAGGGATAGAATTATATAGAACCCCATCTCAAAAAAGTGAGGTAAATGGAACTGTGGAAAGAGTTCATTCCACTATAATCGAAATCGCAAAATGTCTGCAAAGGGAATATCCGGATTTATCTCTGAAGGAAATAATAAATATATCAGTAGATAGATACAATAACACCATACACTCCATAACCAAGCAAAAACCCAGCGACATATTCTTTGGAAGAACACAACGAATCAATTATCAGAATTTATTACATTTTAGAGCAAAGGTAAATGAGGATCTATTAGAACAAATAAAGAAGAGCCAAAAAAGTAAAATAAGTAATCAAAATTTAAAGAGACAAAAACCTAAAAATTATCATCCTGGGCAGACAATATACACTACCGTAAAACAAATTCAAGGAAAACACAAACCTGTATTTAAGAAGGAAACAGTTGCCAAAGACAATAGAGTCACTGTTACAACAACTAGTGGAAGACGTATCCATAAATCGCATATTAAAAATCTTAACCAATAAAACGTACTTTCCTATTTCAGACTAATATGGGCGCATATCGCCTTCACAGCAAGCGTGTTTGAATACTTGGGTCCAGTCGCCGTCATTAAGCAGGGAAATGGACGCATCATAAGCGGTAGCATAAAACTTGTTCACGTCATTAACATTACTAAGTATGAAGAAGTGCTCAACGACGGAATATCAGCATTAGGGAGAATAGACAAAACAAGCATTCTTAAGCCCAAACTAGAATATCAAATAAAGCAGGTACAGGAATTAACCCGGAAGTCAAAGGGAACAAATTCAAGAAAAGGGAGATCAATTAACTGGATAGGATCTGCGTGGAAATGGATAGCGGGTTCACCTGATGCTACAGATTGGGATAACATAATTAAAAGTCAAGACGATATAATTTCCAATAATAATGAGCAATATAAGATAAACAACAAATTAATGGAGTCCACAACTACACTGATACATCAATATAACAATATCGCTAAACAACTAGATGAACGAAATGGTGCAAAGTATGAACAGATGCTATTCAACCGGCTAAGTATCCTAATACAGGAAGTTAATGAAATAGTACTTGCAGACCAGTTGGCTAAGAAAGGAATTGTAAACACTAACATCCTGGATAAAGAAGAAATTAACCAACTCATAGCTCAAATAGAAACGCTCCCCTACGAAAATGAAATAGATGATATAGAGTACGCTGAACCGATAATTGTTGTAAAGGAGTCAATTCTTCTGTACATAGTTTCACTACCGAAGACAAGCACAAGTGAATATAACCATATCATTGTTAGACCTACAACGAAAAACAAGAAGCGTGCGTATTTAAACTTCGAAGAATTAATAATTAATCAGTCTGAAAGATTTGGAATAAAGGAGAAGTGCAGTAGCTTAGGAATTTAACAATATGCAAGGAAAGTCAGCTTGAGAAACTACCAGACGATTATTGCATTAGTCGTCTAATCATGGGATTGGAGGCTGAATGTGATTAGCAGTTTAACAAAAATGAAAAAATTGAAATAATTAACGAAAATATAATATTCCTCGACAACTTCCTTGGAGAGTTTTTCGAAAATAATTCAACCAGATACTTAAACGGCAGCTATGTTATACAATACCACAATGAAACCATAATGATAAAGAATAGAGAATTCATCAGCAAAGAGATAAAAACATTTCAAGCCCTACCGCCAATGCTTCAAACCAGCCCGATCGAGAAAAGCCTAAAACCAGATGTAGAATATCTTCACGACCTACACCTAAACAATAGAAAACAGCTACAAAGCCTCCAAACTAAGCATGGGATATCTCTTATAACAGATATAAGTTTAGTTACCGTACTAATTGTCATTTTTAGTGTAT
The DNA here is from genome assembly GCA_963930735.1 of Dioctria linearis. Taxonomy (NCBI): domain Eukaryota; kingdom Metazoa; phylum Arthropoda; class Insecta; order Diptera; family Asilidae; genus Dioctria; species Dioctria linearis. Next base: position 89,980,271 of record OZ005740.1, on the reverse strand, counting down.
TTATAGTTTTCAAAATCAAAAGAGAAAAGGGAAAACTGGAGATCATTCAACCAACAATTCAGATGACAAACCCCCAGCATCCAAGACCTGCAGCCAGTCAAACTTAATCTTTGACCTGCGGGACGCAGACATTTCAGGAGGGAGGAGTTAACTCAGTTAACGCAGCAACACGCGCCGCTGACAATGCTTTTTTACCAGTAGAATAAAATATCATATTTCAATAAATTGCTATCTAAGAAAAAGATCGTTAGGCATAAGTTCGTTTTAAGCAGGTAAAAGTAACTTTTGTAATTAGGTAGATGCAGATTAAATCGGGAATTGTTTGAAATCGGTTGTTTCATTTTTTTTTAAAGAAAACAAAGTAAATTTTGTTAACTTGTATAACGAAAATAATATCATAGCTCCACAGTAAATATTATATTCTTCCCTAAAACAGTTACGATTTTATTCAAAGTTACTGATATGTAGGCATGTAATACCTATATACAGGGTGTTTCCTCCATGGTGGTCCATAGAGAGGGAGGTGATAGTACTCACTTAGGTAAACAAAAAATTGTATTCCAGGGGGGGGGGGGGGGGGGGGGCAAGGCGGCATATCAACCGTTTCGGAGTCACAGGGTGATTACGAAATTATGCTAGGTTTTCACAAAACAGCCTGTATCTTAAAAAGTACAGGGCGCATAGGCACCGTATAAACGTGGTTGTATTCAGAACTTCACGGCGTTTAAAGAGACTGTTCAACTAGCCTCGTACTTCTCTTCTCTTAGGAGTTATTGTGGTCTAAACTCAAACTTTCTGATTTTCTTACCATTTTTTTTAATTGGACCTTTGTTTTTTTTTTTGCAAAATGGTCATTAACATAACTTTTTTTTTATAAAAACTGTAAACCGTAGACTCTTCTCTTTAATTGGACCTATTACACCGTGTGTGCTATCTGCAGCCGGTAAGGAGATATTAGCTCACAACCGATTCAAGTCATACCAAAATTAGCTGATAGGGCTTTAAAATGACATGTAAGGGGACAAATTATCTTCGAGAATATGCTTAAGAGTAGCCTTGAGAATAGGTTAATGGCTAAAAATTAAAGAGGAGAATCCACAGTTTACAGTTATTGTAAAAAAAATTGTTTTAATGAGCTTTTGCAAAAAAAAAATAGAGGTCAAAATAAAAAAAAGTAAGAAAATCCGAAATTTGGGCTGGTTGAACAGTCGTTGCCAAGACCACAAAGTTCTGAATAAAATCAGGTTTATACGGTGACCGTACGTCCTATAGTTTTTAAGATAGACCGTGGGTACTATCACCTCCCGCTCTATGGACCACCATGGAGGAAATAACCGGTATAATAAATAGAGATACAGAAACCTTATTTTTCACAAAATATAGGAGGATTTAATTTATTTCATGAATTTTGCTAAAACTTGTATCATCTTGTTACATAATATGTAGGTACTGATGTAAAAGAAAAATGTTGTAAATGTAATATATTATTTAATAAACCTTGGTCACAGTATATGTACTTATAATAGACCAGCTTAGAACAAACTACTGAAAAGTGAATTTTGGAATTTTAATTACAAAAAAAACTCCAAATTTGTCACATAAGAGGGAACTATTAAGTATGATACGAAAGTAAATGGGCGAACAGTAGCTAGTTGCACAATGGTTGGGAGCAGTATTAATTTTATGTAAGTACACATCTGGACAAAAATACTGCAAATGAATTGTTCCATTACTGAACAGCTGTTTGATTGTGGATAGTTTAACAGGCAAAATGGCTGTAATAATGTTTGTGACAGTTTTACAGTTCTACCAAGCCGAATGGCATAGGAAGTGGAACAAATTGTGTTTAACTTTTTTTTTCTTGCAGAAATAGTTTTGCTTGTTATTTTGCCCCTTTTCTTCTAGTACAAGTTCGTGCATGCTGTGAGTTCTCTTTCTTCCATTTTCGATTAACATAGTAATCTTTTTATTAAAAATTTACTAGTGTTTAGCTTAAAATGTTGAAATAGAAAGTATAGTCATATTACAGAAGCATCCAACAAATGTGACTGTTTTGATAGAGCTGTTCTACTGTATACTGTGGTGGTGTTATAAAACACGTTTAAGAAAATTATTTTAATCTAATTCCGACTTTTTGATGATATCAAAATATTTGTGAAGGTCGGAATTAGATTGATTGTTTTGTATAGATTGTTTTAGACAAATCGAAGGTGTCCATAGTTGAATAGTTTCATAGACGTATTGCTCTTGGATGAATTGTTTTGGATCAATTTTTCTTGGATAAATTGTTTTCCGCTAACCGTTTAAGACAGCTTGATATTTGCTACGATGAAGTTTACTATTAAATTCCGGTTGTCTTACATAATCTTGATTTGAGACTAATAACCAAACGATTACTCTGTCTTCTTTATGTATTATATTATTATTGAAGTTGGCTTAAAAAGTTAATAAGGAGATCACCGTTGCCATTTACGGGTTCATGCCTTGCCACCCGATGACGTCATCAAGGCTAATTGTACGGGCTGATTTGATAATTTAAATCTCTCTTAATAACACTATATGCAGCCTCTATCAATCGAGTCACAGAGTTACGGTAATCATGTTTCGTAATCTGGTAAATAGGTGGACAATAATTAATTTTTTGAAAATTAGTTTCAAGCTAATAAGACCGAGCCTGATTACTTTGGTGAGTCAAACGTTAACATCTATTTCGTTTTGTTGGAGATCTACTAAACTATAAGAAGAATTCTTCAGCTTGGCATAGGAATTTTTCTATATCATCTAATTTCACTTAATCGCATAACCGTTATTTTTGTATTAGCTCATTTCTCCTTTGATAATATCCATTTCATGGAGTGTTATGATGTTATGAAATTTCTATTATAATTATTACTGGATGCGAAAAGATGCGACGATAACATTGAATCTAATAGTTTTCAAACTTCAATTAGATATAGCATTCTCCTAATTTAAAGAACCTTAATAAATATTCAATTCAACTGCAAGGAAAGACATAAGATATCACATGCGAGTACAAAACTTTCTGAAATGTGCAAAATATAAAGCCAACCATTCTAAAGAGAATAAATATGTGCTCTTGAACCTACACATGTACATCTCAAGGAAATCTTGCGTCTTGGTTAGTCTCAAGAAAGCTATTTCGAAAGCAGAAATCCTTATCTCACCTCTGTGCGTAAATATTTGCCAATGGAAGACCACACCAGATACAAGCAAACCATGACAAACAAGCAAGAAGGAATATGAAATGCGATATTTATTTTGCTGCTAGGAAATGTTACGAGGAGGTTAAAATGGGGTTTCCTTGCTGCTTCTCTTTGTGCTGCCTTGCAAGAAGAAATATTCAATATACATATATATGGTTAGATAGTGGATACCAGCATTGAAAAAGTGGGACACTTTCTAAAGTACATACAATTACTACTCGCTTTGCATTTGCTTTGCTGATTTCCTTTCGAGCTAGGACTTAACTTTTCAATAAAAGTTTGCATGAGGTGTTTAACTTGAGAAAAATGTTCGGAAGCAAAAACAAGTTGGTAGTTTCAAGCGGGCGGAATCACATGTTTCCTAGAAACGTACGATGCTTTAATATGAAGAAAGATATCTAAGTAGAATGATCGGTGTACTTCAAAACTTGAGGGGTGATACAAATTAGTCGCAGCATCGATATCAATATTGGAAAATTTTAAGAAAATCGAACAACTCTTATAATAACTGTTCACTTATGAAGGAATTTTAATAGGTAAAAGATAAATTGCAAACGATGATACGATTATTTTAAGTGGAGTTATACTGCACTGCAGAGCGTATCGAACTGGGTTAACAGATTACGCAGCGTATAAGAACGTAAGATCCAAATTTTCACTGAATAACACGCATATGATAACATGAATAGGACACAGAAGCCCAAATCACAGAATCAAGGCTCGAATCTCAATTACCGGTGATGAAATATTTTTTTCCGATTCCCATATTTATGTAAGTGGGATTGAGGTTTTTACATCAAAACCGAACCGGATGGAGAATTAAAGAAGACGCTATTGGTCCAGTTGAGGGCACTGTAGGAGGTTCAAATTGCTGTACTGACCAAATATTTTTTTCTGAATTCGATGATATAAGGTGGGTTAGGAATGGAAAAGATCATATACGATGACTGACTGGGATTGATGATGTCTAATCAAATTAAAAATTAAGTGGAGAATCCAGAAAGGTCTGGTGACAAATTAGAAATAAACTTAAGTGGAGAATCCAACTAGGAAAGAAGTCATCATTAATGTGTCACCCGATGATAAGAACAGATAGTCTTAACAGAGCGCACTGTTTCATGTAGTTTAACACCACAAACAAACAACTCATGATATTTTTAGTAACAACTCATAAAATATAGCAGGTATTCAAAAATTTAAGGTTTTAGTATTGCGCTCTTTAAAATAGATTTTTTCTCTATAGAAATTTCTAGAAAAGTTCCTAATAGACACAAGCAAAATCCCCCATTATTCATTTGGTCAAGGGGCCAGTATCTCATATCTAATGGCCTTAAGAGGTCTACGTTGGGAAATGCTTAAAATTGTAGAAAAATTGTAGACAGTCAGTTGTTTTCATAATAAAAGGCATCTTTTTCACGCCAATTCTAAAAAGCAAAATCTTTTGAACGGCTACTTCACAATGCTGCACAAAAATTTTGAAATCGCTTTGATTTTGTCCAAATGTACTATGACAAGTTTGATGGTTCCTAAAACAAAGGAAGATAAACAACAAAAATAGCTGAATTTGGAATAAAAATAGAAACAAGCATTTTTCATACAAATTACAATATGTTTGACGTTGTTTAATATAGGGAAAATATCTTTCAATTGGGTCCTCAATATACAACAATTTTCTCCGGGTTATTTAAGAATAAACCTAACATAAACAATCTTTTTTATACGTTAAATGAAAATGAAAACCTTCTCTACTTATATCAATAATAAGTATAGCTGATCACAAAGTTCTCTAGTTCCTGATGTTTGTAACTTTTAATTTATCCTCAGAAGCTCGTATACCTACTCTTATTCTAAGAGTAACTAGAAATACTGGGTTTCAGTTGCTTCTAAGGAATTTATTATAGTCTACCATAAGACTTTGAGTTAGAAAATGGTGAATACAAATAAGGAGTTTCGGATTGCAATTACAATGACAACCCTAGAATGTCAAAAGTTACACATAAGCGAAGTGAAATACCTCATGTCTATGACTATGGAAGTAGTTTGTGCGACACCTTATACAAAAAACATAACACATAATATATATATATATTTAAGGAGCCCGTCAGCGTTGTCAGGCGATAATACAGATACCTAGATGCGTGGGTTGGGCTGGTCATGGATGCATAATATTTAAGTTATTATCTGACTCACTGTGAGTTTGAGTGTGTGTGGGTCCGTCTGCGCATTTGCGTGCATGTTTATGCATGAACGAGTGTGCGCGCATACATTCATATATATGTGGGAGAGTGATACTCTCTACGTCGGCGCGTTCTCATGCAGTGCCCAAGTATTTAATAAAACACGAAATTATTGTATGGCAACCCTACGAAGGAGTTTCCCGATTGGTCCCATTTTCGAACATAAATTTCCTTTTTTTTAAGAAAGGCCTATGTACACATTTCAGCTCTCTACGTTGACGCGGTAGGTAGAGTCCAAATGAGAAAAACTAAACTTTTGTATAACAACACCAAAAAAGTGTTGCCGAATTTGCCCCACTTTTGAACCTGTATTTGCAGGCAGTGTCCAAATATATAGTGAAAAACTAAAGTTTTGTATGACAACATCAAGAAGGGGTCTCCCGATTTCCACCATTATTGTAATTTTATTTACTATTGCTATGAAAACACCATGTACCAAATTTTAGTTCTCCACGTCAACCCGTTCCCAGACAGTGCCCAAATATTATATGTAGTTAAAAGAGAAATTTTTGTATGGCAGCCATATGAAATAGTTGCCCGATTTGTCCCATTTTTGAACCTAAATTTACATTTTTTTTTAAAAAACACCGTACAATTTGAGCTATCCACGTCGGCGCATTCTCAAACAGTTTCCAAATATAGGTACAGTTAAAACCAAAGTTTTGTATGGCAGCACCAAGAAAGGGTTCCCGATTTAATCTGTTTTTAAAATTTTCTTTGCTATTGCTATGAAAACACCGCGTACCAAATTTCAGCTCTCTACGTGCACTTGCTGTCAGACAGTGTCCAAATATAATATAATATACTAAAAAACGAAATATTTGTATGGCAACCCTACGAAGGAGTTGTCCGATTTACTCCATTTTTAAACATATATTTTCAATTTTTATGAAAACGCCGTGTACAAAATTTCAACTTTCCACATCTACGCGTTGTCAAGCAGTTTTTTACGTCTCGACAACAGCGCCATCGTTCGTGTCCAAAACTATCCTCTCTCCAGCTGGAACCGACTAAACAGATTCAGAAAATTTAATTGAATTCGGTTTGGCGGTTTCGGAGATAGCATGTACAAACGCAGTGACACTGGATTTTTAAGTATTAAGATATAGTATCTGTTGAATTAACATGATCGTCATTTTTTGTTAGAGAATACATTCAAGTATGTAAAAATGTACGTGAGCTTGCACAGACCTTTCTAATTGCATAAAAGAATCAACAATATTTATTATTCAAAATCTAGAATAATTGGTCTTACCTTTTACGAACTTACAAATCTTTCTAATTTTATGAGCGATGCAGATGAAGCGCTACTTATCCTACCTTGTCCTGAAGACAATAAAAAAGTACTATTTTTGAACAAATGTTTAAGATCCTGTTGAATTTGTTCATTTGAATGGGGTTACATATGGAAGGAAGTTAAAATTAATAGAATTAAAAGACGTCGCAGATATAATAGATCACAAATTCGTTCATGATTTGATGTGTCTTGGACCTACATGCTCATCTGCATCCAACAATATTCAATGCAAGCTGTGTCCCGTCAGAAAGAAGATCTGTGTGCCGTTTTACACTGGTCTGACGTAAATCAGCTTAAGTTGAGCCCGCAAAAGTGTAGTGGCATCGATATTTATATAGAAAACCTTGATAATACCTCTTGTTAGCCCTGCATTGAGATTGGCGATTCCATTGTTCCTTATGAGTCTAAAGTTAAGAAAATTGATGTTCTAATGAATAAGGTCTTTGAGTGGTCTGATCATGTTAGCCTGTTGACAGGAAAGATTTATGGCAGATTGACAAGACTCTGGGTGACTGCTCATTTTATTGTCAGCTTCCTGTCGGGATTAAGCGGACGGGCGTTGCGGGAGATTCATGCAATTTAAAAATCTTTTATTTAATTATTTATCAATAGGGCGAGATTAAGATGGTCGAAATTGATGTTATGTTTATGTTTCTTTAATTGTTTACACTTATCTCTGCTAAATCTCTTTTAAATCTCTACTAATTTCTCTTCAGCAGTAACGTATCGCTTATCTTTTTATACCCTAGATGAAATCTATAGGGGTATACTAAGTTTGTCATTCCGTTTGTTACACCTCGATATAATGATGGTAGAGCAAAATGAATTGGACACCCACGCATAATATTAAAAGTTATTTTGATTTTTGCATGTCCATCCGTCCGGCCGTCCGTCTGTCTGTCTGTCTGTGCGCACGATAACTCGAGAACGCGTTCACCTAGAAAGCTGAAATTTTGTACACGGACATTAAAAAAAAAGTAAAATTAAGTTCGAAAATGAGACAAATCGGGCAACTCCTTCGTGGGGTTGCCATACAAAAATTTCGTTTTCCACGATATATTTGGACACTACCTGAGAACACGTCGACATAGAAAGCTGAAATTTGGTACACTGTGTTTTCATACTAATAGCAAATAAAATTTCGAAAATGGGCTAAATCGGGCAACCCCTTCTTGGTGTTGCGATTAATAATTTTGGTTTTTTACATATACTTAGAAAACGATCACTCCTAGACATTTTTATTGTACTAAAAACTTCTTCAGAATAAGAAATCCTATAAAATTGGTTATAATCAGTTTTTCTGTCCGAAGAGCCGTTCTAGAAATATATGCGAGAAACCAATGCAAAAAATCAACATTGCTCAAATGGGTGACCATACGAAATTTCATACGTGCATTCATCTAGGGTATCATAAAAATTGGTCTTAGACCAATTCTAGCTTTTTCACTTGTTTTGTTTTGTTTTTAGCTATTTATTTTTACGTTTCTCACTTCTTATACTTATTGTCATAGTTAAAATATTTATAACTAAAATTTTCGTTTTGGATTGTGTTGTTGTATGTCACTTCTAATACCATTATGAGTAAGCCATTACAAAATCTTCGATGGAATATGAAGACAATTAAAATGTACTGGCTGATCCTTGCTTATAATAAAAAGGCAAAATGAATTTCAAAATGCACATAAGTCGAAAAAGTGTTGAGATCAATAGTTTTTTTGTATAATTTTATCCATGTATGTACTCAAGCTTTAACTATTTGAAAATCTAATTTTCTCGTATTAACATCAAAGCTTTTTGTCCCGAATGTTTATAAAATCAATCAATCAAAATAATAATAAAAAAACAACATAAATGTTTCCTGGGTAATTAAATTCGTGTTCATATGCCAAGTAATATTATACGCACCAATTAGGTAATTTAAATTCGATCGTTACGCATGACAAGTTTGGTTAATGGCCCAACATCCGAAGTACAAGAGTTCATTTCTCTTCTCCATTTATTTCAGTCAGAGTCCATCTAAGTATTTCTGTTATCAACATGTTCCGTAATTAATCAAGCGCTATGATAGCATTCAGAGTAATGGTTGGTCTCTCCATTGCGCCAATATCTTTTCTGTTCGTTTGCTTTCCCATTAATTTCTTCTTATTGCAGCCTTTGATATAGACGACGATGATTGCGATGCTACTACAATTCTGCCATTAGACTCTCTCCTATATAGATTCTGACCAAAAAATCTAAAGTCTCTTTCTATCTATCTAATTGGACAAACATTCATTAGATATTTTGTGACAAATGATGCTGTCATCTAAGATCTATTTTTCGATTAACTAATTAAATACCCATACACACAACGACTGGTCGTGTGTCACGGCGTAATTTTGACCAATCAACAGATTTGATAATATGATATATCTCGTCTTTTATGGAATTCGGATGTGATTCTTTTATGATTCCGGCCCCATGTAGTTATTCACTGCCGCCGTTTCAAATTGATTAATGTAAGCGTGTAATCGATTATATGAAAGAACAAGTTCTTTAGAAATTCCAATTAACCGTTTGAGGGCTAGGATTCTGTTGATAAATTTTTAACTTTTTTTTTAAGTCCGTCACAAAATTTAAAATTTTTGAAAGAATTTCTGCAATTTTCAACGAACTTAAGCCATTATTACCATTCTGTCATCTTGAATAATTTGTACGGGAATTTATATTTTCGCTTGTATCACCAGATTCTGTACCGAGAAATACCTTTTTGTTTTTTTAGATTGTATATCAGACTAGACTGCAATACTATTTAACTGATACGAAACCTGAAGTTTAGGTCCTGGTAATTGTGGGCAGATTAATATCATCGATATAATTCAAATCGCTTATTTAGTCTATATTGCATGCCACACAGATTGTCGAGTGCACCTAGAAACATCGTTAATGGCTAGAGGCACATGTGGGTACACTGTACAGTGATAGACCACTCAAGACGAAATATGTTTTTGATGTTCTATACCTAAGACATATAATATTTATTGACTTCAATTGTAACAAACCAATAGAAGAACATACCGAGTTTGAGATTTATTTCAGTTTTACTGTAACAGTGATTTACTGCTAATGTTTTAGTTATTGACCGCACAGAATCACAGTGATTGACTAGATTATCACTTAAATAGAATTTGTAAAAGACAAAAAATACTCTAGTCTATAATTTACTGTATACATGCCTTAGTTGAATCTCTTTTGAAAGAAGGTGCTCAAATCGGCAGAGGAAAGAGGTTGAAAAAGAACTCAATCCAGAATTTATCTTCCAGACTAACATGTTTGATAATTCACATGAAAAAAAGTAACCGGACTTAGACGATCAATAATTCTTTTCGATTCCATGGTGTGGGATAGATTTACATTCCTCATACATTTTTAAAATACCTCTATCCCTAGTGATTAATTGGAATTATTTTAAAGAAATTTGTTATAATACCATGGTGATTATAGTAGTATTTTTTTGTCACAATCAGGGTGTGGGGAAAAATAAAATTTATGAGGAGTGTCGTATTTAGAGGATTTGAGGATCGCAATTTCAACGAATACTTAAAGTTTTCGGTAGACGGTTGATGTCTGTGGCGAGGTGACGTGTGTGCACTTTTTGAAGTACTGTACTTTGTATATTTTACCGCTGTATTGACCTAATTATTAGGAACGCATCTGAATTCCACTTTTCTCAAATTCTACTTTGTGTAGCGTGAGCGTGTTTTTCGTAAGTATGCATGTAAGTAGGCATTTTTCTTGGAAGCATGAAAAATTTAATATTTTTATTCATCATTACTGAGAGCTGCTCAGGCACAATCTCTCTGGAACCGATACGCCAGAAAAAGGTTAAGGAAATGTGCCTGGGTGTAATAAACTCAGCCATAATGACAGTAATCAGGCAAAACCCTCCTGGCGCTAATATCCTCTTAAAGAAATTTAAGAAATGCAGATGCATTGTCTTCTCACGACTATGGGCCATAAACTCAGGGTCTCCTTTTGAGTGTATTGCGAAGACTATTTAGCCAGGTATGATATTATGCTTGTTATATGAGATAGGGAACGAACGTTAGAATTGCGGGTGTATTTGCGAAGCGCACAAGCCATAAAAAAACACTTCTCCTAGCGCACAAGCAGGAGTTTGCGAAGCGCACAATTGTTAAGGGATTACGCATTGTTTTGGAAACGCGCGGCTATGGTTAAGGTCAACGCATTGTTATAGCACTTATCTTTACCTGATCTATGTAAGTTAAATTAAGTTTTTTAAACCACTAATATCAATATGAGGAGTACGCTCCGCGCCAAGCGCAAAGAAACACACGTACAGGCAGGCAGGCACACACACACACACAGGCAGGCTGCCAGGGGTGTGTGTGTGTGTGCCTGCCTGCCTCTTCGTGTGTTACTTTGCGCTTGGCAAATACACCCTACGTGGGTATATTACTGAGAGCAGGTAAAGATACGACCTACAACAATGCGTAATCCCTTAACAATAGATGTGCGTTTCGCAAACTATTTTTGACTAAATTTATTTTTGGGTTGTGCGCTTCGCACATATACCCAGAATTGCTGGGAAGGTTAGGGATAGAATTGTGCGATTGAGTAATTGAAAGTTATAGGGTTTTATATATACAGTCGAGAGAAGACAAGTAAGTAGATAGCCACAGGAAATGGTCGTAGGTTGATATCTTAGAGATAACCGCATGAACTTTTAAAGTGTGATATAATTTTTTTACATATGAAAATGTGAAATTTAAAATAATATTAGCCTGTAAGTGATTTCGTTTCAGTTCGCTGACGAAGCAACAGACATATTTCAGCATTGTCAGCAAAGTTAGAGTTATTATAACTAAACGCCTGGCGAGGGGAACAATCGAATATGTGTTTTAAAAAATGTATATTTCTATTTTTCTTTCGAATAGACTTGAAAATTCTAGCTAGGATTTGAAGTGACTTTACTGGGAGCGATATAAAAAGGAACAACGGAGCTGGATTCTGGACCTCATCCATAGGGGATATGTGCATATTATCCACAAGTCTGTTCGATTTCGTACATAGCAATATATATATTACTCTTTCGATTTAGGCTTTTAATTCTTTAGTAACTACTGTATTTTTGATACTGAAAAGCGTAGGTACATACTAAGATATGTACTGTAATTTGGTGGAGATTTGTATCCGCTCATGGTACGTTTTTTTTAATTGCGACCTTAATTGGCCACTACAGTTTATAGAAAACAAGAGAAATAGTAACAATTCATCTAAGAACAATAACATTATACCATAAATGAACAAAAAGTTTAATAAAGCGAATATCAAAAGTTCTGTAAGGTAAAACAAGGAAGGGGTTGCCCGCTTTAGTTCGTTTTTGAAATTTTAATTCCTATTTTTAGGAAAAAGCTCTGTACAAAGTTTCTGTAATATACGTCGACTCAGTGTCCACTTGTATAGCGAAAAACCAAAGTTTTGTGGTGGCCCGATTCAGTCCATTTTTGAAATATTATTTACTATTGCTATGCAAATACCATGTACCAAATTATGTTAACGCGTTCTTGACAGTACCCAAATATATAGTGAAAACCGAAATATTTGTACGGCAATTCTAGGAAGGTCCCATTTATAAAATCAAGCTTACGTTTTTTCTCATATAGCTCGTGTGAAAAATTTCAGTCCCCTAAGTAAACGTGGTCTGGAGTCCAAGCTATTTGAAGAATTGCAAGCAGATTGCAAACTTATGTTTGAAGATTTGAAAAGTTTTTACATTTGCACATTTTGTTAACACATTTATTGCAATATTATTAAAAATGAAGTCCAATTTCTGAAAGTTTTTTGACAAAGCGGCTGGGCTGGGAATTTTGGAAACTCCTGCTAGAAGCATAATAACCACACCTAAATAAAGCTTTTTGCACTCTAATTTCATATAGTACCTACCTGACAATGAAATTCGTAAAGGCATAATATCGTTCACAGTTGACCAAATTATACGCCAAATTTTAAATATGTATTTGAGAAAACGTCTTCGTTAAGTGTTATACTTTTTTTCAATGGCGTTTTGTTATATTTTATTTTTATTACTAAAATTTTGAAATAATTATTTTGAAATTTCATTCTCTTATATATATACATATGGTAGATAATTTATATAGCACTTAAGGCTTGTGCACAAATGCGCATGCTATCGCATTAATAAAATAATTTGAGCGTTTGTACTTAAATACTATGGTATACGTGTGCCTCTTCAAAATATATGGAAAACCGGCATGCGGCTCTCATTGAACTCTTCCGTGCCCACCCTTGTTATAGGTAAACGAAAAATGTGCTACCTTTTTCAAATTGAACGCCAAATGCTGCTTATGTACAACCATCAATTAAAATGCCATAATCGATGTATTACAGCGCAATTATATCATATTTCTGATAACACAGCAAGTGCGAGAATTTCACAATAGGTATTGCAATACCAAATTATCGCTGTTTTTTTCTAATATGCTGGTCAGCGCTATGTATGTGTAATGATTTTCATCAGGTCTTCCTTGTTTGACAATCGCCTCACGATTAAATACAAAAAGAATTCATGAACGCAAATTCATTGAGTTATAAGTGGGAACGTGACATTATATTCACGCAGTTATCTGATTGTCACCATTTTTTTGTGATATTGGATTCTGTTTAAATCCGGCTCGTTCAGTTTACTCATATTCACTTCCAACAATGGTTGCGCATATTTAAAGAATTATTAATTCATAAAAACAATTTAATACGAGTCAGGGTACCATTTTTCATATGACGATATTGAGAAGATTTGTTTTTTTTTCCAATTTCGCACATTGACCGGGTATGCGACTTGCATGCATAATGGCAAATTTTACAGATTATCACTTTTTTTCTCAATAATGAATGCAATGACATAAAAATTCTCAGAACAACTGCATACATATATATAGGTATACACATATTGTTATAATGAAAGATATTGTACTATGGGTCATATTAAGCTGGGAGCAATTCGGTAGATGACAAAATATAATTAAAGGAAAAATATTTTCCTATGTAAAATTCCTTTTACTACTTTTTTCTGATTTTTTTCCGATTTTTTGAGCATAATTTCTATCCCCTCCCAAATTCACTCCGAAAATTAATTTTCGACGGCCCAAGTTACTGCATGAAAAATTCATTTGCAAACTTACTTAATCGAATTATGGACGAATCTAATTTTCTATGGATGCACACTTATTCGGAGATTATTGTACGAAAGTTCAGGAAGATCAGATGTCATTTATCTATTTAAAAATAATAATAATTATAAAAATCTTGCATCCCTACTTTCCGCCATTTACAGGCGGTCTTTGAAAACTCACGTGCATGGCACTTATAGCAATCTGCCTATCTCGTTTGCATTTTATCCGAATGAATTTCGTACTTTTGGTAAAACTCTATGCCAATTTAACCGCAACAACTCCCGCGAAAAATTGCAAATTTGAGCATTTTCCAAACAATTTTTATCTTCTTCCGTATCCCGGCATGTGGTATTTTTTGGAAATGTCTCATTGAGTACGCAACTAAAAATTAGTTACTTTATTTCCACCACACTATTCTATCGATTTGGCGCCAAAAACCGCTATGTTTGAATCCATATTTTTGCTAACTGAAGCTGCCTCTCGGGACTTTCTTGTACCATTTTCTACATGTTATTATAGGCATATTAATCCTTGGTTCGTCTGTTATTTCAAAATAAAAATACAAAATAAAAGTGCTTCTTTTTAAATACTATTAAACAAACAACAAATTCGTTCGGTGCTGCTACATTTTGTTATAAAAAATATAAAGCATTGAGCTTCATTTGGCATTTGAATAAGAAAAGTCGGTTTCTCCGTTCTCGATATATGGTTTTTTGAAAATGAAATATCATCGTAAAATCACGAAATTTCTAACACCCCAGCGTGGGAGGGGAAACGAAAAATATGAGTAAGATATTTTGGTATTCACTAAAAACTGTGAATATTGTTAGAAATCTAAATTTAAATTTTTATTAAGATCGGTAAACAGGTTTAAAAGTTATTTTAATTTACGAAGAATATCTAAAAATTCAAAAATAACTCACTCTTGGGACGTGTATGCTAAAAAAAATAACTCACTAAAAAAAGGGTTGAAGATTGATGATTTCTTGCCCCATTTCAGGAAAAAGAAAAAGAAAGGGAACAAATATCTATAGCTGACTTATTCCGTGGAATCAGCAGGAAATAATCGTTTCTATCGCTGTTTTACTCATGTGAACTGCATTGTAGAATACTAAAAATTATAATTCCCGATCTTTAAAGTATTCAATTCTTTAGATAACAGCAGAAAACTACTATTACTGGTTTACTGTCACTTTGCGTGGCGTAGTCGTTGTCTTAGCGTAGTTGTTCAAAAATCATCACACGACTCGCTACGCTATCGAACGATTACGGCGGAGTGAACGATCGTTGTCAGTTAATGACTTGTCAGTTTGTCTCTTATGTATGGTGTTAAAAGTTTTATTGAAGAATTTTTAAATTAATTAACTAAAAATATGATTAATAAGTTGCAAATTGCTATACAATACTGAGAAGTAATCAGGTAATTTGTAAATAAAAGGGACTTGTTTATGAATTATGCAAAATATTTTTTCTGATATTGCAGGATAATATGATTAAAATAAAATTACTTCTGGAATAGTCTGTTAGTGATGATGAAGAATTTTGAATATAGTAGCTCTAGCTTATTCCAGAGAAAAGCCAATTAGGATAAATAATTTTGCTGAATGTATTGTCACGAACTATAAAAATGACGAGTTTCAGCAAAATTACCGCATGACTTCCAGTGCCTTTGAATTTTAATTGGAAAAGTAAACTCCGCTCCTCGATGATTCTTCCTTTTAACAAGCAAGTTCTGCCCGTAATATGTCTATTGGCTAATCAAGGGTCTTGCAGGTATTTTACATCTAAAATCAAAGAAGTAAATTTTTAATCTTTGTAAATCGGTTGGCTAACGATTTGATATGGCTAAGTCAACTTTATCAAAAGTATTTTTAGAGTGGTCGACTGCTTGAATAAATTATCCTGTGATGTAATTTCATGGCCCAGCATAGAGGAAATGCGTGCAACTTCTATTTATGTAGAGCAAACCACAAGAATTAAGAAGGTAAAGCCGCAATGGATGCAACTTATAACGTCAATTAAGTTGGGACCGCCATTTCATGGTAGAAAAGTTTTGAATACGCCAAAATTTAAGGCTCAAATAGGGCTAATTTAATGCCACTTCCACGAATTTAATGCTCTTGTATTTTTCAAAATAATCCATGGATAATCGAATTTTATTAAAAGTTAAGACCACCACTACAGAGAATAGGTTAACTAGTATTGTTACAATAGTGTACACTGCATAATATTTTAGGGCTCAATTAGGGCTAATTTAATGCCACCTCCACGAATTTAATGCTCTTGTATTTTTTACAAAAATCCATGGATAATCCAACTTTGTTAAAACCCAGGACCACCACTACTGAGAATAGGTTAAATAGTATTGTTACAATAGTGTACACTGCATAATATTTTAGGGCTCAAGTAGGGCCAATTTAATGCCTTTTCTCCGAAAGTAAAAAATTAATCGAGGCCAAGAAACCATAAAAGTAAAAGCTTTTAAAAACAATGCTCCATCGATATTAACCTAAACGCTACCAACATTTTAATAATACTGTGTTTTTCAGTCGGATTAAATCTGTGATCAACAAATAGTACTGGAAAGGAGTTGAATACTCAAAGCTTTTCCGAACTGATAAAGGTGACTTAGATATATTATGTGACCGGCTAAAAATTAATGTATTGTTGTTAAATATTAGTTAGAAAGTTCGATTAGTAAGTTAATATGGAATAGCTATAACAATTAGTTACTATGAATTAGCTAATGGTACGATTTAACCGATTGACATACGGCGACGTAACATAGTCGTCCACTCCTAACCTTAGAAATTATTCATCGAGTTACGTATAGCCATTACCGAGTAATAATTTACCTATACCGCATTGACGTAGAGATGCTATAATTTGTTGTTTTCTCTTTTGCGTGCGAAATGACTGAAAAGAATTTAATATACATTGTAATCTTTGTTTTGTCGAGAAAAATGACGGATTAATGAAGAAGTGTAAGAAATGCGTACAGAAGAGGAATGTCTGCACTGCTTGACGACATTTTAGAATGAACTGACTAGTCAGTTAATCGAACACGACGCGTTTTTAGGAAGCAAAATTGACAGACAAAATCAGTGTTATTCGTCAGCTCTATTATGTAGTGTAATCGTTGCGTTACAAAAATTTTGTTTTTCACTATTTATTTAGACACTGATTGAAAACGCTTTAAAGCAGACTCGAAAGTTTGTATACGGAATTTTCGTATAAATAGTAAATATTATTTCAACTGGGAACAAATTATACTTTGTGTAGGGCCAATTCTTACTATGACCTAGATCAGGGGTCGGCAACCTTTTGAGTCGGAAGAGTAAAAAATTACGATTTACAAAATTTCAAAGTTTTTAAAGAGCCACACAATTTTTCTTGCCAACAATAAATATTACTCGCATAAATAAAGTTTCCTGATAGAAAAAAACTAATCTATTTATCCATAAAAAAAGTATTTATTCATATATAAGTAGTGTTTTTCACAACAAATTAGATAATATATATATGGCATTATTAGATAATTACTTATTATTTAAGTCAAAAATTAAAACAATTAAACATTTACTTACAACACTAACTTGTATTTCAATAACAAATTCAATGGGAGCGTTGGCTTTGCATGGTTTTAGAAAATTTGGATAAATTTGACTCATAGCTTGTTGTTTTAAGTTTCAAACACGACTCTAAATTTTCATTTATTAGATGGCTTCTTACTTTACTTTTAATTATATTCATGCAAGAGAACGGTTGCTCGCATGAGTATGTCGGTCCGAAGATAGTCAGCACTCCAAATGCCAACTTTTTCACCTCATTGTAGCAATCTGGAAGACTATTCCATGCTTCGAGTTCGTCTCAACTCGCGGCATTTCTTTTAAAGCTGTCCACTTTTGTTGCGTTACGTACCTACATACATTTTTGGACCTCCAACTCTTCCAACTTACTTTTCAACTCTGTCCATTTTCCACTCCGCAAAGCTTTACTTTTTAAATCGATCAATTGAATTTCTACAGATCCAGTATCAATTCCAAAAGGCTCAATGTGGATTTCGTTACTACTTGTGTTGAGAGGATTTACTATGAATGCTAGAGCGGTTTTGTTGTTTTTGAATTGTTCAAATCTGTCAGCAAATTCATGTTTAATTTTTTTTATAACTGTGCTGAAGTAATTCGTGTCAACAGCTGCACTGGTTTTATCGCGATATTGCTTTAGAAATTGAAAATGAAGTAATTTACCGCTCTGAATATCTTCTGCAAAAAGAATTAATTTTTCTTCAAAACAAACCAATTCTTCTACCAACACATAGGCTGGGTTACCCTTTCCTTGCAGTCTTATATTCAGCTTATTTTAGATTCAGCTATTCGAGTTACGGTATCGAATTTTACAATCATTATAAGTTTATAAAATACAAAATAAATAAACACAACCTTCTTCTGGGTACTAACAGATAACTAATAAAAAACCAAAACACTCTTTTCCAGTTGAGCAAAATATTCTGATTCAAGTTCTTTCGCTAAGATTTTCGAATAAACGGTTGTCAACGTAAAGTATTAGACATTTTTTATTTTTTGTTAGGTTGATATGAGCTGAAATGCGGCAAACTTAAAATACGCAGAACAAAATTACATTAATCTTCCAGCAGCGATTGTTCGTATATTTTCTGAATGCTTAAATATGGCAAAAAAAATTCAATATCGTCATAAAAATTTAAATATTTTTGAAAAGAAAGCATACGCCATTCATTAAAAATTGCTTTCCGATTTGTAGTAATGTTTGGAAAAGTATTAATTAAAGGAAGAATCGTTTTTTTTGCTGCACGCAAAGTGTTTCAGGATTCAAAATTCAGGTTAAATGAAGATTTAATAAATATTGAATTGAGAATATAATAATATGCTTAAAAATTTCTTTTAAAATAAAAAAAATTATCCATCTCTAAAAAAGGTATCAAAATATCCATTTCAAGAATTTCAAGTAAAATGTATCCAAATGATACAATTGTATCGAAGTGGCATCACTGAGTACAAGTGGCTGAGAGATAGAATCGGTCCCTAATCCTCGTTAATCGATGCAGAACGAGTTTTAAATGTTTTTTTTTGTATAAAATAAATAATATTTGCGTATGAAATTAAAGAGTCGCAGCTTCACATCCAAAGAGCAACCTACGGCTCGCAAGCCGTAGGTTGCCGACCCCTGCCCTAGATGAATGTCTGTATGTAGGTATGTGTATGGTTATCCCGTTTGAAATGTACTAACAAGTTCTTTGGAATATAAAATCATATGAAATTGGTTATAATCATTTTGACTGTCCGGCAGAATTCTAGAAATAGATATGGAAAATCGCTTTAACAAAGTAATTAGCACAGTGTGGGTAACCATACACATACACATTCACTTGCCAAATAGATTAACTACATAAACGAGAACGGTTTAAAATATGTAATGTAAACATTTTTATACATTTCTGGTAAAAAAAAATATTTATTCAGCGGCCATAAAAATTGTTGTAGTAGTATAATGTCACTATAAAACGACATTTTGAATACTGCTCGACTGTTCTTTTTTTATGCGCACGGTCATCGTAAGACAGATTACAGAAAGATCATGATGCTTACTACTTATTATTTTCTATATAACTAAGAGTCTATTAAAATTAAAATTTATATTTACCACACAAGCCGCTTGCGTCCTCTTTCAAATTGCTGGGTTGCAATGACGCTGACGATGTAGCTAATCTATATTCTACAACTTTCGGCTGCGGGGCTGCATTTTTCGCCTGCATAACCGCTCGAACCGCAGTGGTACCTACTATTTGAAACTTTGGGATCAATTGGCCCGTCATGGCTCACACTTTCTGGAAAATTAGCCATCAAATGCTCCGCAATATATGGAGTTATTTCAGCAAATACATATCGTCCTACATTAAAATATAATAAACTTAATCATTTTTTGATAAAAAACAATTTAATTCTTACCTTCTTCAATTACCAATATAGTATTTCCCATAAAAATGGATGAACTTGCTTAATTAAGCAAAATAATAACATTTTTTTTCAGCCGCAGCGCGTGCCAAAGGTTGATATGTCACGTCCTGAACTGTCAAATGATTTAAAACGACTAGAATCGGCTATCCTCCTGAGCGTAGTCGAATGAAGTCGACTATTTGCTACCTGCGGAGTGAATGATAGTCGTAGTCAAGCATAGTCGTTTAGTGTCAAAATTTGGCAGAGTGAACGCTCGGTAGTGACTCGTAGTCGACAAAGAGTCACTATTTCGGTGGCGCCAGATTACTGCAATTATAATTGTAGGATCTTGCAACTACAAGCACAGTAAATGTAATTGACAATAACTTCGTTACACGTGCTGGTATTTCAATTATTTTGACTACAGGCTGCTAATCCTGCGAAACATGTAACTAGTTAGTATATGTTTTTTGCTTCCTACTTGATAGTAGTAACCTAGTCAAACAGAAAATTGTATGGCAAGGAGGAGCGGCATCTCAACCGTTTAGGAGTTACAGGGAGATTAAAAAAATTTGGTAGTCTTTCACAAAATACTCTGTGTTTTAAAAAGTACAAAGTGTACGGCCACTTACAGAGCTCATTATATGCAGAACTTTATGGTCTTTCCAACCACTTCTCGACTAGCCCCTCACTCCACTCCCCTCAGGAGTATTAGGGTTTAAACTAAAGATAATTTGTTCCCATAGTGACTGAAAAATAACATATCGTCTAATTTCGGAATGACCTGAGTAGATTATCAGCTAATAACTTTTTAATGGCTACAATGAGTACACATGTATAATAAGTCAAATTAAAGACGAGAGTCCACAGTTTCCAGTATATATAAAAATAAATCGCGTTAAGCACCTTTTTGTAAACAACAGAGGGCAAAATCAATAAAAAGGTAAGAAAGTCCGAAATTCTATGTTTATACCAACCATAACTCCTGGCGGGAGATATGTACGGGGCTGGTCTTGTAGTCGTGTGAAAGGCCATGAAGTTCTACATACAATGAGCTGTGTAAGTGACCGTATACTCTGTACTTTTTATAATACATCATCGTTATAGGTGCTATCGAACGGAAATTTCTTCTCTACGTGATAGAGATGGCATTTTTTGCGGATAAACAGAATTCAATTTAAACCAGCAGCATGGGTTGCTTTGGGTTTCTTGTTGCTATGCATTTTGTTCGTTGCTACGCATATTTTGTCTCTAGTACCGTGAGGTTACAGAGTCACGGCCGATTCTTGTGATCATGCGCCTCTGCTACTCTATCATTGGTGTCGTGTGCAAGCAAGGGCTATATAAACAGTAATTTGACTTGATTCGATCTCATAAAATGTACTGCCCGTAGTCAGAGCGTACATGCAATGAATGAAAGATGTAGTGAAATTTATGCCACTGGTATAAAGCTAGTGGTTTTTTATCTGTTTATTCACTGCATTAAATGTTTCAAGTTCAATAAATACTCAAACTTGAGAACTGCAAGATATATATATATATATATATATATATATATATATATTGTAATATAAAAAGCTGAAGTCAATGTTTATTAAATGATTAATATATAAATTTGATTTACACAACTGTAGCAATTGACTTGTACTCACCTGATCGATATATAGCAGCTGATTTACTTGACTTTTATTTGACTGAGGTATGGGATGAGGATATTCTTTATTGCAGTCGATACCCGCAATAAAATGCATTTGTTAGGAATTGTCTTATTACAGTCGAGATCCGGAATAAGACTCTTTATTACAGTCGATACCCGCAATAAAGTGTTTTGTGTTAGTGATTTTCTTCCTACAGTCGAGACCCGCATCAAGAATCTTTATTACAGTCGAGACCCGCAATAAAGTGTTTGTGTTAGTAATTGTCTTACTACAGTCGATACCCGCAGTAAGACTCTTTATTACAGTCGATACCCGCAATAAAGTGTTTGTGTTAGTAATTGTCTTACTACAGTCGATACCCGCAGTAAGACTCTTTATTACAGTCGATATCCGCAATAAAGTGGTTTGTTAGTAATTGTCTTATTACAGTCGAGACCCACAATAAGACTCTTTATTACAGTCGAGACCCGCAATAAAGTGGTGTGAGTTAGTAGATTTCTTATTACAGTCGAGACCAGCAATAAGAAACTTTATTACAGTCGAGACCCGCAATAAAGTTATTTGTTAGCAATATATTATCTCAGTCGAGACCCGAGATAATACTCTTTAAGTCAGTCGAGACCCGATTTAAAGTGAATGTTAGTATTTATCTTAACTTCAGTCGAGACCCGAAGAAAGATTCTTTATTTCCGTCGAGACCAGAAGTAAAGTGTATTGTTAGTAATACTTTTTATTGCAGTCGCTACCCACAATAAAAAACCTTTAATTTAATCGCTATCTAAAACAAAATCCTTAATCCAGTCGGTACCCAGAATAAGAATATTTTATTTTAGCTGTCAATTAAACCAAGTATTTAATTTAGTAATAAAATACACACTAGGAAAAATCACTAGGAAACAACACAAAGGAATAAAATCGCGAAGTTAATCACTGCACTGCTAAATCACAAAAGAGATCGAATCAAGTCAAACTGCTGTTTATAAAGCCCTTGCTTGCACACGACACCAATGATGGAGTAGCAGAGGCGCATGATCACAAGAATCGGCCGTGACTCTGTAACCTCACGGTACTAGAGACAAAATATGCATACCAACGAACAAAATGCATAGCAACAAGTAACCCAAAGCAACCCATGCTGCTGGTTTAAATTGAATTCTGTATATCCGCAAAAAATGCAATCTCTATCACGTAGAGAAGAAATTTCCGTTCGATAGCACCTATAACGATGATAGAGTTGCAAATTGATCTGCTTGATCTGATTGCATCTGCGCCATGCACCGCATGCTACACGACAACACATGCTTTGGCTAGATGCCGTACCCTTTCCTTGGAAAATTTGTAATTAGATTGAATTTGTTTTGCTTTCTAGAACTCAACTTCAGAATGGTATTCTGGCGTATGTTCCCTGTTGTATTCCTAATAGTTTTTAGGAACCGATTTACCAAACGATGTGTGTCCAAACGAAATAACGTAATTCCAAACTATGGGACTTGGTTAGAAAAATAAATTCAAACTTGTTCCTCCAATGCAAATATTTTAATGTGTTGACTTCTGCAATGCTTTTTTGACAATGAGAATGCCGGATGTCGGCTACAGAGAATTTTCTAGATCTACTGCCCTAGACAAGTTGTTTACAAAGTGTGATTGAATACAGAATTGTAATAGATTAGCAACAAATTGAGAAACATAAAAAATATTTACATTTGGCGGCGGATTTGTAATACTTAATTGATTTTAACTTGACAACTAATAATTAATTATTGCGATTAATTAACATAAGCCGGCCACCTTGGAAGGTCCAGCTTCCAACTCATCTGCCTTATCCGGATCTTCTAATGCGAGTGGGCAAAGCTTAGTTATCGGCCTCTTGACTAGGCCAGCTATTGTTCGAATTGTTGCTACTCGTACGTAACCATTGACTCCACCGTGAACCATTTCGACACGACCT
Source organism: Dioctria linearis (assembly GCA_963930735.1). Taxonomy (NCBI): domain Eukaryota; kingdom Metazoa; phylum Arthropoda; class Insecta; order Diptera; family Asilidae; genus Dioctria; species Dioctria linearis. The sequence goes on along the minus strand of OZ005740.1, from coordinate 89,956,739 downwards.
AGAGGCCATTTTAGTGAAGGCATGTTGTCGTCCTTTAATATCACCATAGATCCGACTCGAAGACTATCTTGAACACCCTTCCATTTAACGCGCTGCTGGAGAGATTGTAGGTACTCCTTTCTCCATCGTTCCCAAAAGCATTGCATCATCGCCTGGATATGCTGCCATCTAGATAATAGTTTAACGTCTGTGTCCGCAAGGCAACGTTCAGGTATGCTGGTAATTTGCCCACCAGTCGAAAAATGACCCGGTGTTAGGACATGAAGGTCACTAGGATCACTAGAAAGCGGCGTGAGAGGACGAGAATTAAGTATACTTTCTACCTTGCAAGAAATTCTTTGTAGTTCATCAAATGAGTACGATTCCAGGCCGAGAATGCGACGAATATGATGCTTTACTTGCTTTACTGCTGCCTCCCACAAGCCACCAAAGTGGGGAGAACGGGGTGGTATGAATTTCCACTCGATGCCATCTGCCTTGCACATTTCTTGCACCAATTTACAATGATTCTGCGAGCCGAAGAGTTCCTTTAGCTCCTTCAACTCTCGACACCCTCCGATGAAATTTGTTGCGTTGTCAGAGTGTATTACCGAAACGTGAGGTTTTCTTGCTATGAACTTCGTTAGTGCTGAGAGAAATGATTCCGTGGTCAAACTAGAGACCACTTCGATGTGGACCGCCTTTACAGCTAAGCATATGAAGATACAGAGATACGCCTTCGTGGATGGGCGATTACGTACCGGACTCTTAATGTAAAAAGGCCCACAATAGTCCACTCCAGTATTATAAAATACCGGACTTGGTTTCACCCTTGCGGCTGGCAGCTGACCCATTAGTTGCTCCATAAGCTTAGGACGAGCTCGAAGGCACCTTTTACAACCATGCACCACTTGCTTCGCCATACCTTTGCCTGCTATGGGCCAGAACCTTGTGTGAACGATAGCTAGAAGAGACTGTACACCAGCGTGAAGACTTCTGTAATGATAGTAATTGATTAGTGTTTTAGTGAGCTTTGATTTGGGTAGTAATATAGGGTGCTTGGCGTCGTGTTCGAGATTTGATTGCATCAATCGACCGCCAACTCGCAACAAACTATTCTCGTCGATAAATGGATTAAGACTTCTAAGAGGACTGCTCGATTTCACAGGTTTGTTGGATTTTATTAAGCGAAAATCTTCGAAAAAATGTGTTTTCTGTTCCAACCGAATTACCGCCATAAGCGCACGCTCGAATTCATATACACTAATTGGTCTAATCGCGCGTTTATAAAATTCATTACACTTGATTTTTGTATTGTCATAGAACCGAAAAATATATGCGAAAGTGTTAATCAACTTTGTGTACGAATTGGCAAATTTTGACGATTCAATTAGATCATTTGTTTCAGTTGCGACACAAGCAACTGTCGTCTTGCGCTCTTCAGGTATGCTTGCATTAATTTCGAAAGCAGCTTCAGGCCACCTATGACTTGGCATGCAGAGAAATTATGGGCCGTTAAACCAAAGCTTGGAGTTGACGAGTTCATTGGGAATAGCTCCTCTGCTAACGATGTCTGCTGGGTTATCTTCAGAGGAGATATGCCTCCAGTGGGATCCTTCTGTTAGTTCCTGTATTTTCGAAACCCGGTTGCTGAAGATAACGCTCCATCTGGATGGTGAAGATGATAACCACGTAAGCACGATCGAGGAGTCTGACCAGTAGACTACTGCCTTTATCAATGAGACGAGAATCTTGTTCACACGTGCGGTAAGCTCTGCAGCTAGAAGAGCAGCACATAATTCCAGTCTAGGTATAGAGATGGTTTTGAGAGGTGCCACTCTGGATTTAAACGTCAGTAAATTTCAAGTGATATAGCCATCCCTTATGCAGCGAACATAAACAGCAGCTCCGTAGGCGGACGCACTAGCGTCAGCAAAAACTATGAATTTCGACGTTCGTTGAAGTAGGCATGACATATCGTGGAATTTTAAATATATTGATAAGCTCAAGTTGACTATGAAAGGAAGTCCATTCAGAATGCAGACCTTCTGGTAATGTCTCATCCCAAGCTATTTTTAAGCTCCATAAGTGCTGAAGAAATATTTTAGCCTTTACTATATTGGGGTTTATGAGACCTAGCGGATCGAACAGGCGACTAATTGCGGACAGAACTGTTCGTTTTGTAATGCGAGATAAGTTTGAAGTTCCATGATTTACAAAACGAAAAATATCTTGTTGAGGTTGCCAGATCATGCCTAATGTTTTAATTGCATTTTCACCAGATATATTGAGATATTTTTCCAAACAAGCATCGTCGATCGAAGACAGAATTTCCTTACTGTTAGAACACCACTCGGTTAAAGGAAAGCCTCCTTTGTTTAGCAACTGCTCTGTTTCTGTTTTAATTATCATGGCTTCTGCTAACGTATCTGCACCGGTCAGCATATCGTCGACATAGAAATCACGGCGAAGAGTTTTAGCTCCATTGGGGTACTTCGATTCCTCATCCTGTGCTAGTTGAAGAAGGCAACGTGTTGATAGAAAAGATGCAGGTGATGTACCGTACGTAACAGTGGTCAAACGATAGACCTCCAATGGCTTCTTAGGTGAATCTCGCCAGATTATGCATTGCCAGTTTGTGTCTGGTGGCTCTACACACACCTGTCTGTACGTTTTAGAAATATCAGCTATTAAGGCAACCCTATGGGAGCGAAATCTGATAAGGACAGTAAATAAGTCATCTTGAACTACTGGGCCAACCATGAGGACATCATTGAGCGAGTGTGCTGAAGTCGTTTTGCATGAAGCGTCGAAAAAGACTCGTAACTTTGTAGTGCTGCTCTCAGCGAACGATATCTTCTCCATATGGCCGGACTCCACGTAGATGGTTAGGAATTCCAAATATTGGCTTCGAAGATCAACATCCTTCAACAATTTTTGCTCGAGGTTAAAAAATCTCTTTTTCGCAATTTCCAACGAGTCGCCAAGTAAGTTTGGGTTTTCCCGAAAGGGTAATTTGACAGAAAATCTGCCAGTTATATCTCTCTTCACATTCCTGACGAAGTGCTCTTCTCATTCCCTCTCAACGCAGGATAGTGGGGTGACGGCGTCCTTGCAAGCTTCGAGTACCCAAAAGCGCCGAACCACTTCTTCGATGTGATCGTCGTCTTTCTCAGACGCATTTGCTGCAACTAGACAACTGCCAACAGACGTCTTTCCGCCTCCGGATACCACCCATCCGAGCAATGTCTTCTGTAAAACGGGAAGCCCCTTACCAAAACGGATTTGACCAATCGAAAGCAGTTCAAAAAATAGATTAGCGCCAATTAATACTTCAACGGATCGAGAGGTATTGAATTCTGGGTCAGCGAGAGGTAAGTTATCAGGTATTTTCCAATGTTTTATGTTAAAACTTCGCCAGGGCTGATCGCTCGCTATTTTGGGTAGCACTAAGGCTTCAAACGAACTTTGGTAACCATTCACACGGGACTTAATGACAATCTGGACCTTATGCTTCAATGCTGTGGAAGTAGTGCCTATACCAGTGATACCAATGTTAACCTTCGATCGTTCTAATCTCAGCTGTTGAACCATTCGCTCTGAGACGAAATGCAACGAAGACCCTGAATCGAGCAAGGCTCTGTAAGGAATAAATTGACCTGCCTTGTCACGTACTTCAATTAAGGCAGTTGCCAATACAACATCTATATCGGTATCGGACACATTTGCGAGAGAAGTCCTCTCTAATTCTGACGTCATAGCAGTTGCGCTAATTAATGCTGTGGGACTGGGTGTAATCGAAGAGGATTCGTTGATAGGATCCGATACCAACACATTCGGTTGATTGATTTCTGACTGTCTGTGTAGGAGAGTATTGTGCTTAAAGTTACAATAGCGACACCTTCTCGATTTACAATTCTTTACGGCATGATTAGCCTTTAAACAATTTATGCATAGATTTAGCCGTTTGACCTCGGCAAACCTTTCGACTGGGTTTAATTTCAGGAAGGAGCTACAATTGGATATCTCATGGCCTTGACCATGACACAGTATGCACGTCAAGTCAACTTGAGCGGCAGTTAGAGAGATTCTACGCAGATTACTTGACTTAGCTTTAGGATGACTAGATTTAGTGCTCTCGAATTTATTTCGCTGAACATGTTGTGTATTTTCAAGTGTTTGACACCGTTTGTCCAAAAATTCAATAAATTCACCCCAAGAAGGTAACACGCGTAACGATGCTTCTTCCTCCCACTTCGCGAGAGTAACAGTATCAACCTTGTCGTGAAGTATTTGAAATAGTAAACCGTCAGCTATTTGCTCTTTAGTAGCGATGTTATCTAAAGCTCTGAGATCTGATTTGACTGAATCTGCGACTTGTCTTAAATGGACTGCTGAATTCTTCTCCGCTGACTTGAGGTTAAACAACGCCTGAATATGGCCTTGGAAGATAAGCCGCTTATTCTCATATCGAGTCTTTAATAAACTAAGAGCATTCTCAAAGCCGTTTTCATCTAATCCTATGTTATTAATTATTTGTGCTGGTCCCTCTTCTAATGAATTGCGTAGGTAAGCCAACCTTTCTATATTACTAAAGGAGTCGTTCTCCTGTACTAAAGTTCTAAACGTTGCATAAAAGTCCGGCCAATCTATGGGGTTACCCGTAAATTTCTTGATCTGCAACTTAGGCAAACTTGCATTGCGAACTTGACTGGACGGAAACGCGGAGGTATTGTTCAGGGAAGGTAATGACATACGCGGACGTTTTTGATCTATTAACGCTAGAATTTTGCCCTTTAATGCAATATAAGTCTCTTCGAAAGTCTGGCGTTTATCACTATTATGTTCTTCAGGGTCCTCGCACTCAAATTGACCTTGAATATCATTGAATCGCACTAAGTAACCTTCAAGCAACCCCAATCTTGTCTCTAATTCGGTTAAACTAAAGACCCTACCTGGAGATTCTATGTAATTTCTCATTTTTGTTTCCTGCATAGTCACTGTACCGCGTAAAATTCGTAAGTCCGAGATTTTCTTTTTATTTAATTGCACGATATCATTGTCTGAATCTGAATCACTGCCGTTGCCTTTACTCATTATTACGATTAGTGTTATAATAGACTGATTTAATTAACGATAAAGAGTTCAAATCACCAGGTGTGAATTTGTGCGAAAGTTCGAATTATTTTTAGGAAATTAAATGGACGAGAACCGATAAGATTTATTACAACTCTTCAATGTATACACTGAAACCGTATGTCTTTATTGGATATGTACTGTTAGCTGCAGCTACTTGACACCACCTCTGAACACCAGTGAAATGCGTTTAATTAAATTCACAAATGAAATTCCAATAAATGTCGCTCACAAAATTCTTTAATAAATCATTTTTAACCTCCAATAAGGCATCTAAAGATGTTGCGCATGATGCAATAGCTGTACGTGCAATAATATATTCTAAGTGCCAATGCAATGATAATTAAAATATCCCAATTCACCTTAAATATTTTAGTAATTATTAGATAAAAATTCCAAACAAGAAAATCCAATTTCAATCCAGCTGTTATCAGCTTGCAGTTGTCTTTCGTGATATTTATTTTAGTTAAATAAATGTAAGGTACTCACAATTTTTCTGCCTTCACATGTACATATATTGTCCAAAACAAAGTAAATTAACCGTTTGTTACCAAATTCCAAAGCGAATGTAAATTGTGCAGACTCTTCCTCAGCAAGATTCTCGCTTGTTTTATGCTGGGTGCAGCTATATATATGTATGAGATCCGTCACGTTCTGCTAATACTCCAAATCGATGATTAATTAATTGATGATTTCCAAAAAATTTATAATTTATCAAGTTCCTGCTCGGGCGCCAATGTTGTATTCCTAATAGTTTTTAGGAACCGATTTACCAAACGACGTGTGTCCAAACGAAATAACGTAATTCCAAACTATGGGACTTGGTTAGAAAAATAAATTCAAACTTGTTCCTCCAATGCAAATATTTTAATGTGTTGACTTCTGCAATGCTTTTTTGACAATGAGAATGCCGGATGTCGGCTACAGAGAATTTTCTAGATCTACTGCCCTAGACAAGTTGTTTACAAAGTGTGATTGAATACAGAATTGTAATAGATTAGCAACAAATTGAGAAACATAAAAAATATTTACATTTGGCGGCGGATTTGAAATATTTAATTGATTTTAACTTGACAACTAATAATTAATTATTGCGATTAATTAACAGCAACCGCTTCTTAGCATGAATCTAATCGCTTCAATCATATGACAAGAATTCCAATTTGATCCGCTCAATGAGGCCACATTGTTGTATTGTATTTGTGCAATGTGTTATGTAGATGACAAACACACGGCCTTGCCAGGCTGTGCACCTGTCCTTTGATTACGAGTAATCAAATTAGATCCAACTTTCCTAAAAATTTGATGCCCTGTTTTTAGGATGCCTTCCCTTTAAAGCAATCGGCAAAACCAAAATACACTCGAACCGATTTGGTGCGAACACTACTGTTACAGTGAGTATTGAAACGTTTAGGCAGATTTATACTCCTGCTACAACGTGCTGGGGCGTGTAAACAGAATTAAACTTCTGTTACAGCGAATGTTAAAACGTCTACGCAGAACTATACTTCAATCGCAACGTCCTGGAGCGTGTAAGCAGAATTAAACTTCTGTTATACACGATTGGGGATCAAGTGTCAGATTTTTGGGAGTGTGGATTTTAATAGAATTAGACTTCTATATGAAGGAAAGAGCAAAATTATGCTTTTGCTCCTAGGATGGGATTCAGATTAGACTCTGATGGAGGATATTTTCAGATTAAACTCTGAAATTATAATATGCTGCAAAATTGGATGTTGGATATAAGTAGAATTATACTTCTACATTAATAGAATTAAACTTCTATATGAAGGAATAAACAAAATTATACTTTTGTTCAAAGGATAGGAAACAGATTAGACTCTGGTGGAGGATGCTTTCAGATTAACTCTGAAAACCGAATGGTGATTCTGCTCCGGCTCGCCGCCTTTTTATAGCCGCCGTGAACAGCTATGTCCCAGCTTCATAATATGTTGCCCTGGCAATGCTTGGTTCGATGGTCCAAATTTGATTGTGGCGACACCAGCTGTTTGACGTAATGTCATAAGATGACATTATAAAAATGTAAACATTTGGAGGGAAGTGCAATTTTAGATACGATTGAGCTATTTTTATTTATTCTATATATTATTAAAGTACTTTCTATTTAATTTCAGCTCAAAACTTATATTGGACAGCTGTAGGCAGGATTGGGATGGGATTTGGTGGAATAATTAGATAAGTATTTTGTGTTATATTGATTGGGAACATGATGCTTTGTATTTCCTTTTTTATATATTTATAGGACAATCTGATTTCATCGAGGGATATCATTTGATGGCGGAATTTCGACGAGGGATTTGTGAATATGTGTGTGAACTGAACATCCTCCACTCTCACAGCAACAAAAAAAAATCTTAGAAGTAAATAGAAAGAGAATATTTTGAATAAATGATTTGTTTTGGATCAACTTACTGTGTTCTGCTTGATGACGTAAAGTGTGTCTCTCTTCCTTTTTACTTTCAAGAATGGGCCGCCAGGGATAGGACAGCGGAAGAAGGTTTTTGCACTTCGTATTCTATCCCATGCTTTGGTGCAGGTTTCCATTATTTTTAAAATGTCAGAGCTGGCTTTTATAATATTTTTAATATCTGCTGGTATCCCTGGTTTTAATGGTTTCGATGGTTCTATGTTTGTTGATGGGGGGTCTTGAAATTCGATTGGACGAGTGACTGGCAAGTCCATAAACGATATTTGTGGATCCATGATTATGTCCTGAGTTATCATGCGAACGAAATTATTTAGTGACCCACGCATCTTTTTCAAGTTTATTAATATGAAGAAAAAAACCGACAACTACCCCACTACCATGAAGTACAAAGATACTGCTAGTGATGATTCGTCTGAAATTTGTAATATGTTTGCTTCATTTTTTGACAACGCATTTGCCTCGTCAAATTTTCAACCTCTAAATAGCAACTTCAATCATATGAACGACTCCCATAACGTTTCATTCACTGTCCCTTCCATTTCACATGAGGATATACTCGATCACATTTATGAGCTTCCTAATGACTTCACAACGGGTCCAGATGGGATCCCTCCAGCCTTTTTTAAGTCTTGCTGCCTTGCCCTGGCAGCTCCGCTAAGAATTATTTTCCAAAAATCGCTCGATACCGGTTGTTCCTGCAGCTATGGAAAAATTCCTTTATCATACCTATCCACAAAAAAGGTAGTAAAAATGAAATTTCTAACTATAGGCCTATTGCAAAATTATCTTGTATGCCTAAATTATTCGAATCCATCATTTACCCTCAGCTGTCAGTTTCCTGCAAGAATTTGCTTTCTTCTAACCAACATGGGTTTATTTCGGGCAGATCTACAACCACTAACCTTGTTGGAATTTGTCTCGGATACCATTGGCGGATTTTCAAAAGGCTACCAGACGGATTGTATTTATACAGACTTTAGTAAAGCGTTCGTCAAGTTATCTCACTCCGTGATACACTTTAAAATAGAAAAGTATGGGTTTCCCCCAACATTTCTAAAATGGACGGAGTCTTATTTAGATAACAGAACATACCAAATCTTATTCCACCATTCCATCTCTAAAATCTTGATGGCTTCGTCTGGCGTGCCTCAAGGTAGTCACTTGGGCCCGTTGTTCTTTATTCTATCTATTGACGACATTGTCTCTGTTGTGAGGCACTGTAAAGTCTTGATATATGCTGACGACATTAAGCTTTTCGCTCAGATTAAATCTGTTAGCGATGATTACGAGTTCTCGCATTCCTCGATTCGCCGTGTTGGCTCTGTCTGTGAGTTGGGTGTCAAATGTGATCAAAGATTGAATTTTATCTCCCATATAAACTACATGGTATCAAAGAGTAGTTCTATGCTGGGTTTTATAAAACGTTGGTCCCGAGAGTTTTCTAATCCCACCATAACTCTGCGTTTGTACACTTGCTTTGTGAGACCACTGCATGAATACGCTAGCCAGGTCTGGTCTCCATTTTACGGTACACACATTGACCGTATCGAGTCTGTTCAGCGGAACTTCCTGCGCTTCGCTCTCAGGCATCTACCCTGGAACAATTCATTGATTCTTCCACCTTATGAGGATCGCTTGAAGCTTTTAAATATGCACTCCCTCGAAAAACGTCGCATGGTCGCTGATGTAACTTTTGTGCATCAACTCTTAAACGCGAATATTGATTCTCCCCTTCTACTTAGCAAAATCTCTTTCCGTGATAGTGCGCACAATTTGAGAAGGTTACCTCTGTTGCATGTTAACCCCTCAAGGTCTAACTTTAGCATGTACGAACCTATCAATCGCATGTGCATTACTGTCAATAATATGGCTGAGAATTTTGTTATAGACGTTTCTAAGCATGTTTTAAAAAAAAAATGTCTATATAATATTTAATCTATTTTGTTTAATGTTTTGTGCATGTAATTTCATCTGGTGTTTGGTTTATGTTTAGTGTAACATACTAATACTAACACCGACTAAGTGATGAATCGCATGTATAGTTGAGACGTTTATTTATTAAACGTGTCCACGCAGCGAGTTTGTGTTAAGCTGGTTCTGATAGTCAAAAAAAAAAAACTATCTATAAAAAACAAATAATTATTATCGTCTGTTCAGTGCTTACGTTACATAAGTGCACACTTTTGAAATACAGTTTATTTTGACATTAAAATTAGGCATGTAACTAAAAAAATATTTTTTTGCCAACAAAATAGCACACTGACAGTTGTGTAAGTAATAAAAAAGTACTTTAACTATTTGAAAATGTGCACTGACTGTTAAAATGGTTAGCCTACAAACAAAATTGTATATGTAAAACTATTGGCAGTAAGTGAACTGAAAAATAGTTCCTGAACCGTTTTTTTTTTGTTCAATTTTTTGTATATGAAGATTAACTATTTTTGTTAGTTAAAGAATACCAACTTTCTTGGTTGGCGCATTTTTAACCAACGATTTTGTTCAATTTTACCTAATTTTTTTCTCTGACTGCACCTCGACGTAGAAAGCTATTCTTTCGAAAAATTTTAAAGTCAGGCACATCGTCTATCTGATCACTAGGATTGGGCTTTAATCACGTGTCCCCCACAAGAACTACATCCGCACTTCCATCACGAAAGATTTCACGGACCTCATCAATGTTAGGAAGCAAGGTTCTTGCATTCATATGATAAACCTTCAAACCTGCGGTTTGTGAGTTAAAGATGTTGGTCAAAATTCTACAAGTGCCAGTTCCCTCCAAGCCACTACTATGAGACATAAAATATGATCGAAAAGTATTATAAGTCAGGCAAATAGGCACAATTTATATTTGGTGCTTGCAAACAAAATTAGTGAAATATCATATACTCCCCCCAAATGGAATTGAAATGATAACAACTTAAGGCATATCAATAGCAAAGTAAGGTACCGAAGGCAAATAAGGCCTACCTTATTTAAAAACTATAATTTTTCAAGAATTATAGTTTAATACATTAAAAGACTTTCTGAATAATAAACTTTGTTTTATTGCATATAAAGGAATATAAAAAAATTAACATTTCTTCTCAAAATAAATATAAAAAATTAACATCCAAAAAAACAAGTACTTAAGCTTTATTATACTGGGGTAGTTTAATAAGGCCTTTAAACTTAAACAGAGAATTTCCGAAACTTATTTCTAATTAAAATTGCCTTTTGGAGAGGAACTTATTCTCTCAGTCATTAATGCCTCTAGTTAATCGCAGCCGTTGGGGCTTATAAATTTGTTTTTATCATTTTTACTAAGCCCAACACACTCTTCATGATAATATTTCGAACATTGCGCACACCCTGGTAGCCAACGCTCATCAGTTTACAAAATTTTAGGGGTGGTGCGGGTCGGGGGTCTTGTTAACTAACACAACTTTTATGTCAAGTATGACAGTGTGAGTGTAAATTATGTGGTCGTAACGACAACTAACTTTCTTACTGAGCGCCTCGATGAGTTTCTTCGCTAACTCATCTATCAGCTCATCAATAAATTTGAATGCATACTGATATGTAGGTCTAGTGTATCTAATGTACGTTGTGCTAGATATTTATTTCCTTTGGCTTTTGCTATGCGCCTGCGAAGTGGGGCTGAATTTTATCATTCTTCATTCCTTTGTCAAAAGCGAAACGACGAAGGGTCAAGTGCAATTTAAAGTGAAGTGCTTTTAAGTTTAAGTGTTTTTTTAATCATTGGTAAGTAATTTTTCATATTTTTATAGATAGTATGTTCCTATTATAAACAAATTTGTTTATGATATGTGTAATGGGCATATATATATTAGCCGCATTCCAATAAAAATATTTCTTTACGTTTGCAATTATCACGCGTGTCGTATTCCTGCACGAAAGTACAACAGTATATTTTCTAGGAAAAAAGGTGATTACATGCATTTCTATATAACTAGGATACAGGCGGAGGACTACTTTGACCTTAGTAATGCACTTTCGAGTCTTATGAGTTTGTTACCTTTTATTACGTTGCACTACGTATTTCAGTATTTATTTTAGCGCAGTAGTAAGCAAGGAAATGTCTGCATTCCCTTATTTTATTATTTGTGTCGCCAATAGGATTTTCAGTGGAATCAACAAATTGTTACTTCGTTTGTTCGTAATACCATGTTATTTTAGTTTTGTAATTTTTCCTTACTAAAACTCATATTATTTTTTAAAACAATAATGAGGGGCATTCACTAATATAATATATAAACATGGACTGATGGGATATACTATAATAGATAGATGAGATATTATTTTGAATTATTAATCTATCATGCAAATTTAGATAGCTCGTATTGTATGAGAATAAAATACATTTGCAGAAGAATTAACTTAACTTCTTGCAGCTAAATCCATTGCAGACCTTAGTGACATAGAAAGTAAACTAAGAGAAACTAAGTTTGCTTCAAATATGGTATGTTTAAAAAAAATATTTACAAATTACTAATTTTATTAAACGAGAGCTCTTGCTTTAGGTCACTCACTTTAAAACTATGTCTGCGAAAAAAAAAATTAGTGATGTATTTCGAACGATTGCGTGTGATGAAATATATATACACTTTAACTTGGATAGGAAATGTGGTAAAAGGAAACTGTTACAGCTACAATTATTTGATGATATTTTGTACGGGAAGTTCTTTTTTGAATATTAAATCTTTAAACGAATTTTTTGTCTTTCTTGCCTCAAATAGATATACCTACATACATTTGATAATCATGAAGTCATAATTTCTTCTAACAGAAAGTGTATAATAAAAGCATAATAAAATCGTTTGAACTACATAAAAAAATATTATTTTAATTAACTAACGTTCATTTTAACATTCGCTTTTTAGAATCTTACCGCGGGAACTTATCCAGAAAAGAATATGAGGCTGAACTACGGAAAGACATTTTATTGGCACATAATCGCTATAATCGGGCCACATGTACAGCAAGGTATTACTATTTTATCTGTCCAGTTCAACATAAATACTTCTGAGACTAATGATTAATTTTTACAGAAAAAAAGCAACGAATACTGCAGATAGGTTCGGCGAGCTCCAATAAGAAAAAAGACAATTTTTTTTTCAAATATGGAGTTGAATTTTTGTTTTATTTGTTTTTCTATTATTATGAATTTGAATTTTGTTTTTTGTTTTTTCTATTGATATGAATTTAAATTTTTGTTTGTTGTTTTTTCGATTAATATGAATTAGACTTTTTATTTATTTTTTCTATACAATAAATCATACATACAGGGTGATTCTGATCAAGATACCTTCCGGTATACCACGCGATTCCTTGAGGTAAGCTTGCCAAAAAATTGTTCCACATACCCCCCTAGAAACCTTCCTTTAGGAGTCGTGGCCAGTTGAAGATTTCGCCAATATTCGTGAGAATAAATGAGTATAACTTTTGAACCACGCTATAGATTTTGGTTAAGGTTGGTTTATTACATAGCCAAGAATAGTAGCTGTCGAAAAGTATATTACTCTGTATTTTTTAATTAAGCATCTTTAAATTATTCTCAAATATTTCCAAAATTTTGATTTTTTTTACACACAAATTTCATAAATCCGTTATTTAATTCAAAAACTTTTGTGTGTAAAAAAATTAAAATTTTGGAAATATTTGAGAATAATTTAAAGATGCTTAATTAAAATATACAGAGTAATATACTTTTCTTGACTTTGTTTATATTCTGATTTAAAAAACTTAATCACCGCTGATAATCATGATGATGCTCAACGATGAGGTTTTTGATTAACTCACCGCTGATAATCATGATGATGCTCAACGATGAGGTTTTAGATTAACTCACCGCTGATAATCATGACGAGCTCAACGATGAGGTTTTTGATTAACTCACCGCTGATAATCATGATGATGCTTAACGATGAGGTATTTGATTAACTCACCGCTGATAATCATGATGATGCTCAACGATGAAGTATTTGATTTACTCACCAATGAGAATCATGGTTACACTCAACGATGAAAAATTTGTTTTATTCACAAAGGTAATCATTGAATTGCTCATCATATGAATGCGAAGTATATAAATGAGTTTAGTCCCGGTGCTAGAACAAAAATCAGCATTACATTCATCCAATCAATTATCATGAGCTCATCAGTGCGCTCATGATGATTGGGCTGCCAGGGCATGTTCCCATGTCAGGTACTCGATCTTGGCCACAACCATGACAGTACCAACTATTTTGCGACTTTTGCTTTGTAATTTAAAGGTTTTCTTCTCGGTTTGTATTTAATGACTGAATAATCCGGTGTTGGCATTACTTGGGTTTTGGTTTATTAAAGATACTTTTACGATCCTTATTTGGTTGGCAAATCTGTTCTTGTGAAGAACGAACAGGAATTGCATTCTCAACATTATCATCTTTAGAGTCAGATGATGAACTGTAAATTCGACCTGATCTTTTTACGAAAGACCTCTGGATAAATTCGTTCAGTGATTTAGCATCGGAAGAGTCAGCACTAGTGTTATATATTACAGGACGTCTTGTAACTGTCAATTGACTGGTGGACGCAATTAGAGAAATCCGACGAGTTTCTTCACTTGAAGAAGTAAGCTGTTGTATTTCAGTTAGCACAGAAGAAGCAAAAGAAATTTCTGGTATGGCATTTGAATTTAATGGGTAAAGAACCGTAGCTCTGAAGTCGCTTGTGATATTTTCGTGGGTCATACATTTGGACCACACTTTAGATAAAATTAAATTGAATCTTGCTTTTGTCAATTTTTTGTCACGATATTCATATAAATATTGTACTATTTCTTGATCCCAGTAGTGTTCAAATGGTCTATAGCAAGCTTTATCAAGTAGCAGTAAGCAATAAAGTACTGTCATACTTATCGGCTTCTTCTACTATACTAAAATTAAAATGACACTTAGAACCAGCGAATATTAAGAGACATTTACCGGCGATTTTATAGTTACCCAAGTGCATGCTCTGAGGCATTCATATGTATTCTTTTGGCTCCTCGCTGAGCGATGACAATTGCCTGATTATGAATAGTAAGCCGGCAACCCTTTTCGTCCATGTTGTAAATACGTTCAGGATGATCATGCACATAGTTGTAGTTCATCAAAAAGCTTCTCAACTTCTTTCAAATATTTGGACACGATAACTTTGTTTAGTTTCTGGGCTCGTAATGGGTTTCAAAATTGTGCTTTACGTTTCACCAAAGTAGGAGTCCTTTTTAAAAACAGTCCAAGCCAGTCTCTTCCAGCATGACGTTTTTCTTTATAGAAATTATTAGGTATGTTATACTCTCTTAGTAATAGTTAGTTATACTCTCACAGTAAATAAGAGCTTGTCTGCGAATAACTCTTGGAGTTAATGCAATAGCTTGGGTATCTGTGCAAATTTAATTATTCTTTAACATCTTCCTGGTCTTCCGTTAATATGGATTTCTTTCCTAATTCTTTCCCACTGGTCAAATGATTTCTCAGTGTTCGTCGAGGTACATCGTGTCGCGCCGCTGCTTGATAGGTAGATAACTGACCCTTTTGAACTGCAGCTATAGCAGCCGATAGGCTATCTTGAGACCACAGAGCACTCCTTTTCTTAAGGTTTGACATATCATTGTATCTGTAATAATATAATAAACACAACTTAAAGCTAATTTAAAAAAAAATACATGGAAATGATAACAAGGATTTCGTGTATGGTAATAAGGACTACCATTCTTTTCATTAGGCCTTATTAGCCGTCTGGTAATAAAATAGCTTTCACGTTTTTAACCAATTAAGCACTTAGTAAAATAGGCAATATATAGAAAGCTTAAGACGTGACTAGTAAGTAATTCAGCAACACAAATTTTTCCCTAAATATTTTATACCACTGCGCAATTACATCCACCTCGCACAAAGCTTGCTACGCAACTGATGTCATCAGCAAAGGGAACGAGCACTTCGACCGGCATCATATCGTATGTTTGGTTATTGTCTCTGCATGCGAGAGAGATATTACCGTGTTCATTTCATATTAAACCTGATCTTGGCACTATATGCCTTATTACCCGCTAGGCCTTATTTGCCTCAATTAGCTTATAACTAATTATATAATACAACAACAATTCACTATCTATTTGGATATTGTCTAAGAATACCTCGACGTAGAGAGCTGAAATTGTGTACACAGCATTTTCGTAAAAATAATAAATAATATTCCAAAAATGAACTAAATCGGGCAACCCTTTCTTGGTATTGCCATACAGACGTTTGACCAATTCAACTTGTATATAGGTACTCCCAAAAATAATTTCTAATATATTTAAGATCACATATCGTTGATATGGCATTACCATCTACCCTTATTTGCCTATCTAAACGAAACTCAACAACTTGTGTGATGCCTACGAAAAATAACTGCTGAATGAATTAAAATTTATCATTTCTCAATCATTTTCGTTTCTTATTTTACCTAGATTTTTTTTTCCTATAAATGGAAATTTCCTGTCCGTAGCACATGTGTAGAAAAAAAAGCATTGACAGCAAACTATTTACACAAGGAACAACAACAACAATAACAAGAAAGCAACAATAAAAAGGTGGCAAGCAACTCCAGAAGATCTTAGAATGTACTTCCATGGGAAAAATTTATATATATGTATGTACGTAAAAAAAAAACGCAATGGTCTACAGTCACCATCCAAAGCACTTTTCTCGTTCCTTTATATTGGTCCTTCAGAACATAAATTTCATTGTGTATCCTGAATGTTTCTAAGAAATATATATAGGTATATAAGTATAATCGCGCACTTATCTACACACATATTTACATATACATATATATATATAAATTGTGTTTCTAAACATAATATAACATATCCGTATATATATAAATAAATTTTAGTTTATGTAAGTATGTTGAATTATTACACGGGCGTTGTTGTTGGTGTTTTCCTGTTTTTTTTTCATTCTCTTTTTCTATTTCTCATTTGCAGCCAAGTCGATAGATGTCGGGCTTTGCTTACGTCACAGTTATGCGTGGGTGTCTGCTGGCGCACACAGGAGAAATGAAATTTTACCGACTATGCACCTATCGATATATTCAAATATGGGATATAACTATAAAACATGCAGTTATTATTCACATTTTTGGTGATTTCATAAGATCCTTATTATGTTTATAACGTTTATTTTTAAATTTAGTTATGTTGTTATTGACATTTCTTTTTTTCTCTGTCTCTCTCTCTCTCTCTCTCTCGATTTTTGGATGTAATTTTATTATCTATGACTTTGTTTGTGAATTCCATTTCTCCTTTCCCCATTCGAAAAAGTGTTTCGTTAGCTTTTTACAATAATAAATTTGTTCCCCTCATAAAATGATTTCATCTCGTTAGACGAAACGCACATGTATAGAAATAAAACAGGATATATTTCAAGTATGTATTGGAATGCCGGATATATGTCATGCGCATTTATAAAAAGCTTATATCCTTCTGTTCGTATTTATATTGAAAGAGTAAAGCTTAGATTTTTTTTGTTTTGTTTTTTTTTTCTGTTTTATTTTCGCTTTTGTAAAATCTTCCTTATACTACCTCTATAGAAGCAGAGAATATTATTATACGACAACGACGACTATACGATGACGATAACACAAAATTTACTCAAATACATATACACATATATTTCTATCCAACAAAATCATATTTTAAGCTCTTTTTCCCCATATATACAAAGAAAGTTCTAAGCATTATCCTTATAATATAAAGCTGGGTCTACAGTTTCGAGATAACTTCGCCAAGTTATCGTTAAATCATTCGCGTTTCATCCCTTAGCAAGGCAATATTATAATTTAAGTATTGAATAGACCGTTGCTGAGCCGCGTCATGGCCCAAACGGCCTCTCAGGGTGGTCACATTTACCCCCTTATAATTGTATAGAACAAACAAAAATCAAGTATATTTTTAAGTAAATAACGACGAATCGAAAATAACTTATTTCAAGTGAACTGTAAATTATTAAATAATTTTGAAATAAAAAAAAACGAATAATAAACATCAGTTTTTATGAAATTATGTGAAATTCAATATAAAAAGTGATAAAAACTTAACAAAACAAAAAAAAAAAAACTATAAAAACAAGTGTTAACAAGTGTTTTTTAATTTCTCTTTTTCGTTTTATATAGGGGAAAAAAACTGTTTAAAAATTAAACAAACTAAGTGAAATCGAATTGATCATTCGAAGATTGAGGTGTAAAACTGTTTCATCTAAAGTTTCAAGTTCAGTTGACCTAACAGTTGATTTCTTTAATATTTTTTGAAAAAATACGATTATTACTTACCCAGAGATTCGAAAGTGTTTATACTGAAATGAAGACCTGTTAAATAGTAAATGTTCTAAACTAGTAAACAAATGCAAAAAAAAATAATAACGCATAAAAATAGTTTTTTTTTTATTAGTGAAGTGCAAAAAAAACGGGAAATTGTATATTATATTTGGTTAGGTTTTATTTTTCAAAATTGTGGTATTCGTTCCTTTGTCTTTTGTCAAGATTTGAGGCTATTTTAGAGTGTTTAGTTTCATCTGAAGAAGAAGAAGAAGAACCTGCATATAATATCTAACTGAAAAAAAATAAAACATTTACTGTACAACAAATTTTATATAATATCCGTTAGCAAAACCTTATATTTTAAAAGAAAATTCCCTACTGCCAACAATAACAACAACAATAAAAACTGTTTTTGAACTCCTCCCAAAATATTACTATCGAAAGACTTTAACCATAAAAAAAAAAAAACAAAAAAAAATGTTGTGATTTCCTATAAATGGACACAAATCCAGGTAATAGTTTTTACACCTTCACCAATCTTCTGGATATCCCTACATAGAGCCATTTAGCCTAATAGAAGTAGTAATCCTTCCAAACTAAAAAAATTCTAAAATCATAAAAAGGATACACGACAAACGATAAAAGAAATAAAAAGAACAGAAAAAAAACAGGTGGATGTACTGAAAGCATACAAAAAAAACAACCTCCCACAAGAATTCTTCTCTCCAATGGAAACTTGAAATTTTTTGGCAATTTTACAGAAAACTACTTCCACATTCAGAGCGCTTCATCCAAAATTTCGTATAAAAACAGACGTACACACCTATATATTGTATGATTGTGTTCGTCAGTATAATTTTTCCATAGTATATAGATTACGAAAAACTGCATTCGTATTGTATAGTATTTTTTGTTGTTTTTTTTGTCGCTGAAATTTACTGCTAAAAGTCATCAAAAGACATCCTTCCTAAAGAAATTCTAGAAAGATTGAATCAGTGGTATTTTCGTCAGTTTCTAAAAATTTAGTTCAGTTTTTGATTTGTTTTTTTTTGTTTGTTTGTCATATTTTTTTTCCTCAAATTGATTCAATTTCATTGAACTAATTCAAGTGCATATTAATACATATAATATATACAGCAAAAACTGACATCATAGAAAGCCAAAAATATGTTACGTGAAATTATACAAGCCCTAATATGCCTAAGTGTGCTATTAATTAGCAATACTTACTCATTACATATTGCCAGAGGAGAAACTCATCATCGGCCTGGTCTAAATAGTCTAGATGTTGGTGCATTAGATGGCATAAATAGTAGAATAAATCCATCGACTGGTATTGTTAGCATAATTGAACGAAATAAAGCTTCGGCAGCACAATTAAATAATCTACTAGCAAATTCGGATAACGATCTTGTCAGTAGTAGTGGTGGTATTGGTGGTGATAGTAGTAGTAGTAGTGCAGGTAGCAATATTGAAAATTCGGGCAATTTATTATCATCATCGTCGTCCCTCATCATCATCATCATCGATATCTGCCCTGCATAGTAGTAATGATATTCAAAATCATTTAAATCGGCCCTATTATTTCGATGATGATATCAATGGATTTGAACATCCTATAGATTCAGATGATATAATTTATAGAGGTCCCTGAAACACCGTTAGCACTTCGAGAATTATTTCAAGGAAGTCGAAATGATGAGATGGTAAAACGCCAACCTCTAGATATTCGAATTCAACAAAAGCAACACAAAAAACTTCAACAACAACAACAGCAGCATCTATTACAGCTGCAACAGCAGCAACATTTGCAGCAACAGCAGCTGCAGCTGCAAGAGCAACAGCAACAGCAGGAGCAGCAGCAGCAGCAACAAAACCAACTACTACTACAACAGCAGCAGCAGCAGCAGCAGCACCAGAATAAAAGATCCTCAACAACAGGATTGGGAGGAGGTTTAGTAAATGGTAATAATAATCCTTCAAACATTCCACCACCACCAGTTACACATAGTATCGCTAGTCAGCTAATGTTACGGAGTGCGAGAGGACAGCGCCAATATGACGTTCCACAAATCGGTAAGTCCTAGTTTTTTTCAAAATCTCCATTTCTGATGAAATCATGATGAAATTATTCTGAAATTGAAAGTTTGACCCTAAATCCTCTTTAATGGCTGCAATCCTTTATTGTGCCCAGAGAATGGACATGTTCTATCTAGCAAAAAGTTGGCAAGAATATCAAAAAGATTTTTACCCTATTTTACCATTGCTACAAACATATATATAAATTATGTATACATATGTATGCGTTTGTGTACAAATACCTACACACAAAGAACTAATTGCATCGTGCAAAGACAATAATAATTTTTAAACGTTATTTTATGGATTCAACACATATTCAGGAGGTATTCAACGAGCTTCCTTTTTTACATTTATATTTTTATTTATTTGTATGAAATCGTTTTACATTCTTCTGGAGGAATCTATGAATTTTCAATGATAGAACCTTTTTTATTTTTTTCTTTCCCTGCATACATGTACATATATGTATGGCTATGTATGTATATTGTATGTTGGAGCATAATTGCACCTGATTTGAATATTATGCTAAATTTGTTCAGCTGCTTCTTACATTTGAAGAATATTCGTGAATAATGAATTTAAGACCTGACTCGAATATGCAGGTTAAGTAACAAAAAAAAATGGTCCTTTCTAGTCTGTAATTTATGACTGATAAAGTAGAATTCTAAAAATTTTATTGTCAGACATATCGATCGATCTGACAGGTACGATAAGATACGTATGATGCTTTCCATTCATCTATAAAAATTGTAAAAATTTATTATATCCTGTGTTAATAGTCAGAATTTTGTTTAGATATTTTGTGTGCGATCCAATTTTATATACCGTTAACAAATGATGTTGTAACACAAATAAGCATAAAAATTTCTTAAAACTCCAATAACCATATCTAAGGCTACAATTTGTAATACATTTTGTGCCTAATCAATGCAAAATTTAGAATAAAGTATGAAATAAAATAATGTTGGGCCACGATTAGATCCCTGAGGGACACCATAAAATATTTCATATAAAAATATATTGTAACACAATTATTGGTTTCATGCAAAAATTGCCCTGGCCGAGCGGTAGACGGGAGCAATTCTACTCCAGTTATATTAGTCAGCCGGCAACCACTTGCAAAGAAGAATTTTAATTATTTGTTTCTGGCTTACTATAGTTTTTCTCCACACTCAGATAAAACTTCAGGCCGCAGAGAGGTTTGAGGGCTCACTTCCGTATATGACACGAAAATCGATCCGAAAATTCTCCAATGAAGCGGAGGTCAGTTCCTATATTCGCCACGGATTACTTGGAACTGTGTTAGTCGTTAACTTCTTCAAACGCAAGATGGCTCTCACTTACTTAACAAGGAAAATGTGTCTATTGGCACCTAGAGTGGGCAGTCAACAGCAAGGGTTCGTTTGGCATCAGCTGATGATTGTCTTGTCATCGAGTTTTGAGTATAGACACCCGAAGTTTGTTTTGGTGTTCCGTCGCGTTGAAATCACGGGTGTTCCGCCGGGAAGTGGGTTAGAGCTCCACTGGACGATCTCTCGCATCAGCTCTTTATAGGTTACTTCGCGATGGGTTATGGCGAATACGTTGAGGGGGAGGTAGTGTGAACCTCGACTAATGTTCAGACCTTTCGCTAGGTGAGTTGCTAAGAGGTGCAACCGCAGAGGACAACGAAGAGAAGAACATCAGTGAAACTAACAGGTGGTCAGATGCTAGGCTGGTGTTCGTTATGCAGAATCTGGGTTCACAGTTGCTCGGCTTATAAGGAAATTGGGCTTGGAGGCCCTCTCTTGGATAGCCCGTTTAATTAATCTGGGTTGTCGGGAGAGGTTTCTCAGAAACTCTTCCTGTCTTCGCCAGTCGAGCTTTACCTCGCAGAATCTGGAGAGTTTGTGAAGCGGTATTCGAGAAGCTAGTCAGGCTTCTGCCTTTGAATTTCGCCGACCACTTATGTAAGAATGAAGCAAATTAAAGTTGGTATCTTTTTAATAGGAAAACCCCAAATTCATTCGCTGTACCAATTTATTTCAGCTGGACGTCGACCCTTTTTTTGTGACAAGACCACTACAGAGAGGTACGATGTTTTATATCTCAGATGCAATTGTCTTAGTACCAGGTATCTGCAAAGTTGTAGAACAATCGTGGAGTATACTTCTAAAATGTTAGGTAGTAATATCGCACTCCCTATTGGATAGTTCTCCTGAATGGAAGGGAGGGATAATGCACCTTCAGACACGCTTGTCTTTCTGGTGCGATTGGATCGTACACACTCGTGAGGTTCGGGAGGATTAAGGCCTATATCTTCCGATTATTGACCGCGCGCCGCTTTAAAGCTACAAATCCTTCGAAACAGTCGAGGAATGATGACGTATCTTACGGCTATCACCTACTAAGAGGTATTCTTCAGTAAGTTCCGGTGTATTTTCAAGTTATTGACTCTCTAGGATGTATAGTGATTCGAATATACAAAAAGATGTGATATATCAGCAACCAATTATCTACTTGACGTATACAATCTTCGTGTTATTTGCGGAATCTTGCTATATTTTCAAGTTACTGACTCTCTAGGATGTATAGTGATTCGAATATACAAAAAGATGTGATATATCAATAACTTATTAACTACTGGACATATACAATCTTCGTGCTATTTGTGGAATCTTGCTATATTTTCCTAAAACGCAGGGAAAACGCTGTCCGTGGTCGTTCACCTTTCTGGCAAGGATCCTGCACTGCGAGAAACCTGCAAAATACTTCAAAGAACTTATGCTAATAGGTCGCTTATCTTTCAACCACTGTAGCGGGATAGAGTGGAGTCCCGTTGATCGATCCGTTTCCCGTGTACGGTCGGACACAAGAATACTCTAGAGTGGAATCTTTTCAACCTTCAAAATATTAGTGAAATGACTTCGCGATTGGGGATAATCGACTCCTTAGTACTCCTGATCGTTAAGACAAGAGGCAATGACCGTATCTCGCCGATACTAGGTAAAAAACAAAACAAAAAAAAATTCTAAAATATAAGGAAACTTTTCTCTCTAACGTATCGAATCTGTGGAAAATAAAAAAAAAAAATCTTATACTAAGAAGGCACTTAGCTGATAGTCGCCATAGCGGGTCACAATGGAGGCCCGTTGGTCGGTCCCGTTTTCCGTGCACAGCCAATATGGATTATTCTGGAGCGGGGCTCGCCGTATTTTTTTTTTTGAGCTAGCGCGGGGTTTTCGAGAAATAATCACACTTTTTGTCGAAATCCAATTTACACTTCAATTTATTTAACAGAATTTTACTAAAACAATTTTTGATTCGAATTCAAATAATAATAAATTTTTTTGCTACTACTTTTGCTTATGTTCGGTCTGACGTCTCAACTTGAACTCTCCTCCTACTCGCCGTCTAAAAACAAATTCAGCGGTCTTGCCGTCACACTCGGGCTGGGGAAAAGTGGCCTGCCATGATCAACTGATCGTGTGTCCGAAGAAGGAGTGTGTCGCCATCTCTGATAGTTTTTTGGTGCTCTTCGCTCAGACGTGCTGCCATAATAATCTTCTCGTCAGTTATCAGAAAGTTTGGCAGCTAATTTCCTCATCGCGGGGAGCACATTTGAAATCTACGAGATTTCGCCACACTGCCCCCCTCCTGTAGACTCGAAGCTCCTGCCGAGTACCTATAAAAGAAGAGGAAATTTAAAAAGGAGCCTGGTCTTCTGGGGATTGTTTTTGAAAATAAAGAAAACTTAATCTATCCGGGGTCCTGCCCATAGGTCTTCGCTGTAGGGTTTTCTGTCCTGCGGGGTCCGCTATCGGGTTATGAGGGAGTTGTGCTGATACTCTGCTTATACTGGTTACCTGGCAAAGAAAAAAAATTAGTGTGGTTCTCCATAATTGTTTTCTCCAAGGTTGCCCTAGATGTTTTAATTCTAATATTTTATTTATGGATTTTATTTATGTTACCAGGAAAGTGGCGAGTGACCTCAACTCTACCGGGATTTCCAGAGTCTGACGACAGCTCTGTGTCACCGGTGGGTTTATCGCCATGCGCGGGGTTCTGACTGTACCATCAAGTCTTGGAGGACAGAACGAAGAAAGCGCTTCCATAGATATGCCCTCATTCTGCAGATATCCCAATAGGCATCCTTTCTAACTTCTTGGTATCCTGACTGACTTTCTATCTAACTGGATGACGAATCGTATCGATCTATTTGCAATCAAAACTCTCTGCTTCGTAAGACTAGACGTCTCTCAATCTTTTTTAATCATTATAACAGGTTCACCATATTTCTTGGTTTGAGTTCACAACAACACTAGGTTTTTTTTTTTTTTTTTTTTTTTTTTTGGTTTTTGTCATCATCTTAAGTGGGCCGACGAACATATCAAGAACAAAAAGAAAAGAAAAAAAAAAAAAAAAAAAAAGAGGAAGAATACTACAGTGCTTCCACAAATCTACGTATTGCCGGCATGTGATCAAGGTCGGACGGGTTTGAACGGCTGTAATATGCTGTTTAGAAATAACAAAGCTGTCATCTACATGCTGCCTCACTCCTAGGTCATGGTAGAATCAACCCAGCGTACCGCTCAAAGCTTGAAGCTAGGCTACCGTACTTGGGTGATTGATTTTTTTTTTTTTTTTTTTTTTTTTTTTTTTTTTTTTACACATCTTCGAGGGTTTATCGGATCCTTGATCGTCGTCATTAGCTTTAATGGATCTGGTGCCGAATCTTCATCCGACTTACCACCCATTTGCGCCTCTATGTTGCTCTGAGGTTCTACTATCGATCTAGCCTACGAGGTGATGTCCTGTCTAGCTAGACGATTTCACCAGCGTCCAGTTTTAGTATATCAGACGTTCTACGTACCTTCAGGAGGGTAGGCTTCCGTTAGCTACGTGAACAAATCTTTCGTCTTTTTGGGTTAGATTGGTTAGTTTGGGAGCTAATCGATCTGGATTTCGATTAAAAGAAGCTCTTCCAGTCGTCTGATTTTGTTGTTTCAGTTAGTATAAATTCCAGGGGGACAGCACGCGTTCATGGCTCCGTGTCTATTTTCTTTGGTAGCTATTCTTTCGTCCAACTCTTGGTACATACAGGATCAACGCGAAAAGGTGCCTGCGGCTAGTTAACTACTTTAATATAGATATTTTTTTTTTTTTTTTTTTTTTTTTTTTTTTTTTTTTACTAAAAAAAACAGATCGTAGGATTTCGGAAAATTTCTATATCAATCTTAATATCCTGCCAAATACGAAAAGCCAAAAAAAAAAATTTTATGTGAAGAGAATCCAAATAAAGTAATAAAATAATAAAAATCTAAATGCGCTTAATCTACAAATTCCAAAAAAAAAAAAATTGTATGCGAAGAAAATCCAAATAAAGTAATAAAAATCTAAATGGGCTTAATCTAAAAATTCAAAAAAAAAAAAATTGTATGTGAAGAAAATCCAAATAAAGTACTAAAAATCTAAATGGAACGCATTTATTAAAAATACCAAATAGTTTAGCAGAACAAAAATAGGAATTACTTCTTCCAAAGCAAACGTGGTTCGAGCTAGCGAATTGAACAAGAGAACGAGATATGTGGGAACAATATTGGTAGGAATATTTACGAAAACCCCACACCTGACACCAACTGTAACACAATTATTGGTTTCATGCAAAAATTGCCCTGGCCGAGCGGTAGACGGGAGCAATTCTACTCCAGTTATATTAGTCAGCCGGCAACCACTTGCAAAGAAGGAATTTTAATTATTTGTTTCTGGCTTACTATAGCTTTTCTCCACACTCAGATAAAACTTCAGGCCGCAGAGAGGTTTGAGGGCTCACTTCCGTATATGACACGAAAATCGATCCGAAAATTCTCCAATGAAGCGGAGGTCAGTTCCTATATTCGCCACGGATTACTTGGAACTGGGTTAGTCGTTAACTTCTTCAAACGCAAGATGGCTCTCACTTACTTAACAAGGAAAATGTGTCTATTGGCACCTAGAGTGGGCAGTCAACAGCAAGGGTTCGTTTGGCATCAGCTGATGATTGTCTTGTCATCGAGTTTTGAGTATAGACACCCGAAGTTTGTTTTGGTGTTCCGTCGCGTTGAAATCACGGGTGTTCCGCCGGGAAGTGGGTTAGAGCTCCACTGGACGATCTCTCGCATCAGCTCTTTATAGGTTACTTCGCGATGGGTTATGGCGAATACGTTGAGGGGGAGGTAGTGTGAACCTCGACTAATGTTCAGACCTTTCGCTAGGTGAGTTGCTAAGAGGTGCAACCGCAGAGGACAACGAAGAGAAGAACATCAGTGATACTAACAGGTGGTCAGATGCTAGGCTGGTGTTCGTTATGCAGAATCTGGGTTCACAGTTGCTCGGCTTATAAGGAAATTGGGCTTGGAGGCCCTCTCTTGGATAGCCCGTTTAATTAATCTGGGTTGTCGGGAGAGGTTTCTCAGAAACTCTTCCTGTCTTCGCCAGTCGAGCTTTACCTCGCAGAATCTGGAGAGTTTGTGAAGCGGTATTCGAGAAGCTAGTCAGGCTTCTGCCTTTGAATTTCGCCGACCACTTATGTAAGAATGAAGCAAATTAAAGTTGGTATCTTTTTAATAGGAAAACCCAAATTCATTCGCTGTACCAATTTATTTCAGCTGGGCGTCGACCCTTTTTTTGTGACAAGACCACTACAGAGAGGTACGATGTTTTATATCTCAGATGCAATTGGCTTAGTACCAGGTATCTGCAAAGTTGTAGAACAATCGTGGAGTATACTTCTAAAATGTTAGGTAGTAATATCGCACTCCCTATTGGATAGTTCTCCTGAATGGAAGGGAGGGATAATGCACCTTTCAGACACGCTTGTCTTTCTGGTGCGATTGGATCGTACACACTCGTGAGGTTCGGGAGGATTAAGGCCTATATCTTCCGATTATTGACCGCGCGCCGCTTTAAAGCTACAAATCCTTCGAAACAGTCGAGGAATGATGACGTATCTTACGGCTATCACCTACTAAGAGGTATTCTTCAGTAAGTTCCGGTGTATTTTCAAGCTATTGACTCTCTAGGATGTATAGTGATTCGAATATACAAAAAGATGTGATATATCAGCAACCAATTATCTACTTGACGTATACAATCTTCGTGTTATTTGCGGAATCTTGCTATATTTTCAAGTTATTGACTCTCTAGGATGTATAGTGATTCGAATATACAAAAAGATGTGATATATCAGCAACTAATTATCTACTTGACGTATACAATCTTCGTGTTATTTGCGGAATCCTGCTATATTTTCAAGTTATTGACTCTCTAGGATGTATAGTGATTCGAATATACAAAAAGATGTGATATATCAGCAACTAATTATCTACTTGACGTATACAATCTTCGTGTTATTTGCGGAATCTTGCTATATTTTCAGGATGTATAGTGATTCGAATATACAAAAAGATGTGATATATCAGCAACCAATTATCTACTTGACGTATACAATCTTCGTGTTATTTGCGGAATCTTGCTATATTTTCAAGTTATTGACTCTCTAGGATGTATAGTGATTCGAATATACAAAAAGATGTGATATATCAATAACTTATTAACTACTGGACATATACAATCTTCGTGCTATTTGTGGAATCTTGCTATATTTTCCTAAAACGCAGGGAAAAACGCTGTCCGTGGTCGTTCACCTTTCTGGCAAGGATCCTGCACTGCGAGAAACCTGCAAAATACTTCAAAAAATCTTATACTAAGAAGGCACTTAGCTGATAGTCGCCATAGCGGGTCACAATGGAGGCCCGTTGGTCGGTCCCGTTTTCCGTGCACAGCCAATATGGATTATTCTGGAGCGGGGCTCGCCGTATTTTTTTTTTTTTGAGCTAGCGCGGGGTTTTCGAGAAATAATCACACTTTTTGTCGAAATCCAATTTACACTTCAATTTATTTAACAGAATTTTACTAAAACAATTTTTGATTCGAATTCAAATAATAATAAATTTTTTTGCTACTACTTTTGCTTATGTTCGGTCTGACGTCTCAACTTGAACTCTCCTCCTACTCGCCGTCTAAAAACAAATTCAGCGGTCTTGCCGTCACACTTGGGCTGGGGAAAAGTGGCCTGCCATGATCAACTGATCGTGTGTCCGAAGAAGGAGTGTGTCGCCATCTCTGATAGTTTTTTGGTGCTCTTCGCTCAGACGTGCTGCCATAATAATCTTCTCGT